>CM028137.1:798255000-798617500 GCA_016271365.2 Neoceratodus forsteri | reverse complement strand
GTTGCTATGAGTGGGGGTTGGGGGTTCCACTGGACTACCGGCCTATTGTGTGTGCTTGTGCACGGTGTTGGGGAGGGATTGCAACTCACGGTTGGTGGCTGCAATACAGCGGGCTGCTGGTGGGTGGACTGCACTTGAGCCTTCTTTTACGGGCTCAACTTTCAGCCCAGGTATGTGGTGCATCTCAGCGTTGTGCCAGCATATGCGCTGCACATCCCGGGCTGAATATCGGGATAGTTGTGCCGCATACATTATCTTTGCACCCCGGCACATTGGGAATTGTGCTGCGCAATTCCCACTTTTGAATATTGCACTGGGGCGCAGTTCTGGGATTGTGTTGGTGCACCTCAGTTGCACCAGGCACAACCCCTTTGAATATCTAGCCCCAAGGGCGTACAAGAAAAAAAATTGCGTACTGGTACCATATTTTATTTTTTATAGTTACTGATTTTATTTTTTATCCATAGCGTAGCTCAGGAACTGTAGCTTCTCCAGTGTCCAGCAGCAGGGAGGGAGCACAGCGTGATTGTGGTTTCCATTGTACACAAGTGTGATGTCATCCATGTGCATAATGGAAAAAGACGCACTGATTTCAGTGTATAATCAATGATGGCTACTGCCCACTTGTTGACTTCTTTAGTTATGGCCCTGCTGTCAGGTTTCTTCTGATGCTGGCTTAGGAAATTATCACAACTGCTGTGTGCAATAAAACTGTTTAAAATATAGAATCACACACTTACTGATGGTTTAGACAGAAATATTTGCCAAGTGAAGCCACTCCATCCTATGTTTTGGATGCTAAAACTGAAGAGTATGGGGCCTTCGATTTAGTTAGTATGTTCCTTCAAATTTTTTTATCCAGGAAAATTTTTGTACTTGCCAAAGCATCTGGGTAGCATCAAAACTACGTGCGCTGATAACCAATTAACCTTTTTTCACACTTTTGTGTTCCATCATTAGTTGAGCCTTCTACAAGTTCAAGCCAGAGACCACATCTGAACTTCATTTATTTATTTAATTTCTTTTTCCCTCCGGTTGCAGTCTGGGGCCTCTCTCAGGCATCCTGCCTGCTCCTACCCTGCCTGATGTCCTCCTACCTGTGCCTCCTCTTTCCCTCCTCCTCTGTCCACGGTCGGCACCCCTGGCTTAATCCCTCCGGGGTGGGTCCGCCCCTCCTCTTGGGCGTACTTTGTATTCAGACTCCGACGTGGGAGAGGACCCGGGTGGAGGAACCTGGAAGGCCAGGCATGATGTACCCAGCCATGGGCATGGGGGCAGGTGCCGTCGCCTACCCCGCAGACCAGACTTTTCCTTGTTCTGGTGATCTCTTCCCCCCCCCTCCTGTGCGTGTGCAAGTCCCTGACACTAGGCACATGGCAACCCCTGCCTGCGTCCGGGCATGCTGATTACATGCAGCCGAGTGTGCTGCAGCACCCCTGGTTTCCACCAGGAGCCGCTGGCACGCTGGGCAATCCCAACCCCCAGGGGAGGAGGCAACCCAACAGGGACTTTCCAATCCTCACCGCCCCTGCATCCCCGGCCCGAGCTCACTGCTGAACCCGGGTCGCCGGTGTAGCGTCCCAACGCCTCAACCCTCCGTGCCACTGGGCCGGCCTGAACTTCATTTGAATAAAAAAAATAAATAAATTTGTGATCTTTCTTTTGCAAACCTCACAAGTCAGCCCAAGTGGCACAGCCTCACAAGTTTGATGTGGTCAAACAGATCTTTCCAATTCTATTCATCATAGAAATAAAACCAAGGCCTCATCTCATTGTTGTGCAAAACACTGTGCCCTACAGGGACATTTTTATAGTGGATATCTGGATTATATCAAACATTTTCTTTTGCAATTTATTTACCCTGGATAGGTAACAGGGATGCAGCATCAATTTAACTGGGATATTTCTTTTACCTATTTCCACACCTGGGTGAAATGGAGCACTAGGATGTTAAGTGACTTGCTCAAGTTCACAGAATGAGTGTTTGGTGATTGGTTCTAGTGGGGTTTGAACCTGTGATCTCCTGATTCCCACGCCAGTACTCTAACCACTAGACTATACTGCCTACATAATATCCAACAAGGATGAACCTCACAAAAGTAAATGCCCACCTGCATAAGTCTGTTGCAGCTGCTTAGGGATAAGGTATGGACATTTTTATTTATTTATTTATTTATTTTTTTAAACCTGTCTCTTATTTTAGGCTTCTGTGTCACATTATGTGACAAACCACAAAAGTGATAGCACAACACCCATTTCAGTTTAGGAATGGTTTACTCTGATGCCAAAAGATCTTCCTTAGCTGTTAGGGTTATATTCCCTCTTCCTATTAGAAATTACATTGCTAGCTACCTCTACTTCAGTCATCCTTTTTAAGGGAAAACAAAGATGACTCAACATTTCAAGTACATTTCTTGAGAAGGGTGGAAATACTTTGCAATATGCCTTCATCTGGTCTGAGGGTGACCTCATCGGCACCAACCTTAAAGGGCAAGGTTATGTGAAAAATGAATGTACTCGATATCTGAAGAGACATGATTTCCGTGGTGCACATTTATTTCTATGTCTACATGACCATAACCCAGTTAGTAACTCATAACATTTTCAGTACCTACAACATAAGAACATGCAAATTCAAAAAGAGAGACCACTGGCCCATCTCCCTCGACAACTCAGGAATACTGCTTTTTCTTCAAGGTTCTTATCTCATTTATACTTGAAGGTAGACATTGTGTTAGCTGGCACCACTTTTTCTGGAAGTCCGTTCCAAGAGTCCAGTAGTTCTTTGTGACGTTTCCCTTGAATCGACCCCATTTCAGCAACATTGAGTTCCCCCTTGTCCTCTTATCCTCCTACATCCTGAAGATCTACACGTGGTCCAGTGGTCTTATCCCTTTCAGATATTTGAATATTGTAATCACGCCACCTCTGAGCTTCCCCTTTTCCATAGGGAATAGTCCCAGTTTTGCCATTTGATCATTGTAGCCTATATTTTCCAAACCTTCAGCAGCCTTGGTCAGTCTCCTATGCACTTTCTCAATCCTGTTAATCTCTTTCCTCAGATATGGGAACCTGAACTATACACTATACTCAAGATGGGGTATAATGACTAGTGATGCATACAAGGGGCATTACAGGTATCTGTCAGTCTGCTTATAATGTTTCTCTTAACGAATGCCATGTTACTTGCTTTGCTAGTTGCTACCACAGACTGTTGCCCTAATTTAAAATAGTTGTTGATCATTACCGCCAGGTCCTTTTTTTCCTGCTGAGTTTCATCAGTTCCTTTATGCAGGTACTGTTTTGCTTAACACCTTTATTCTTACCTAGATGGCATCATTTGTATTTTTCAACGTTGAAGATCATTTGCCATTTTCTTTTCCCCTTCTCAACCATGTTCACGCCCCTCTGCATTTCATTAATCTCCTGCTGAGATACAACTATCCTTACAATTTTGGTGTCATCAGCAAACTTATAAAATGGGTCTGGTTATTTCTAGCTCCTGTTAGTTTTTGTTCCATCCTCACAGTGAGGAGGTCCGAACTGGAGTTGAACTGGCACCCTTTCAAATTACCTCCTAAATAATCATTCAAGAAGCACTCTATTCCCAATATATAACAACGTTTATTAGATGACAACACAACCTATCCCTTCAGGGGACAGGGGCTATAAGCATGCAGAAAGACAAGAAATAGATATTGCCCTGTTCTCTGGAAGAGCCAGCAGGGTGATGATGCTCTGGATTCTGGCTCTCTTACTCTCCCAGAGGCTCACAACCCTAAAGTTTTTATACAATTTTTGTCATGCTTGTCATTCCACTACACTTTTGCTGCAGGCAAATCTACCTCCCACCACCTTGCCCATTCCTACTTGTTTTTAGCCACGTACACCCACCACCCATCATGTACATAGCTTGTGAAAGAAAAGTACTAGCCTGTTCAGGCTACCCAGTGTTCTTCTTAACACTTCATTTTCCCACACTCTTCATTGATCATGTCCTCGTTATATGCTACTGCATTAATGTACCACATACCCGCTCTGGCGGCATGATAGGGATGCGTTAATACACAGCGAACCTGTCGGGATCAATGAAGTTCAGTATGCAAATTGTGTAACCTTAGGGTCAAAATGTCACAGTGCAAATCAGATAACACAGCAAGGCTGAAAAGAAGTCATGCAAATAAAAAAAAAAAAAAAAAAAATACATAAATTACCCCACCACCACCACACCAGCATTGCTCAATAGTTATAAAATGTAGTGGAAATCCATCCCACAAAACTGAAAAAAACTCAGTTTTTAGGACGCCCTTCCTGGTCAAACAAAGCAGGTCTTTTGTTTGATGTGTTTTAGCTCGTCTTTATGTTGTGAAGTTTTAATTCACCAGCGAAGTTGGATAATTTACCTCTGCAGAGCAATCCACAAAGTTTTGCTATTAGCCTCAAAATTCACCTATATGACTTAGCCATCTTTTTTTTTTTTTTGTAGAATTTCCCCCCTGAAGTGTGGAGTTTTGCCTGCGAATAGCAGAATTTCACCCGCGAAAAGTGAAATTCTGCTATTCACGGATAAAATTCCATACTTCGCAGGTGGAGCTTTGCACTTCGTGGATCGCTCATAACTCCGCAAATTGCACTGAATTTGCTGATTTAATATGCAGAGCAAAGTTTCCCAACTTCGCCCATCTGTAACAATTGCACTCTGTTTCTAACCTGTATGAAACAGTTGGCCAGATGTTTGGGGACACTATTTCTCCAGCTGCTTTTTACTTGGCTACCACTTTGAGTATCGATCACTCGGCGGACTTTTGATTTCGAATTTAGTCTGTTATTTATAAATATGTTAACCAAGACCGACTGAGACTCCAACAAATTAACATTCTTCACAACCTTTATTTTTCTCCTATGAAAGTTTATCAGGTGGGCAAACAGACCTCTCTGTTGTGTCCCAGATGTCATAGTGAGGAAGGCACTTTATTTCACATGTTATGGCAGTGTTCACATATACACCCCTTTTGGGACACTATTCAAACTAGTTTGGATCCTCTTCTGGGCCTTCAGAAAGCTTTCACCCCAGAGATTTGTAGTATGGTCCACCTCTCCGGGCGTCCCGAAAAGCATATATGGTATTAATTTTGGCTGTGGCTAAACTGTTGATTTTGCGTTATTGGTAGGATTCCTTTCCACCGTCACAGCTAGATGGGTTGCAGAAATGTTACAGGCCCTTAATGTGGAGAAATCTATTGCCTGTTCTTTTAATGCTTACCATACATACAAAGTTTGCTGGGAGCCTTTACACACCCTTTTGTTATTCTGATGGCTGGGCTTTTAAGTATTGTCTTAGATCTTCTATCGTAGATTATTTATGTTGGCTAATTTCACTCAGAGATGGTAGATCACTGGACCCATTTATTTATTTATTGAATTTTGATGACCGGGTTGGCCCACTGGGCCCAGAAGGTCCCTTTTTCAGGGGCTACCCGGGGATCAGTAGCAATACAATACGTTCAGTCAGATGATGCAGGGTTACGAGAAGTAGACATGATAAGGAGGATAACAATAAAGGCAATTATTCAGATTGTAGACCATTTTGTTTTACTTTTTTCTTTCATAACCTGGCTCAGTATCCAGCATGGCTGTAGTGAATGTGTGTGGGGGTGAGGATGAGGGAGATAACTGTGTTAATGATGTGTTTTAATGTTTTTTTGTAATCTTTGTTTTTGTGTATTTAAAGAAAAAAAATCTCATTTCACTTAATTGCAAAAAAAAAAAAAACATAATTCGTACTCGGAATTCATATTTGAAAAGCCTTAGTGCTGCTCACAGAAGACAGGAAACTTGTATAACTAAAACACAAAATATTCAAAAACTACCAGTTCCATACAACAGCAGAAACATATATACAACTCTAAAACATCAGCAAAACATCTATAAAAGTTGCACTAAAAATGAACAAAATATCCACTTAAATATTTCAAATGCAGCAGCAAACACACTGCAGGCTGGGAGTCTCGGCTTCCACCTAATCAACTACGCTGCAGTGAACAGTGCACGCGAGGTAGATCTTATGCCACTTCCAGCCTAATCGAAAGCAAAACTTCTAGCATGGACTCCCAGTTCACGTGGGAATCATAGGATGCAAAAATTCAGCAGTATGCAAGCCTGGTGGTGCTGGGTCGTGAGGCACTGGATGCCTTACCTCATGCTATGCTGGCGACCCGGGTTTGGGAATGTTCTTGGGTCATCGGGGTGCTGGCATTGGGGGGGGGGTGGAAGGAGCTGGATTGAGCGAACCGTTAGGCTGCTCTTGTCTCCTGGTGTTGGTAGAGGTGGGTTGTCTCCTCCCTTCCCGTAGTCTCTCCCCACTGCATGGAGGTCTGGTGGGGGTAACTTAGTCAGCGGGGGCAGCACATTGGGTGGGAGGAAGGGGGCTAAGCATGCTTACGGTGTGCGTACGTGCCTCCATGCACACGTACAGTTGTGTGCCGGGGCCTCTGGGGGAACGGGAGAAAACCCGGGAGAAAATATAAATACTTCTTCAATTAAAAAAAAAAAAAATCATCAGTACCCATTTAAAAATAACAGCACCAACTATAACCATGCAGCCATGTAACTCACTGCGGTGTAGCTGCTCCCATCTAGCAAAGTGGTTCATCTACAACCTAATCTATATATAGCTACATAGACACTGTCGGCAGATAAGGGCCTCATTTATTTAATGGATTTTAATGGGTTCTGTGTGATACTGGCTATTGGAAAAACAGCGCCAACAAAAATAGCGTGTGCACATCACCGAGAAGTCAAAATGGCGATGTGCACGACAGCAACCCCTGCAAACAGTGACCGGCGACTACCTACTCTCCATGGGGCGATGTGAGGCTGGTATTTATGCGAGGGGTCTATGTCCCCCACACCCCCATTAAAGATACAGTCATCACGGGAGGGATGATGAGGGTGGCTGGGAAAAACTCAGGAAGAGAGATTCGGGGTGACCTACAGGTGGCAGGGGAATAAAGTCAGGAGGGCAGAGGCAGGGAATAAAGTACCCCACAAAAAAAAAAACCGCCAAAAACCCATCCCCAGCCAGTCCTGAAACAGAGTTCACAACATACAGGGGTGGTGACTGTACCCATTACGCTAGATGGCCAGCTTGGAACCGGCTTGCCCAGCAAATCCTTTCATACTCTGCCGAATAAGAACTCCCTACAACACGAAAACGCTGTACTTGCAATGCGCTACAAAGACCATAGAGCTGACTTTGCATTCGCTATTTTTACCTCGCCAAAACTGACACAGTGTATTCACTGGACACCATTTTAATGTCCTAGAACTGTTGATTTAAAGGTACAGCACCTAAACATTGATAAGTGGCATAAGAGGCTGGCCCGGTGGCACTGAGAGCTGAGGTGCTGGATGCCTTACCTCGCACTATGCTAGCGACCCGGGTTCAGGAATGACCTTGGGTCGTCGGAGTGCTGGCATGGGGGAGCAAGATTGAGCACCGGCTCTCCTCTCCCGGGAGGGGTATCACCTGCCCGTAGTCCCGCTGTCACCAGATGGAGGTCTGGTGACAGGTGCAGGCAATAATGGTGCGACAGATAGGATAGAGGAGCATCTCGTAATGCATGGCGTGTACGTGCCTCTCGACTGCCAAGCTGGGACACCACGGTGTCTGGGAATTAAAAAGCAGAAAAACGTATAAACTTACTTATGGGAGGAAAAGTGGAATAAGAGATTTCTGGGGATGCTTATCAGTGTACCTCCTGGTGATCGAAGTCCCTTGCCCTTCCTAACATGCCACTCGGCAGACTAAGGTAGCATAATCCCCTTCTGTCATGTCTTATTCTCTATTGAACAATGGAGGCCCCAGTATAGACCCTTGCAGGACTACACTGATCACTTGTTCATGTGGCTAGATTACAGTTTATTTTACCCTTTGTTTCATGTCCTGCAACCAGTTTCTGATCCATTGTATTATTTGGCCGGTTATGCATACATTCTCTGTTTTATGAACTAATCTCTTGTGTGTCAGTGTTGAAAGCTTTGGTGAAGTCCATATATATGACATCAACAGATTTTCTCTCTGGAAACTCATTAGTGACTTTATAAAAGTGATAAAATTAGTCTGTCATGCTTTTCATTTGCAGAATTCATATTGAAACATAGAGGGCCTGATATTCAAAAGTTTGCATGGGCGTTAATGGGTCTTTGCCGTGCAAATCGGAGTTTGGGCTGGATCCCCATATTCAAAAGGGGCTCTTTTTATTTATTTATTTATTTGTTTGTTTGTTTGTTTGTGTCTAGGATTACAAAGTACCTTTGAGTTAAGGATCTTTTACAAAGGTTCCACGTCATGCTGGTTACAGGGTAACGGACACTAAAACATAAAACAGTTACAGGTACATGGTTTTAGACAGTAGCTTTGCTTGACAAAATCAGACTGAGCGATGAGTAACTCAAGAAACAATAGGAGGAAGAGGGCAAGAAGGGGAGAGGGCTGAGGGTAGGGGAAGGCATGGGTGTAGAGGGTCAGGGTGAGGCAGCCGAGGGGCCTTGTCAGGACAGACACAGGTCAAGTGCATTAGAAGTTGAATGGGCAGAAAGGGTTACCATCCTCACAAAACATAACGTGTGAGGGGAAGTGGCGTGGCAATGAATACCTGCACTGCCCCATATTCAGTGGCTTTGCACTGTACAAAAGTTTAGTGCAGGTCTTTCGCGCAGTGCAGATACCACCAAACAAAACCCCTGACTTAACTCCAGGCAGCCATAGTGGCTGCTGGAGGTAATGCAATCACTTGGCAGGTTAACCGCTGATGGAGCACAACTGCCACCTATGGTTCCTGGCTCCCCCGCTGCTCCCCAGCTCATTGTGTATAAAGTAACATCCCTGGTACTAGTGGCCCCCCTCCCTCCGATCACCGGCCCATTCTGTATAAAATAATATCCCTGGTGCTAGTGGTTCCCCCCCTCCCTCCAGTCGCCAGTCTGTTCTGTATAAAATAATATACCTGGTGCCATTGTGTCTCTCCCCTCCCCGATCGCGGCCTGTTCTGTATAAAATAATATCCCTGTATATCTCAACCCCCCAGAATTTTTACGTTGGTTCATAGTGCTCTGTTCTCTTCCATCAGCCCACGTACTTTGCAATGGTGTGTTATCTTCATCATTCTCTCTTCACCAGGGCACCAGGCAGGGATGTTCCCTTTCACCATATTTATTTAATTTATTTTTTAGAACCCTTAATTTGTAAACTCAGTTCTTCTGTTCACATCTCTGGTATATCGATTGGTGACACAGAATACAAACTGTCAGTATATGCAGATGATACTGTTGCACGTCTCCTCTCCAGCTGCATCCCTGCCTATGACCCTACAGATTATCTCCCAATTTGGGGTTATCTCCAACTACAAATTAAACCTTAGTAAAACTGAACTTATGCCCCTTAATGTTTTTAAAAATTTTTTTTCCAAGTCTATTTTGTTTCCTGCGGTCCCGGAACTCACTCTGGCAGTCCATTCACCTGCTGCTCTACTGCCCACTGTGACCGCCTGCCTCCTCAAGGATGTTGGCACTCCTCGTGGGCCCTCCGGACCAAGGTCTGCGAGGAGATCAAGAGGCAGAGGTCTAGTATCTGGCATGTGGCAGCCAGGCAATGGGATGCTGTTGCCTGTCCGGGCCAAAGGGGGTTTTCGGTGCTTCCTCTCCCTGAGCGTGGTGTGCAGTGACGCCATGGGGCGTGGCAGCCCAGTCGGCATCTGCCATGCTCGCCCATGCTACTTTCTGGTTTGTGATCTTGTAGTGACCCTGGTCTCCACCTGGGGTCACTGGGACAGCGGACATCCCCAGTGCCGTCTCCCTGGGAAAGGAGAGCTGTCCTAGGTACGCATAATCCCTTCCTGCCCCTGCTGACCCCTGGCACCCGAGCTCTCTCCTGAACATGGGTCGCTAGCGTGGCATCCAGCACCTCAACCCTGAGCACCAGCAGGCCTGCTCTATTATGCCCCTTAATAATGTCACTCTCAGGGCAGAGGTTGAACATCTCAGGTTATTATGGAGGAAGGATAGATTGAAATACTTGGGGAATCTACCTTAGTACTTCTCCTTGCAAGATGAAACTACTTAACCTTGACTCCACAATATCCCGTCTTAAAGTGGATTTGAACTGTTGGTCCATGTTACCCCTTTCCCTGTGGGGCAGATTGAACATAATCAAAATGAATGTTCTACCCCGACTATTATACCCCTTCCAGAGGCACAGCTGGGCCCTTCCTCAGTCATGGTTTGCCCAAATTCACAGGATCCTAACCTCATTTCTATGGCAAGGCAAGAAAGCTCGATGGGCTTTCTTCAAATTAACGCTCGCAAACAGTATGAGAGGTTACAAGCTCCTAACTTTTTCCTGTACTATTTGGCCTTACACCTAACAAGGCTTTCTCATTCGTTAAAGCAGTCTGGGGATCATCCTTCTAGTTTATATACTCCCCTTTGGGTAGAAATAGAATGGTCATTGTGTTCTATAAATGGTTTGTATATCGGGTAACTCCTCTACCTTCCTAAGAAGAAACTCCCTCGACACCTGCGAGATACACCCCTAGGAGCATCCCTTCAGGCTAACTCGCAGCAATTCTCTACTTATTTGCCCATATCAAAATACTTCCCAACCCTTATTTGAAAATCCTAACTTCCTGATAGGACAGATGCTTTCTAAAACTTGTGGCCTAGTTCAAGATCTCTTAGCCCACCAGAAACTGATCTCCTTTTGAGATGGGAGCACTTTATATGGCTTTCCTACTACGTCTTTTTTCCTGATTTATTTATTTTTTTCCCCCCCAAATATCCCACATGCTATGAAAATGTTTTGGCAGTGGATTATGGCATAGTACCTCAATCCTCCCCTTTTTCAGCTCAGCCCGTAATACCCACTTAATTTCCTACTACTATCGATCACTACAAACCTACCTGGTTGCCAAAGAGGGTCCGCGGTACTGTTGGTGGGACCAGGCTCTTCCAGCTTCTTCCCCTTCTAGAAACTGGTCAACCATCCTGAAACAGTTATACACAGTGATAAAACGGGAACCGATACCATTTTATGCAATTTCAGATCATCCACAATCTGTATTATATTCCACCCAAATTGAATGAATAGAATGGGTCGATTACCCACCAGTACATGTTACAGATGTGGCAAAGAGCCTGGGACCTTGTTGCATATTCTGTGGTCATGTGAGACAATGACCCCCTTCTGGGCTTCAGTTCAAACCCGTCTTGATCCCCTGTTGGGTCTATCTGACGCCTTTACCCCTGACGTGCATTTTAGGAGATAATACAGATAGTGGGATTGGCAGCCAAAGATCACATCTGGCCTTGATTTCAGCTTGTGCAAAGAAGGTTAACCTTCAGCACTGGCTGGATCAGAGCTCTGCATGCTACTTAGAATGGTATAAAGAGATGCTGTTTGCACTACATGCCGAGTGCCTAATTGCGAGTATGACCAACAAATTACCTGACTATAACCAAATTTGGGAACCTTTGTACACCTTATTGACACTTAATCAGACAATTAATATTCCTGCAACCCTTGCTGATTACTCTGAGTCAGATATGTTTAATAATCTGATGTATTTTCCTTGTTACCTCTGGTGGCAGGGCTGGGGAAGGGCGGAGGAGGGCCTTGGATAAACTGTAAAATAATTGTTCCTTGTTTAATTGGCTTCTCTTTCTGTGACCTCTGTTCCATTGTACAATGCTCATCTTGGCTTATCTATTTGTATATTATATTGAGGTCTTTGGTGTCACTAAAACTTATTCAGTATTACAAAATAATATCCCTTGTGACGGTGGTCCTCAACCTTGTCAATCGCTGGCCCGTTCTGTACAAAATTATATCCCTGGTGCTAGTGGTTCCCCTTTCCCTCAAATCACTGTCCCATTGTATATCAAATAATGCCCCCTCAGTTGCCATCCTGCTCTATATAAAATAATATCCCTGGTGCTAGTGGACCCCCAAGCAATTGCCATCTAGTACTGTAAAATACTATCTCTGGTACTAGTGGTCTCTTCCCCGGTACTATGATAACATGAAATCTCTGGTGTCTAGCAGACCTCCCTTCTAGCTGCAGCACCGAAAAAGCACACCCTCGGTGCTGTGGGTGCATATGGTGACCTGCACAGCCCTTCTCACACCTCCTTGGCTGGCCGCCATTTGTCCAGGCACAGAGCACGCCCCTTATTTATAGGACCGGGCATGTCGCCCCGTCTTATAAATAAGAGGTGATCTTCCTGCCTGGACATATGGCAGCTGGCCGAGGAGGTAGGAGGAGGACTGCACCAGTCGCTGTATGCACCCGCAGCACTGATGGGACAGGGAAGGTGAGTTGGGGGGTTCAGTGCAGTGGTGGAGGGAGGGCTGCTAGACACCATGGATTTCATGTTATCACAATAGAAGCCAGCGATCGGCGGAGGGGGTCACTACCACCAGGGATGTTATTTTATATAGAACAGGCCGGCGATCAGAGGGAAGGAGGGAGTACTAGCACCAGGGATCTTATTTCATACAGAATGGGGGTGGGTGGGTGGTGGGGAACCACTAACACCTGGACATTAATATATAGAACAGGCTGGCGAATGGGGGAGGACCACTAACTCCAGGTTGTTTCATACAGAACCGACCAGCGAGCAGAGGAGGGACTACTCGCTCTGGGGATATTATTTTATACAGAATAGACTGGCAATTGGGGTGGGGGGGCACTAGTACCAGGGACATTATTTTATTCAGTACGGGCCAGCGATCGGGAAGGGGGGCTACTAGCACCAGGGATATAGTTTTTTTTTTTTGTTTTTTTTTTATTTTATTTTTTTATAGTACAGGCTGGTGATCAGTGGGGGGACCACTGTTACTTATGAGTCCAGCTCATAATTCAGGTTCTTGTATGCATGTGCTGAGTATGGAAAACACAGGGCAAACAAGTAATAAAGGAAATATTTATTACGATACTTGCACTAAAGCATGTAACACAGAGTTACAAAAAGGATGATTTCCACCAGTTAGCCCTGGGGTTACACGTACTAAATAAATCTAAACACGAAATGAACAAATGTACGGAAAGAACACTAAGATCTCAAGAGTCTGAGGAAGGGCTGGCTGGCAGTTACATATATATACTCTGCTAATAAGAATGCAACATTTGGATAAGGTAGACAAATAGAATTGGATATAGTGTACAGAGTGTAATATCTGGGTGGACTCCAGGAAGCAAGAGTGCATAGTTGGCATATGTCTTAGAAAATTATAGTTCAACAAGAATGAGTGTCATCTGTTCTTATTTCCAGACAGTCTGGAAATATATGCAACATAATCAGAAAAGCACACTACGCGTCCCAGTAGTGGAAAACTACAGAATATGAGTGATTATGAGTATAGCAGAATATATGGCAGAAGCACAGTATATAGGTAAATGCGTTACAGACAGATGTAAACATAGCAAACATAATAAAGAACACTAATACAAGTGATAAAACATAAAACTGTATAAGGCACTAATATGTGTAGGTGTATAAGGTTACAGTTACACGGGGTAAGTTGGTGGTATGTAACCCAGGTATAACACCACTACCACAACGGATTTTATTTTACATAGAACAGGATGGTGATCAGAGGGGGAGGTGGGGGACTAGTACACCAGGGATATTAATTTTAGATCTCGCAACAGCACTGTATCTGCGTTGGCTAAGGTCACTAATGATTGGCAGACTGCCTTGGACACAAAAAATCATGTGTGCACTTTGTTTGTTTCTTGACCTGAGCAAAGCTTTTGATACTGTGGACCAAGACTTACTCCTGTGTGTTCTAAGTAATACTGGAGCAGACCAACCAGCCTTGAACTGGTTTACTGACTACCTTACTGAGTGTCAACAGCTGATTAAGGTTGAGGGAGGCCTCTCTCTCCTCAAAAAACCCTGTTAAGGGATGTCCCTCAAGGGTCCATTTTAGGGCCCCTACTATTTGCTATCTATATTAACTGGATTAATACTGGTATCTCTGCAGCAAACATCCACCTGTTTGTGGATGATACTATCTTGTACATTGCCAGACCTACTCTCGGTCTTGCCTGCAGTGATCTCCAACAAGACTTTGATCATTTACAGAAAAATCTACTTTAATTAAAGCTCCTCCTAAATGCAAAAAAAGACCAAGTCTATGACACTTGCTCCCTCTACCGTTGCAAATACACACGGTCTCCCTGGTTCTGCTCCCTTCCTATACACATTACTGAGTGAGCCGCTGGAGTTCACTGTGAAATTTAAGTATCTTGGGTTTTGGATAGACCTCAAATTGTCCTCTGTCCATCATGTTGATGAACTCTCAAAAAAACTGAAACAGAGACTTGATCTCTTCTTCCATATTAGAAATCTACTTACGCCAGAAGCTAAAACTAGGTTGGTCCAGACTACATTCTTGCCTCTTTTAGAATATGCCAATTTCCTGTATGGCCAAGGCCCAAAGCTCTCCCTCTCCAACCTGGATGTACACACTCATCAATCTATTCGATTCATAACTGGTCTCCCCTTATGCCACACACCACTGTGAGCTCTATGCCAGGGTAGGCTGGAGCTCACTAACATTCAAATGACAAAAGAACGCAGTGCTCTGGACCTACAGAGCAATCACTAATATGCTCCCGCATTATATTGTGAGTTGCCTGCCCACCTGTAGGGTTGGAAACTACACCTTGAGAAGCCTCTCTTATATCTCACTATTCATCCCTGAGGTGAGAACCAGATATGGCAAATCTGCAACAAGTCATGCTGTTCCTGTCATTTGGAACACAATACAGAAAACTCTAAAGTTGTCAATCCCTGTGAAACTGAGCTTCTTCAAATCCCTTTACCAATGTTCTTTTTCAGAAACTTGTACTTGCTTCCATTAATGACGCTCTTACCGCACCTATCCTACTCTCTATTCTAAACTCCTCTCCCCATTTCTTTTCCGTGCCCTGCCTCTTTTGACATCGTAGCTTTACCCTGACCTGTTACCTAAACTATGTAATGCCCTCCCCAAACGTATCATTCTTCCTCCCTCCCTCTCTGGCTTTGCCCCCTTCCTCTTTCTACTCCCCCTTCTCCTTACCCTTTCTTGCTGCATAGGTTCCTGTCGCAGCTAATGTGTAAGGTTTTTGTAGATATATGTACTGAATGCTACTGTTTACACTAGCATTACTGCATGGCATGAACACTAATTTGTTGTAACACTATATACCCCTGCCTTGTAACTATAGTTTATTTACTTTCTGTTTTTGAATTACTGTGTTGTTGGACTCACAGTTATTGTAACGTTGTATATACAGTACTGTTGCCTGTACTTATATATGTGAATGCCTAGGCTCATCCTGTAAATGAGTTCTTCTCAATGATGCTCACCTGGTTAAATAAAGATTGATTTATACAGAATGGGATGGTGAACGGCTGGGGGCCACTAGTACCAGGGACATTGTTTGATACACAGCGGGCCAGCAGTTGGAAAGGGGGAAGACAACTGGCACCAGGGATATCGTTTTTTTTTACAGTATGGGCCAGCAATCTGCAGGGGGAGCCGCAAGCACCAGGGGTATTATTTTGTATTGAATGGTCCAGTGATCAATTTGGTGGTGGGGGGCAATAGCACCAGGTATAGCTGCACATCTGAGACTGGGCAGTTGAGGGGAGAGGTGCCGCATTAATCTGCCTGACTACGGATGCAAATGAGCCCATAATGGGCATGCAGATGGCCACTTAGTGCCTTGCATGCCCAGGGGCTCATTTGCATGGATCCCTTTGAATATTGCAAATAGTGCCCTGGTGCTGTCCCTTCTGGTGGTGTACTTCGGGAGCTCCGTCAGGGCAGCACTTAGTTGCTTAGCACCAGGCTGACATGGCCCTATAATCAGTTGAATAGCACCAGTGCGGTGTTTGACTGACTGAGTATAGCATCTTCGAGCACCTGGGCAATCACAAGGTGCAGCGCAAATTTAGCAAATTTGAATATCGGGCCTCGAGTTGTTGTTCTATAACTGCTTAGCAATTCTGTTTCTTAACGATTGTCTCAAGCAGCTTCCCTGGTGTTAGTGATGTTGAACTGTTAAACTGATTGGCATATAGATCCCAGGCTCAGCCCTGGAGACTTTTTGGAATATTGGTACAACATAGGCCTCCTTCCAATCATCAGAAAGATGCACAGTTCTCAACAACTCTTGTAATATTATTGCCATGAAGATAAATAATTTCGTGGTTAGCTCCCTTAGGGTTTTTGAGTGCATTCCATCAGGCCATATACCTAGTTTACGTTTACCATCATCAGCATTGTGACAGGTGTCCGACATATGTCCTGCATCTCTACTGTGAACAAACTCTTGCTGTATAGTATTAGTCCATCTCTTTTTTTTTTTTCTGTGAGTACTGCTGCAAAATATTCATTTAAAGGGGCACCATTATTTATTTTTATTTTTTGTGCTCTTGTTTCAGAACCTAACAAGCATTTGTCAATGCCAAATGTTTGCTTGCTGGCATTAGCAGTGGAAGTGCGGGAGTTGGACAGATGCAGTATAGGAATGGCAGTGATGTATTGAACTGACACCAACTCCACCCCCACACTGCAGAGATAGACAGGCATTGGGGTGTGCCTTTGGGTAGTCACCCATAACGGTCATGACATTTCACCTCACCCTACCCTGCAGACACTGACGAGTGTAGAGGTGTGCTTTGGGGTGTTTGGGCTTTGCACTCACCTCATTCCATAAGAAAATAATGCTGAAATGGGTACAGTATAGGAGAATGGTGTGAACTCTGGGACCAAAGCATCTAAGGTGCACGTTAATGCCTGTCAGTGGCTGCGGGTTGGGGGTGGAATGGCGTGAGCATTACTGTCGACAATCCCAAGTTACACCCCTGACGCCGGTCAGTCCCTACAGGGTAGGGTGGACACTTGTCTGACCCTACCGGGTAGGGCGTTATGGTCAGAAACCCTAAGGCCCTGACATGTCTTGGTATTTTTACTATAAGTTTTCCACATGGGCTTTTTGTGACCCAACCGCATGAACAGTGACACTATCAGTTTGTTAGCGGAAAGGTGATTTTGCACAGTGACTGTGCTCTTAATGCCACAGGTGTGAAAACACATTTCCAACATGATGTGAAAAATGGCAGCTGTACTGTTCATGAGGAGGTGTTTAAAAAAAAAAAAAAAAAAAAGTAATGTTGAAAATCTGGAGTGAAAATATAAAACAAAAAAAAGGTGAAGTCACGAGCATGCATAGAAACTGCGCAACGCACACCCGTAATGCAATTATTTGGGGAATTTTTTTTGCCAGATTTTCAATATAGGCATTTTGGGACCTCCACTCATGAACTGTGTTACTGTGATTTTCTTAATATGTCCCTAACACTGATTTCCAACAGCGACTGCGCTAGAAGTGTGAAAACACATTTCGGCCAGGATGTGAAAAATGACAGCAGTACTGTTCATAAGAATGTGTGTAAAAATGCCAATGTTGAAAATCTGGAGTGAAAATATTACAAATTTGTGAAGTTACAAGGGTGTGCAGAAACTGCACAATGCACACTTGTAACAGTCATTTTATGGACTTTTGTGACCAGATTTTCAACATAGGCATTTTAGGACCTCTGCTCATGAACAGTGTCACTGTGATTTTCTTAATCTGTCCTGAACACTGTTTTCCCACAGTGATCATGCTATTCTGCGCCGGAAGTGCGAAAACACATTTTGGCTAGGATGTGAAAAATGACAAATGTACTGTTCATAAGGAGGTGTGAAAAAAATGCCAGTGTTTAAAATCTGGAGTGAAAATATTACAGATTTGCGAGTGTGTGTGGAAACTGTGCAACGCACTCTCGTAACAGTCATTTTGGGAATTTTTTCACCAAATTTGCAACATAGGCTTTTTGACAGCCCACCTCATGAACCAGTGACACTGTCATTTTGTTAATTGGTCCCGAAAGGTGATTCCGCACAGTGTCCGTGAAATCACCTTTCAGGACCGAATAACCAAATGACAGTTACTGAAATGATGAGATGGGGTCCCAAGAACCCCATGTTGAAAACTTGGTGCAAGTATTCGAAAAAATGACCGAGATATGCACCAAAGTTGAAAAAACCCTAGTTATGCCACCATACAGCTTATCGGCATTTCTTCAGTTTGCGGTCAGCTTTGAAGAGTGTAGACATGTTCCCACTCCACCAACGATAGTCGTGCAGGGCTCCGGAGGGAAGTATGGGGTGAGGGGGAGTGTGGGAAGATGGGCTACACAGAGGGTGGGTGTGGTTTTGCGGGAGGGGGGGGACAAGAGTCAACGAGGGACCGTTTTCTTTGGTTACAGTTTATTTATTTTTTTTGTTTTACATGGACAATGTGGGATTTTTGCCACGCTGGAGGTTTGAGGGGGCAGTAGAGCAAACGGGTTGGGCACCCCCATTGGCCATTCAATGGGGGGGCACATGAGAATGCTGGACTTCTGCCACGCTGGGGTGGGCTCACAGCATGGCACCTGGAAGTTCGTTTTTTGGGGGAGGGGGCACTGGAGCCGACATGGATTGGACACCCCTGTCAGAAATACTGTGTGCTTGGGGGGCGAGTGTGCATGAGCCGAGGGGGATTAGGCACCCCCTCGGCACACAACAAAAGGCGGGGACGTGCATACAACCACCACTACAATCAGCAGTGGTAACGTGGAGGCTGTTTGCACACTACCGACGGCAGGGCAGTATGCAAATTGCCTACACGTTGCCACCGCTGATTGTAGCAGTTGTTTGCTTTCAGCTGTACGCCACTGCAATCTGAACTGCTGTCATAGACAGCTGGGACATTAATTGGTGCGGCTGCACCTGCAAAAATGCTGAGGGCATTGGAAGCAGTGCCACACCTACGAAAACTCGTATGGTGGCACTATGTTTCTTGCACAAGCGTGCAGGCAAACATAAAAAGCTTGTTTCTAGGGACATGGATATGTTGTTCATCCACACTTATTGGCAGGTTCCTTGCCGCTTTAAATCTTGCCGGAAGGTCTTCAAGCTAGCTCCTCCCACCCACCCGGGTGGTAAAACTCTGGCTCCGCCCCATGGCGCCAGATCTTCCTTACCGCTTGGAAGCTCAGGTTCCCTCCTAGCGCTCTGCGATTAAGTTTTGGGCCTAAAATCTTTATAACTTTCTCGGTCTTCTTCCTTCGGCGGCTGCGATGGACAAATCGACTCGTTTCGGAGATGTCCCTGTGGGCAGAAGATGTCTCGAGACGGACCCGCACTCCACGTCGTTGTTATCTTGCCAGGAACACGACCGCGGGAGCTTGCGACCTGTGTTCCTCCTTCTCGGTCTCGTCCTCGAGACTGCGCTGCCCGCTGCCTTCTGGGCGTCGAAGAAGATTTCCTCGGTCAAATCCAAAGAGGCCCGACTGGCGGTTTCCGGCTGCGGGATCCGCCGAACAACTAGAGAGGTTGGTCGCCTCAAGAGCAGGCGGCTCAGGCGCTGCTTCCTCTTCTGCGCCTTGTCCCTCTATCGCCGGGTCCTCATATTCAGCTTCCTTTATGAGCTTTGCTTGACCCTCTCAACTAAAGGCGAGGTCCTACTTTTCGAGTCCGTTTCATCGGTCGAAGAAGTCTAAGAGCAAGTCTCATCGTGCGCGCTCTTGGGAGCGGGAAGATCCCTCCCTCGTCGATACAATCGACTTCGGCCGACTCTCGCTTCGCCACTGGCTTCGGTGCCCCTGGCCAGGCCAGGTGACTGAGACTCCCGCCCGGCGAGGTCGAGATTTTTCGACCCGTTAGACGGGTTGTCGGCTGGAGAAGCCGAGATTCCCTCCTCCCGTTCCCCGGTGAGGTTGAGGATAACGTCGGCTCTCCGTGCGGTGAATCAAGGAGCCGTCGGTTTGCCGACCGAACTGAGGGATCGCCCGATCCTCGGCTCCCGCCTCACCGACCTCGGCCCTAGCGAGTTTCTCGATTCCCGGTCATCTTGGCCGTCCAGCCGTTCCGAGCCGACACCGGCGGTCCGGCACTCAGCGGCAAGCGGCGTCGCCGCTCTTCCTCTTCTTCCTCCTCGGCCGAGGAGGGAAGGCTTCGTGCAGCTCTACCGAAAATACGAGGACCTCATGTGGCAACAAATTTTCTGGCCAATAAGCAGGCTCAGGCCTCTTCTCCAGCCATTAAGTGGTTGCCACCGGACCAGGTAGTGGTCGAGGAGCCTGTTTCCAGGCCAGTTGTCCGACCTATTCTGGCTGCCCCACCAATTGTGGTGGAACCGCCTCCACCTCAGCCGACAGCTGGGGCTCCGACGAAAGATTCGCGGTTGGCCCAAGGCCTTCCCCGTAGGCTGTCGGTCACTCTCACGCCTGACAAGCCTCGGCAAGTGGAGGGTGGCTCAGGCTCCAGGCAGCTATTCGACAACTCGTCGGAGTCGGATGACTCCTCCCTGTTCTCCAAGCGCCTTGACTTGGAGTCCTCTGGGGGGCAGTCAGTGGACGATAGCCCTTCGTCCTTCCTAGGACTTCTTAGGCTCATGTCAGAATCCACTGGGATGAAGCTTGAACCCGTATCCAAACGGGCCAGATATCCCCTCACCGAGATTCTGGACCGAGGGGATTCTCCCACGGAGGCCTTTCCAGTGGCCGAAGCCATTGTCGGGCCGGCCCTGGAACTTTGGCAGCGTCCGGCTTCCTGTCCTGTGCCTTCGGCCAGGATGGCCAGGAAGTATGCGGTCCCTACTGGCTCTCTGTCCGGTTTTCTGAACACCTCGGCTGAAGGGCTGGTCACGGACAGTGTTTTCCGGGCGGTAATGCCAGGGACGTGGACAAACCGCCCGACAAAGAGTCCAAGAAATTGGACTACCAGGCGGAAAGTGTATGCTGCCTCTTCTCGCTCTCGCTGGGCCAGTTCGGCCGCCCTCATGGCACATTTCTCCCATGCCCTGTTGGGTTCCCTGGATGAGGCGGTCCCTCATCTTCCCGCTGACCTGCGACTACGGTCAAGCAGGTGCGGGATCAGGCAGGCAGTAGCCAAACAACAGCTCCAGACTGCTCTGGATATAGGAGACTCATGTGCCCGGGTCAGTGGCGGCCGCTGTGGCTACGCGTCGAGGGCGCTGCGAATATCCACCTTTACCGAGATACCCAGCACAAGCTATGGACGCTCCTTTCCTGGGAACAGACCTGTTCGGCCCTGGAGTGGAAGGCCACCTCCAGAGGATCGAAAATCCAATGCCACCTTGGATTCGGTCTGCTCACAGAGAGGACAAGGGTCATAAGCCCCAGCCTAAGCCCTTCGTCCCTCTACTCCGCCGCACGCCTGGCCCAACAACAGCGTCAGGGCCAGCAGGCTAGACCTTGGTATTCCAAGCCCAAGCCATCGGCTTCCTCTAATAGGAAGCAAGGAGGAAAAGGCCCTGGTGGTCCCCAGGCCGGTCCTTCCTCCAAGCCTGCTAAGTGACGGGCTGAGGGGTGTCACCCCCATCCCCGTCACCTCGCCCCTGGTTCCCCCCGTGGGGGGACGGCTCCGACACTTCCTTTCCGCCTGGTCCGCTGTTACCACGGACAGGTGGGTTTTGGAGGTGGTGGGAAGAGGCCTGCCTCTGGAATTCGAGCAGGCTCCACCTTTCAGAGCAATGCGCCCGGGGCTGGGGTCCCAGAATCTCTGCAGGCTCGTCGAGCCGACATCGCCCTCCTCCTTCAGAAAAGGGTGATAAAAGAGATAGAGGACCCTCACCAGAACCAGGGTTCGTGTCCAGGTACTTCCTGGTCCCGAAACGGACGGGGGGCTGGCGCCCCATCTTAGACCTACACAACCTGAACAAGTTCCTAAGGTCTCGAACCTTCAGAATGGTCACTCTGGCTCAGATAATACCATCTCTGGAACACGGCGTGTGGTTCTGTTCTCTGGACTTCCAGGACGCGTTCTTTCACGTCCCTATCCGTCCGTCTCATCAGAGATTCCTCCGCTTCAGAGCGGAGGGATCCCTCTTCGAGTTCCAGGCCATGCCCTTCGGCCTTTCTTCAGCTCCCAGGGTCTTCACCAAATGCATTGCAGCGGTGACAGCTTTCCTGCGGCGCCGAGGGGTCCGGGTGTACCCTTACCTGGACGATTGGCTGATAGCAGCCCCCTCCAGGTTGGAAGTGGAGCGGTCCAGAAATCTGGCCCTCCGGGTTTGCTCTCAACTGGTCCTCCTGGTCAACAAGGCCAAGTCGGAACTAGAGCCGAAGCAGGTGATATCCTTCATCGGGGCAGAGCTCGACTCTCTTCAAGCCAGAGCACGGCTCCCGGCGGACAGGGCCGAGGTTCTTACCTCCTTTGCCCAATCATTTCTGGTTGGGCAATCGCCCTGCCCGGGACTTCCTCGACTCCTGGGTCTTATGGCGGCCTGTACCAGCGTAGTCCGTTGGCACTGGCATGCGCCCCTCCAGTGAGGTCTGGCCGGCCAGTGGTCAGGCGTTGCGATCCTCTGGACCAAGCGATGTGGCGACCAGGAGATGTGGAGCTCTCCAGTGGTGGACCGTTCCGTCCCATCTGCAGGAGGGTATCCCGTTTGTCCGCCCCGAGCCGACGGTCTCTCTATCGACCGACGCCTCTTTGATGGGTTGGGGTGCCCATCTGGGGGAACACCGAGCACACGGCCTCTGGTCCCCGCGGGAGTCCCGATGCCATATCAACCTGCTGGAGCTCCGTGCGGTCCGCTTAGCTCTCACCGCCTTTGCTCCGTTTCTCCGGGGTCAAGTGGTCAGAGTCCAGACGGACAATACCACGACCATGTACTATCTAAACCGCCAGGGCGGGACGCGCTCCTTGCCTCTATGCAAGGAAGCTCTCCGCATCTGGTCACTAGTGCGCAGCCTGGAGGCGGATCTCCTGGCCATTCATGTGGCAGGAGCCTCCAACACCCTGGCCGATGCCCTGAGCCGGATAGGGGCTGCATCGCACGAGTGGTCTCTCCTGCCGGAGATAGTACAAGACCTGTTCTCCCGCTGGGGCACACCTCTGGTGGATCTGTTTGCCTCCAGGGAGAACGCGAGGCTGAGGCTGTTTCATGCCCGCCCCCCTCAGCAGGGCTCGCTGCAGGGGATGCTTTGAGGCCGTGGACCCGGGCCTCTTTACGCCTTTCCCCGTGCCCCTGATTCACAGGGTCCTGCTGAAAGCAGGAGGGACAAGGCGCAGGTGATTCTGATAGCCCCAGACTGGCCTCGCCAGTTCTGGTACCCAGATCTCCTCAGTCTCAGCTCCAGGACTCCGCGGCAGCTTCCAGCTCGCCGGACCTGCTCTCAGTCAATCAGGGAAGGTGTTCCATCTGGACCTTCAATCCCTGCACCTGACGGCCTGGATCCTGAGCGCTCAGAGTTCCAGGCCTTGGGTCTTTCCGACGAGGTCCTCAACGTCGTTGAGGCGTCCTGTAAGGAGTCGACCAGAAAATGCTATGCCTTCAAATGGAAGAGGTTCTCCATTTGGTGTCGGGAAAAGGTTGGACCCTTTCTCGTGTCCTGTGGCGAGCATTTGGACTATCTATGGTCCCTATCTAGTCAGGGCTTAGGTCGACGACCCTTAAGGTGCACCTGGCAGCCATTTCTGCTTACTGGGCGGGCCGGTCAGCAGTCAGTGGCGAGGAAAAAGTGGTCGGGCGCTTTTCAAAGGCCTTGATCACATTTCCTCCAGTGCGGGAACCCCACCTCCGTGATTTACTGCTGGTACTGGCAAAGCTCATGCAAAGCCATTCCAACCAATGCACAGGTGTGGTCTCCCCACCTGTCGTGGAAAACCGCCTTCTTGGTGGCTATCACGTCAGCCAGAAGGATGGGAGAACTCCAGGCGCTAGAGCACGGTCTCCTCACCTGGTCTTCCACAGGGACAAAGGTTGTCCTCGCTCCCACCGAATTCCTTCGAAGGTGGTGTCGGAGTTTCACCTTAATCAGGTATTGACTCTGCCGGTGTTCTACCCCAATCACACCTCGGAGGCCGAATATAGGCTCCATACTCTGGACCCTAGAAGGGCACTCACTTATTATAAGGAGCGCACGGCTGAAATTCGGGGAGAGGTTCGCCAGCTGTTTGTCATCTACGCTGAAGCCGCACCTGGCAGACCTGCAGCCAAGCGGACGATAGGCAGATGGGTCACCTCCTGCATAAATCTCTGCTATGAGTTAGCGGGCATGGAGCCTCCCAGAGGGATAAGAGCTCATTCTACCCGCCATACTGCTGCATCGGTGGCTGCTTCCAGGGATGTCCCTATCCAGGAGATCTGCAGGGCTGCTACCTGGAAGTCAGCACACACCTTTATTTCCCACTGCCACATCGACCTTGAGTCACCGGGATGCTGGTTTTGGGGTCTCGGTCTCCAATCTTTGTTCCCAAGTAAGTATTAGGGGTGTGCGCCTTGCCTCCTCCTCCCGGAGAACTGCTAGAGTCTGCCAATAAGTGTGGATGAACAACATATCCATGTCCCTAGAAATACAGGTTACTCACCTGTAACAGGAGTTCTAGGAATGGTATATGTTGTTCATCCACACTAACTCACCGACCTCCCGGCTCGACGCACAACCTGAGCTTCCAGCGGCCAGATCTGACGCCATGGTGAGCCGAGTTTTACCACCCGGGTGGGTGTGGGAGGAGCTAGCTTGAGACCTTCCGGCAAGATTTAAAGCGGCAAGGAACCTGCCAATAAGTGTGGATGAACAACATATACCATTCCTAGAACTCCTGTTACAGGTGAGTAACCTGTATTTTCTGGTCATACCAGCAGGTCTTCACTTCAGCAACTGCACTGAACAGACTCCAACTGCAGTACTGTTTTTTTTTTCTATTTTTATTACTATTATTATTAATCAGTCAAAATGTTGAACCTTATGGCTCGGTTCACTCGTGTTCAGGCGTCATTTCGAATTTGTACTCTCCAGTGGGGCTGAATGTGAACACGAGTGAGGAGGGGAATTACTGGTAAACTTGTGCCTCAGTTTTGTATTTTCTAACCAGTGTGAACTAAGTACACGGCAGCCTGAAAGTAGCTGCTGTTCTGAGCATTGTGATCTTTGTCTGACTGCAAAATGAGCAGTGTTTATTTTGAGTTGGAAGAATTCTGCAAAGATCCAGAGTACGCGCGCCATCACTGGGCAACAGATGACGCTGGTATACATGCTTGGGATCTTAGCCTAATTTTTTATTTTTTTTAATCTGCTCCAAATTACACTTTCAGTGCTTGTTTTGTGTTAGGACAAAGAAGAGCATCTACTTTCAGCCTATATACTTAGTTAACATTAGTTAGAAAATACAAAAGTCGTGCATGCACCAGTTTAATGGAAATACAGGCGACTGATGCAGAGAGACTCAGTCAGTGTTGCTGCTCAGGAATGGGCACACAGATGTGTCTGCTAGTGGGTATTGTAGTTTTCTGAGGCAAGGGATTTGGATCATCCTGAGAGTTATTCAACAGATGGTTCAAACAAAGAAAAAAGGCTCAACATTTAAAAACCCAAAGGTAGGGTGCAAATTGAAATGTTAGACTGGTATCGGGACTGTTGCTGTCATGGTGGGCTAAGAAAGGGGCTTAAAGGCTGACTGTGTCCCCCATACGTATTCAGCCATCTGCTCTTTGTTATTACATAACACTGTTCCTAATCTTTCAATGGTACATCAGGTGTCTGTGCTTCCCTTCTCCTTCAAACATCTGTAGAAGTTTGTATTATTTGATATGATTTCAGGTATTGTCTGTTCATCATTTTGTTTAGCACCTTATTCTATGTATATGGCCTGAAAGTATGTTCTTTCATTGTCAGAGTTAGACCCTGTAGATCTATAACAGGATTTTACTTTTTTTTAAGTTTCTAAAATAGGAAAACAAAAGCAATGGTGCCTGAAACTTTTTCAACACTAAAAAAGGTGAATACGGGAAGGTAATTGATAGTAGACTGTTCACTTTTTGGTGTGATTGAAACCCAAAGAGAACCAAGCCTCATTTTCTGTATTTTGGGATCAGAGTCGTGGATTTGCAAGTGCCAGTTTGTCTGCTGAAACCCCAGATTTGTGTAGTTCAGTCGATCTTTCCACAGGTTGCGGCATAGGACTTGTAAGCATAAGCTGCCCACATTACTTTCCATATGCTGTACAGCAGCAAGAAGCCATTGGCATATTTTTTTAAATTGCAGGGTATATGCCATAGACCTGGGAGTGCACCTCAGACCAGTGGAGACTAGTAAGGTGTCCTTCTAGGATGCTGTCTATCTTGGGAAGGGGAGATAGCTTCTGCCTGTGCATAGCTTTCTCATGGCAGCCCCTTGAACAAAGGAGTATTGTGAGAAGGCAGTGATGTTGTAGCCCTCCTGTGCACAGCCTAATGTCAGTGTTTGAATAGCCATGACACACACATGAACATACAAGCTTGCCAGCAGATAAAGGCCTTTTGATCTATCAAGTCTGCTCGATTGTGCAGCTGGCAGCCCTTATACTGCAGCTGTCCCTCCCACCCTTCCCTCCAGTGACCCTCCCTTACCCTGCCCCATCCCATCCCTTTGAAACAGCCCACTGTCTTACTGCATATCACTTCCTCTGGTAGTGCGTTCCACTCTGTCACTGCCCTCTCTGTAAAAGTGTCTCCTCATTTCCCTCCTGAACCTCCCCCTCCAATCTCAGATTGTGCCCTCGTGTGTCCCTCCCCCTCCTTAATTGGAAAATCCCCTCTCGTGTCCACCTTATTTATTCCCTTCATATACTTGAATCAATCATGTCCCCCCATCCCTCCTCTCCTCCAGGGAGTACATGTTCATTTCCCTCAGCCCCCTTTCATAGGGCAAGTCCCCTAGCCCCTGGATCATTTTTGAAGCTCTGTGTTGCAACACCTGCAGTAACCTAATGTCCTTCTTCAGGTACGGACACCAGAACTGCACGCAGTACTCCAGGTGTGGTCTAACCAGTGACATAAGCGGCAGGATCACCTCCCCCCTCCTGCAGGATATGCCTAAAGCAATATGACCCAGCACCCTGTTAGCCTTTGCAGCTGCCTTTCTATACTGTGTGGAGCTGTTTATTGCTTCTGTTATGACACCTTCAGATCCTTCTCCTCCTCTGTTTTGGCTAGCTGAATCTCTTTCCCCCCCCCCCCGAGCTGGTAGCTCCTCCTTGGGATTTTTGCTCCGAAATGTAGCACCTTGCATTTTTTGGCATTGAACCCCAGCTGCCAGGTGTCCAACCAGTCCTCTAATATTACCAGATCCTCTTGCAACCCCTACCACCCCTCCAAGTCATCCATTACTGCTCTCATCTTGGTGTCCTCTGTAATAGACTGATTTTGCTATTGATGCCTGTTGAGATGTCTGCTATGAAAATCCCAAACACTGGTCCCAGTACAGAGCCCTGTGGCACTCCGCTTGTCACTGCCCTGGGCAATGAGAGCTCCCTTCCCACCACTACACTCTGCTGTCTCCCTTGCAGCCAGTTGATTATCCATCCCACCATCTTTGCCCCCACCCTTGTGTCTTCCAGCTTACTACCTAGCCTCCCATGTGACACCAAACTGAATGCCTTACTGAAGTCCAGATACAGGACATCCACTGCATGGCCCCTGTCTAATTGCCTGGTTACCCAGTCGTAGTACTCCACTGGGTTGGTCTGACAGGATCTGCCTGAGACAAACCCATGCTGTCTGCTGTCCTGCAGCCCATTAGCCTCTAGGAGGGAAACCAGCCTCTCCTTCAGGATTGTCTCCATCAGCTTTCCCACAATGGATGTGAGGCTTACTGGTCTGTAGTTCCCCAGCTCATCTTTGGGGCAGCTCTTGTGGAGGAGCACCACGTGTACCATCCTCCCAGTCCTGTGGAACACTCCCCAACTCCAGGGATGCATTAAACAGGTCTGCCAGGAGTTTACCAGGACTTATGCTAGCTCCCTTAGCACCCTGGGTTGTATGCCATCCAGCCCGTGCCTTGTATACTGAATACCAGGGACTTTCATGGAATAACCTTATCTTGGACTTATTGGACTGGTTCGTTGTTTATTTTTATCTTTAAACATTATCTGGTTTCAGCTCAAGAGGCGCACCCTAGATTGTATAAGAGGGGAAGAGTACTTCGATAAATATGGTATGGTTATTTTCTTGTTATTTCTCCATGAAGAACGCTACTCTTCGCCCGACCTGACATTTTCCCTTAACAGACTATCGAAATTACTGCACGGGTTGGACGCTATCCAAATATTTTAGTTCGGTGTTGTCACTGGGCATCTTGATAACTTGAACCAGTTCTTAGTGAAAGTTACTATTTTTTTTTTTTTTTTTTTTTTACCAATTATTTTACCAGGTGAGACACACTAAGCTGAAAGCTTGTTTGCAGGTGCAACCTGGGAGCACGAGGAAGTTAAGTGACTTGCTCAGGGTCACACAGTATGCACCTAGGGGGCTATGGGATTCAAACCTAGGTCTCCAGATTTGCAGCTCAGAGCCTTAACCCACTGCGCCATACTGCCTCCTGTTTTTATTAAACATATCTAGGAGAAGTTATTGTTGAACAATTACTAGGATTGCTGAGATAAGATTTGTCTACACCTCCAACACGGTGTAGTTTACCTGTTATTTTACCCAGGATGAACAATATCTTATAATTAGTATTCTAAGGAAGTGCCTATAATTTTGCCCTCAATCAATCCCTGTTATTATACAGAGGGGGTTTGCAGCTGGTTTTCTGCTCATTGAATAAAATGTGGTTTACTAATGGGTTTTTCCTTTTATTTTTTTCTTGTATCTACCAGGCACATTGTGAATTCTTAGGGACGAGTTTACTTCTAGTAATTGATGGCTTTGAGGAGCTCTAGAAGGCAGTGAAAGTTTCTTTTTTTAATTGTATACGAATAATATAGGACCTAATGGTCGGTTAAGACATTTTCTAATTTGATTTTTAGATATGAAAATTTGGGGCATTGACTGCATAAATGGTTCCTAATGTTGCTTATTAATTTGTATAAGGTTATTTTTTCTTTACTTCATCCCCCAAAGTTGTACCAAATGTAGTATGTGATCACATTCCCTTTGTAATGTATATTGGTACAGAATGATTCTTTCCACATACTCTGGAAACTATTGTTTTATGCGTATGTATAAAATTTTAAATAAAAAGTTCAGGGAAAAAAAAGAATATAAATTATAAAATTCACAGAGTGGAAAAAGTATAAGAAAAATAAACATGACAATTATGCCTAAGAATAAACTGACTAAAAATTACCAAGCAAAAAATTGCGGAACTGCAGAAAAGAACAATTGAATAGTTATTAACTTAGCAAAATAAAATCTCGCATGTTCTAACTGACCCCTTCCTCCACCTAGCTGCATGAGGGTTTTTGGAAGGAGGCAAGTTCTGTACGTTCTAGTCAATGATCCAGATAAGACAAGTACTGGCCTATTTTACTGTCTATAGTTGAAGAAATACTCTTTGAAATTTTTTTGTTGATGAGTACGGATGCTCATCCCAACCCTTGCAGACTCTCCATGGATACTTCAAAAGGCACAGCTTTTCCGAGTTTGAAGCACTTTTAACTCATCAAAATTATATTTTACTGACCTAATGTCAAAAAAAGGTGAGTACATTACTTTTGAATGCCAGTGATATCTGGAGCACTGGTTCAAAGTAGACTTCACACTAGGAGGAATATATAGAAAGCAAAAACAGAGACAAACTGAGGAAAACACTTTAGTTTCAAATAGCAGTGTGTTATGGAGGTTAGAGCACGGACGTTAGGAAAACTGATTCAAATCCCAACTAAGCTTCATACTGTATCTAACCTCAGGCTCCCTGTGTTTATCCTCTTGGCTATAACATTTGAATATTTTGACTAAAAGTACAGCTCATCCTATTTGTTTTAAGTAAAACTTAAAATGTGAGTTTTTAAGATTTCGGAAAAGCTGTATTATGGTGGAACCCCACATATCGACCATAGCATTAGTATAGACTCTTCATGTGGAGCTAGGCCTTAACTGTCCTGCGTTACAGTGTCATTATGAAATTAGACCTTGGAGTAAACCAGAAAGGACTGGAGCTGCTGCAGTGCATGTTGTCTGCTGTGGAGTTATCTATCACACTGTACTATTAGCAAGCAGTTGAGGGGGCAAGCGCTATGAAAAGATTGAATATCAATCAATCAATCAAGTCTTTATTTAACCAGGCATTCATCGTTGAGCAGAAGCTCATTTGCAAGATGGACCTGGGTGGAGCATGAACAATTGTATATACAGGTCAACACCGGTATTTACATGGCAATACAGATAATACTCTTTACAGAAAGGAAAAAAAAGAAGTTCATATGTACATAGAATTATACAGATATTGTACAGATTACACAGTATTTACATACATAGAAGTGTCCATAGGAAGATAAAGCAGGTTATCTAAGGTTGCAGGAGAGTAACTGAGAAGAAAAAAAAAAAATATACACCAGGTAGAGGTGAAGGTAGGGGAAGGGAGGGAAGTAGGGGAGAAAGGCTAGGAGGGCACGGTGCACAGAGAGGAGTTGGTAAAACAGGATGTAGAGAAGGTGGATGGAGAAAAGGAGTATATGTGAGCCCCGGGATTGAATACTATAAAGTACGGGGCATGGTAGGATGTCACAACCCAGGGTAGTGAGCTCCTATCCGAGGTTGGGAAAGGAAGAATAAGGGGATGGACGGGCCTAGTGTTGATAAGACACTGTCTTAATGAATATGTAAGCAGTAAGACACAACAGGGTGGTAGGTTTGGTATACCCTCATGGGCAGAGGGTAGCAAGGCCAGACGCCACAGATGGAGGGCCACACAGCCTGTGGAACTACATGTATAGCTCCGCTTTTCCCACCCTGGAGTATCCTATTACACTTAGAAAATTGGGGGGGGAGACACCTTTTATCTTGTTTTTAAATATTAAAAAGTATGTTTACTTATAGATAATAGGGCTCTGCTGGCAAGCATGAGGGTGACTTGACGGCTTCGATTGTGAGGGTGTACGGACAGGTGCTTTCACGCGTGTGCACTGCCCCACGAGATTTTGTCCATTTCCATTGGAGTATGTCACACCTGCTGTGTCTCTCTCTTTACATTTTTACCCAGCTTGCATTTTTTTTCCTCACAGACCCTTGTGTTTCCTATTTATCGCTCACTCTCTCTTGCCACTCTTTCAGCTGGCTCACAGTGGTGAAAAAAAATGGTGACCAATTCTGAATCTGTGCACATGGATCCTAAAGGTAACAAGGCAGTCTGGTACCTGGGCTTTTGTTATTTGGCAGCATTGGGACATAAATGTGTGGCATAAGAATGTTATCAGTCAGTTGGCTTCAAGGATTTTCTTTCCAACCCCATTTTCTAAACTTAAATCAAAAAGCTGACAGAAAACTGAGGGGGGACATGATCTGGGCTGAATACTAAAAAGGAGGAACATATACAGCTGTCTGGCTTGGTGAAGACAAGCAGAACTAGAGGACATGTACTCAAATTGAGGTGGGGGGGGTTGAGCAGAAACATCAGAACACCTGAGGGTGGTCAGCATGTGGAAAAGCCTGCTTGATGAGGTAATAGAACCAAGAACTATGCAGGAAAGTGTGACAAGGGACTACGCAGGGCCGCGAAGACTGGGGAGGGGAGGGGGTCGGGGTGGAGGATGGTCCTGATCAATGCCAGGAGCATGGGCAGTAAAATGCCAGAGCTCCACGCAATGCTAGTTGAAGGAGTAGCGGATATGGCAGCAATTACTGTGACATGGGCCACCCAGAGGAATGATTGGGACCTAAATTTGGAGGGCTATAAAATATTCAGGAAAGATACAGGAGTGGGAGGGGGGTGTAGCGCTGATAAGTCAGGAATGAGATAGTAGTTAGTGGAGTGGAGGATGCTGTAGAGGACATGGAGGCGATTTGGGTAACCCTGCTAACGAGGGGAGGTAAAAGATTGAAAATATGGATGGTGTACAGACCCCCCTCGCAATGGAGGCGGCCCTGGATGACAAACTAGTTGAGAACATCAAGGGTCACTGTGACCTTGGAAAAGGTAGGGTGGTCATGGGTGACCTTGATATGCAGGGGGCAGACTGGGACACTATGACATCCTCTGTGGCCAGGGATCAGAGACTGATGAATGTCTTCCAGGATGCCTTCCTAGTCCAGCAGGTGGGGGAACCTACTAGGGAGGGCCGGATATTGGACCTTGTCCTAGCAGACAGTGACCAGATAAGGGGCCTGTAGGTGTGGAGCCCGCTGGCAGGAGGTGACCACGCCACGGTCTGGTTTCTGCTGTACCTTGGGGGGGATGACAACCACACTAATACAGTAGTAGTATAGACAGAAGACAGCATGGCTTCGTCCCAGGGAACTCGTGTCAGACAAACATTGTGGAATTCTGTGATTGGGTGACGGGTGCCTTGGACCTGGGTAGGCTGGTGGACGTCCTGTTTCTTGACTTCAGCAAGCCGTTTGACTCTGTTCCTCACAGGGGCCTGTTGGATAAGCTGGGGGAAATGGGGGCAGGGAACCAGATCAAATGGATAGGGAACTGGCTCCAAGACCGGACCCAGAGGGTCACGATTGTGGGGATAGTCTCATCTCCAAGGAGGATTATTAGTGGGGTCCCTCAGGGATCGGTGCTTGGGCCTCTCCTGTTCAACGCCTATGTCTCTGACATAAGGAAGGGTATCCGGAGTGGGATGAATCTCTTTGCGGATGACTCAAAGCTGGGGGCGATGGGAGATGGGGAGGGTGGCCCTACAGGGGGACCTGGAGGCTCTGGAAAGGTGGTCTAGAAAGTGGAATCTGAGGTTCAGTGCAGGGAAGTGCAGGGTACTGCACCTGGGAGCCGGAAATCTGGGCCAAGTGTACACCATGGGGGGGGGGGGATGCAACAAGTCTCAATGGCTGAGGGGGACCTGGTGGTGGTGGATGTCAAGAACAACAACTCAGAGACTTGTAGGTGGTCAAACTTTCAAACTTTATTGGATTTCAAATTGAGATTAAATTATCTCTTTTGCAATTGAATCCACATTTAACATAACATCACATAAACAGACATACATACATAATTTCAGTTTCAATATAATATTGATTAATTTTAGTTATACACAAACCCAAATATCAATAATTTATCCATAACAATTACAATGTTTGCTATATAAAGTCATTAAAAAAGATTTAAAACGATGAAATGGTAACAATGCTGTGCATTTCCACCTTTTGGATATTAGTTCCCAAGTTTTAGGCACTAAATTTGAAATTGTTTTATCACCGAATTTTTTTCTGGTTCTAGATCTAATAAAACCTTTCCGGACAGAAGATCTTAAATTATATTGACTTGTATTCTTACTTGCAATATATTTAAAAAAAAATGGGCAATGACCGTTGTACAAACTTATACACAAGTAAATTCCAGTGATAATCTCTCCTATCAAATAATGAAAGAAGACCCGAATTTTGATGTAGCACACACACAACAATGAGTTCTAAAAGTAAGATTTGTTATAAATCTCAACGCACTATTAAAGAGAACATCCAAGGAACACAGCAATGATTTTTTTGCATTTTTGTAAATTATATCGCCATAATCTAATATTGGTAAAAATAATGCAGAAACCAATAAGTTCCGAATCTTTAAACTAAAGAGAGTTCTATCCCTATAAAAGAAACTTAGAAATCTCTTCAGTCTCATTGACATAGACATTATATGCAATTCAAGTCAAATTTGTATCTAGTATAACTCCTAAATATTTATAGGAATTTACTCTTTCTATGTCAATTGCTGATAAAGATCTAAGCTCCTTTATAGTTGAATCTTTAAAATATTTTCTACCAAACATCATCCACTGTGTTTGTTTTTTTCTCATTCAGAAGCAATCTCAAATTAACAAGTTCCCTCTGTATTTTATTAAAATCTTGTTGCAAAACAACCAGGTCAGTGGTCAAGGCCAACAAAATGCTGGGATGCATCAGTAGGGGATCACCTCCAGAAGAAGGGAAATGATACTCCCTCTGTATAACTGCTTGGTGAGGCTACACCTAGAGTACTGCATGCAGTTTTGGAGGCCACACTTTAAGAGGGACATTGAACTCCTGGAGAGGGTCCAGAAGAGGGCAACCACAGTGATCTTTGGCTTAGGGGAAAGAACCTATGGGGAGAGGCTCGAAGAGCTAAATATGTACACATTGGAAGAGAGAAGGGACCGGGGGACATGATAAAGGTCTTCAGGTATATGAAGGGGTAAATAGGGAGCTGCAGTCAGGGTGCTCCAAAGGAAGGGGGGCAACTAGAGGGCATGGTGGAAACTGGAGGGGGGAGAGTCGGGGAGAAAGGAGGAGGTGTGACTTCACTGAGAGGTTAGTAGAACCATGGAATGCAGTGCCTGTGGGGGGCTGGTCGAGGCAGAGATAGTGGAGGGGTTCAAGAAGGGGTGGGACAGGTACAGGTGAAGGGTTCTGGAAGCTAAGTCCAATGCAGCAAGAATTCCCTGGACTGGGAAGGGAGAAGCCCGGGGGTGGGGAGGATCAGCTCCCAGGATGGGGGCTGACCAAACGAGCAGGCAGGAAAGACCGTTAGGCCTATTCTGCTGGCATTTTAGTATGTTAGTAGACTTAAGGGGAGCAGACTTCGAGGGCATTGGTAGTATTCTTCGGTGGGTGCTTGGATAAGATGAGGCCGGACATAGAAGCTGGAAGCTTGTGGGAGACCATTAAGAAGGGGGTGCAGGAGGCTACTAGGTCCTGTGCAAAAGTAAGGCGAAAGCATTGTAGGGCCAGTAAGCCATGTTGGTGGACATGAGAGGTGCAGGAGGCGCTGAAGGGAAAAAAAGGCTGCCTATGCTCGCTTTAAGCACTCAAGGGGAGAAAGGGAGCAGGGAGAGTATGAGTTGCTGGCTAGGAGGCTCACCAGAGTGTTGAGGGGGGCCAAGGTGAGGATGAAGCAAAACCTGGCCAGGGATATCCGGAGGGGCCGGGGGAAGGGGTTCTGTAGATACATAGGGGAGAAAAGAAAAGCAAGGGTACAGATCAGCAGGATTAGGACTAGGGAGGGATGGGTTCAGGAAGCAGGGGAGCAAGCAGAGAAGCTAAATGAGTACTTTGCCTCATTCTTTACTGAGGGAGGTAGGGGATCCTTCCATCCCAACGAAAGGGAAGGGGAGCCCACAAAATTGGGAGGTCAGATGGAGTCTGGAGGACTGAAAGAGGCTAGGGTAGAGGCTGGGCCAAATCTAGAAGGGGAGGAGTGGTTGCATGGGGAGGTGGGCTGGGAGGGAGAAATCACAGTGGACAGGGTGAGGGAGGCCCTTCGGTCATTAAAGACTGATAAGGCGCCGGGACCGGATGGGCTGCATCCGAGGGTTGTGAAGGAACTGGCGGTTGTGCTGGCATCTCCACTGGCTGCACTGTTTAACATCTCTCTGCAGACAGGAGGATGGCTGCTTCAAGAGTGGAGGGTGGCCCATGTGGTGCTTATCATCAAGGGGGGTCTAGAGATGAGATGGGGAATTCCAGGCCTGTCAGCCTAACGTTGGTGGTAGGCAAAGTAATGGAAGGCATTATCAAGGAGTGGCTTGGCAGGCAGCTGGAAAGGTTGGGGCACCTGGGTGACGAGCAGTATGGGTTTGTCCCGGGGAGATCATGCCAGACCAACCTTGTGGAGTGTTATGACTGGGTGGGGGGGGCTCTGGACTGACATAGGCCGGTGGACATCCTATATGTGGATTTCAGCAAGGCATTCGATTCAGTGCCCCACAAGGCCTGCTAACAAAGTTGGGGGATGGGGTGGGGGGCAGTTACTCAGGTTAATAGAAAATTGGCTTCACGGGGTGATTACAGAGGGTTGTGATTGGTGGGATAGTCTCCTCCCCCAGATGGGTCATCAGTGAGGTCCCCCAAGGCTCGGTACTGAGGTCACTCATGTTCAGTGCCTGTGTCTCAGAGGAGTGTTAGGAGTAGGCTGAGTCTCTTCGCAGAAGACGCAAAACTGGGAGCACTGGCGAACGTGGAGGAAGGGAGAGGCGCACTCCAGGGGGACCTGGATACCCTGGGGAGGTGGTCAAGGAGGTGGGGATTGAAGTTTAATGCAGGAAAATGTAAAGTGCTGCACCTGGAGGTCAGAAACCCGGGCCATGTATACACCCTGGGAGGGTCACTCTGCAAGCCACATCGGGCGAAAGGGATCTAGGGGTGGTGGTGGTGGTGGTGGACATCAAAATGAATAACACTGAAAATTGTCAAAAAAATGCAGCAAAAGCAAACTGGATACTGGATACTGGGCTGCATAGCCAGGGGGGATTACCTCCAGGAGGAGGGAGGTGATCCTTCCTCTGTATAATGCCTTGGTCAGGCCACATCTCGAGTACTGTTTCTCTTCTCTTGTAGCTGAACCCTTATCACCGCAGCCCAAACTGGGCTCCCAGTGCAGCTAGAACTGCTGCCAGCCGCCTCTCACCCCTGGCCCGTAGGGAACTTGAACTAAGCTGAACCGTCATCACCACAGCCCGAACCGGGCTCCCGGTGTGGCTGGAACTGCTGCCGGCCGCCTCTCACCCCAGGCCTCTAGGGGACTTGAACTAAGCTCAACCCTCATCACCGCAGCACGAACTGGGCTCCTGATGTGGCTGGAACTGCTGCCGGCCATCTCTCACCCCTGGCCCACAGGAGAATTGAACTAAGGTATGCTTCACCATTTGTTTTACCCGCGGCTGAGAGCTGACTATCCGATTGGACATTTTAGTGCACACCCCACCGCCATTGATCGGCTTCCAGGGTCTCCGAGCCCATGATTGGACCGCTCTGCCTGGTTAGCGAACTGCATAGCTCAGTAACATAGAAACATAGAATTTGATGGCAGATAAGGACCGCTTGGCCCACCCAGTCTGCCCAATTCCCTGCCTACTGGATAAGCTGCAGATCCTAATTAACCAGCAGGCTACTTCTTTCTACCCCCACCCCCTAGAATTGCCTTATGACTGTCCCATGCATGCTTGAATTCCACCATTGTTTTTGTAGCTCTTGCTACTTGCTAAAGGACTCTTGCATTTAATTTTGACTGCCTTTACCTCTCAAATTCCTTGGTCAACTAGTCTTTGAGGGTATTGTGCTAAGGGGGAAACTGGGCTTAATTGTCTGTTAATCTGTGTGGGAATGTTGTGAAATTGCCAACTGTTTATTGTTGGCTTACCCAGTTATACTGTGTCCTGTTAGCTAGGAAATTTGTTTTTGTTTTGCTGCTAAAATGCTGTTACTAAATCCCTGTATTTCTACCTGGTATCTGTTCCCTTGACTAATCCTTGCTCCTATTCCAATCCCAAGGCTAACACCCCCTCCCCATATCTTGCTGTCCACTGTCTCCTTATCTGTTTCTCTGCTTTGTAACCCCCCCTTCTGTCTATACCTCTGCTTGCTCTTGCTTAATCTTTACACTTGCTAATTTTACGCAAACCAGAGTGCCTCTTCTGGCGCCATCCCCCACCCACCTCTGCTATGGCCTCTGCCCACAGTGCTCTACCGGCATTGTTCTGTCTGGGAGATACCACCTCCGTCTCTGCTGAGGCTCAGAACATAAGCTGTACTTGTTTCCTAACCCCCTCCTGTTTCTCTTCTCTTGTAGCTGAAAGCCTTATCACATGGCCAGACCAGGCTCCTGGGTGCGGCTAAAACTGCTGCCCGGCTGCCTACTCACTGGTTCGCTGGGACTTGAACTATGTATGCTTCACTTTGATTTACCCGCGGCTAAGCACTGACTACCTGATTGGACATTTTAGCGCACACCCTACCACCATTGGTCGGCATCCAGGGTCTCTGAGCCTGTGATTGGATCGCTCCGCCTGGTTAGCGAACTGCACAGCTCAGTAGCGCTTGCTACCAGCTAAAGGACTCTTGCATTTAATTTTTCCTACCCACCCCAACCGCTGTTAAATACACATCCTCCCCCACTCCGCTGTTTGCCACTCCCACCTTGCTGCCTAATTGGATTCCCCTTCTGTCTTGGACCTCCCCTGTCATGCTATCAGGTCCTGCACAGCCCTGTTAATTTGGGCCCCTCTCAGCTATTGAAACTGCTGCCAGCAGCTTCTGAAACTGCTATCAGACCATCCTTTATCCAGGTCCCTCACATTTAACAAACTCGCGCCAGGTGTTCTTATTTATTTTTTTCTTCTCTTTTTCCTTTTTTGCCAAACATGTCTCTGAAAGCCCGATTTAATGCCACTCTATATACTCCTGCCTGCTCTCTTTGTCCTCTCAGGGCAGCCATGCACTGAACCTATGTTGCCAACACCCCTTATCCTTGAGCACACCAATGGCAGTACCTATTGCACCGTTACATTGGTGCTAGACTCAGATCTGCTCTTGGTATGCCTGGGACTGGTCACAAAGCGCCCCCTGTCATGGCATCCTCCTCCTACATTTCTTCTCAGTGTGGTCCTGCACACTGATGAGCACTCCACCAGTGTTTACTCATGAAGGCACCATAAAAGTAACCTCAAATATTTCAAAAGTTACTTATTTAGACTAGCCGTCCTGCTGCTTCTATTCTCTGGAAACGTCCAACCTAACCCGGGCCCCACCCATTATCAGGGTAGGTGTGACCGTGACCAGAAGACAGGCATATTAACTTTTGCTTCCCTAAACATCCGCAGCCTCACGGCAAAAATTGACAACCTCCAAGCCTGGGTTACACTTCATAATCCAGATGTGCTGTCTGTTGTCGAGACATGGCTCTCTCCCAGGATTCCTAATGGAACACTCAGTCTACTGGGCTATAGGCTCTTCAGGCAAGATTGTTTGTCTAAAAGAGGTGGGGGTTGCACGCTTTACCTCTAGGACAGCCTTTAGGGCATAGTCCTAAATCTACCTAGCCTAGGGTCCTCCTTTCAGGCCCTCACCATTAAGGAAGATCCTTCTTGGGGCCCATAAAACATTAACGCTGCTATCCATCTACATTCCCCCTAAGAACTCAGCCCAAGGTCTTCAAGCCGTCACTGACTACTTAAGTAGCCTAACTCTGAGCTCCAAAGTCATTCTTCTCGGTGACTTCAATACAAACTGACTGGCCCCTGAAGCTAACCACCTCAAAGATGTTACCCAGCGACCGGGTTGAGAGCGGACTCGGAGTCGCCCGAAGGAAACAGGGAAGATCGAGCGTCCCCACGGATGCTCTTCTTCTTGGGGAGGGATGCCAGCGGTTCAATACACCCACCGCCTGGGAGAGCTGTGGAAGCACCGCCTCGGGCAATGGCGGCTTCCATTGGGGAGCCGGGGAGGGATGCCATCTGGCACTTGGCAGGCGTGGTAAGCATGTCGCCCGGAGCAAGGCCCTCAGTGGGATGGAGGGGAGGGAAAGAAAACCGGAAAACAACCCTCGGCACTCCGGATGACGGCCGCTCCAGCCACCCAGTCTGCAATCACGGGCAGACCCCGCTGTGCAAGGTGCTCCATGGGGAGGAAGGAGGCAGGTAGGAGTCACCAGAGAGGCACTCTAGAGGCAGACTCAGTGGGGACTGGAGGGCATTGAGCTAGCCCGAAGGAGAGGAGTGGCGAGGGCGACCAGGAGGGGATAAAAAGAGATTTCAAAAAAAAAAAATGTGTTACAGGCTGTCCACTTTACACAGCCCATAGAAGCCCCCACAAGGACCAATTACAGAACAGACACTTGTACCCTTCTTGACTGGGCACTCACTATCCGCCCTGAGCACACTTCAAACGCCTTGGTTCTTCCGGAGTACATTAGTGACCACTCCCCATCATGTTCACCTGGACAAATAAATTCACCAAACCCCCTCCTAGAACTGTCACCAACAGGGTCCTCAGGCCTAATCACTCCAACCACCTGAGAACTGATCTCCGCAATACTAACTGGTCAGCTGTGTTCGGGGCTCCTAACGTTGATAGTGCACTTGACCAATTCATCCTCCTATTAAATACAATCTGTGACACCCATGCTCCTCTCAGAAAGAGTAAAATAAAAGGACACTTCAGCCCGTGGATGAGCCCTGCCATCCTTGAACTTATGAAAAATAGAGACCACCTCTGGCATGTAGCCAGAGCCACAAGGAAGCAGTCCGACATCCTAAATTACAAACGAGCCAGGAACAACTGTACCAAGACTATCCATATAGCCAAAAACCTATACTATAAAGAGGCCCTGGCCAAAAACTGAAGTGATGGTCGCAAATTTTGGGCAAACGTTGGAGATCACCGGCAGTGAGCCCAAAGCCACTCTCGCCATGATTTGCATTGATGGAGCCCCTATCCTCTACCCCAAAACTATTGCCAACACCTTCAACCTTGCTTTCACTGACCTCCGTCACGTCTTCCCTTCTGATTTCTTCCTCCCACACAACACTGTTGTAGGCCCTCAGACCAAAGGGCATACCCCCTTTCATTTCAAGTCTATTTCAGTTGGGGATGCCAGGAAATATCTGCGGAATGTACTTGGTAAGCGGAGATACAGTAGTGACATCCTTGACCTGAAACTTATCTCAGTCATACTGGAAGAGATCCTTTCCCTTTTCATCCACATTCTCAATCTGTCACTCCGGCTTGCTATATTCATACAAAAATGGAAAGCTGCCGTAGTTACTCCTGTCCACAAGAGTGGGGACCATGCCCTGGCAGAGAACTATAGACCCGTCTCTATACCGCCGCCACTCTCGAAAGCCCTTGAGCGAATTGTTGCAGACCAACTCGGTGAATACCTGGACATATACAAACTTCTTTGCCATGAGCAGCATGGCTTTACAGCTGGGCACAGCACCACCACAGCCCTTTTGGAGTTCACAGGCTTCATCCACAATTCCCTTGATCATGGACAACTTACCGGGGCAATCTTTATCGACCTAACAAAGGCATTCGATACGGTTAATCACACCCTGCTAACAGAGCAACTTGCCAGTATTGGCCTAGCACCCGAGGCAGTTTCATGGTTCTGCAGTTACCTACACTGTCGCACCCAGCAAATCAAGATAGGAACCACCTCTCAGACAGCAAACCTGTTTGCTCAGGAGTTCCGCATGGCTCTATTCTGGGTCCCCTCCTATTCAGTTTATTCTTGAATAGCCTCCCTCAAGCCAGTGAGTGCCGCATCCTCCTCTACACAGATGATGCGATTGTTTTCACTCATGGCTCTGATCCCGAGGCTCTGGAACAGAAACTCCAAAGTGATTTCACCAGTGTTGAGAAATGGTTCAAAGATCATAAGCTGATTTTGAACTACAAAAATACAAAATCCATGCTGTTCTGCAGCCCGCAATATCGTTGGGGCCTCCCTTGAACTTGTTCCTCATTTTAAGTACCTGGGTACCACCATTGACAATTCACTCTCCTATGCTCTCCATATCGACAACATGGTCAAAGCTATCAACAAGTGCCTAGGACTGCTATATCGGCACAAGCACAGCTTGACTCCTGAAGCCCTCGCTGTAGCGGTTCACAGCTCTGTGGGGGCTCCCTTGTGGATTTTGGCCTGCCTGTATATGGCTCTGCCACTGATACTGACCTCCAGTGCCTTAAAACTGCACTAAACCAAGCCTGAAGGCTAACCTTAGGTGCGCACAGACTGACTCACACTTGTGACCGCTATGCCAGACCACAGTGGCTCACACTCAGTGGCCAGTTAAAATACCAAACTTGCCTGTTGGCCAAAAACATCTGCCTTGGCATGCTTCCTCCAGGGGTATTTCTACTCCTTGTTCCATGCATTAACCCTCGGCACACCCAAAACTCCGAGCACCAGTTCTTTCTAACTCCAAAATGTCAAACTTCTCAAGGACAAAGGTCCTTTGCTCACCATGCCTCACATTGGTTCAGCTCCCTACAGGAAAATATTGTGCGCCTGCCAACTCTAGGTACTTTCAAAGTCCACCTCAAGCAACACATGATATCTGAATCCCAATGTGACTGTTATCGCTAGCTCCACCCTCATCGCTATGACCGTTCCGCCCTTCCCACAATCTCTGCAACCCCCGCTCTCTCTCTCCACCTCCCTTCTCTTCCTCCTGACACACCTTCACCTGTGCCTACACTCCAGTCCGCCCCTCCCCTACAGCCAGCCAAATATATCACTAACCCTATGCACCTGGCACTTGGGGGCTCCCCACCCCCACCTTGCACTTAGCTTCTTTCTAAACTTTCTTGCTGCTGACAACTGACTGGTATCACCATTGGACACTGTAACTGCTATGTATGCTGAAGCCGCCTCCTTGTTCAAGACTTGTACTGTATATAGTTGTACTTTGTCTTTTTTATGTAATTCCCTTGTTCTCCTGTAATCCTCTGTATATTTTTCCCTTACATGTTTGTGTTGAAATTACTGACATGGAACCTATGTAAAGAATTCTGAGCTCAAATGGTTTAATCCGAGATCTCAAATAAAATAAAATACTGTGTGCATTTCAGGAGACCTCACCTTAAGAAAGACGTAGCACTGCTGGAGAGGGTTCAGAGGAGGGCGACCAGGATAATTCAGAGCATGGTGGGGGGAGGCCCCATGAGGAGAGACTGGATGAGATTGGGTTGTACGCACTGGTGGAGAGGGGAGATGAGGGACATGATAGAGGTCTTCAAATATGTAAAAGGAATAAATAAGTGGAGGTGTTCAGGCTAAAGAAGGGGGGAACAACCAGGGGCATGAGTGGAAACTGAAGGGGGGGTAGTTATAGGGAGGAGCATAGGAGACACTACTTCACTAAGAGGGTGGTGGAGCCACGGAATGCACTGCCTAGGAGTCTGGTGCAAGAGGGCACAGTGGAGGGTTTCAAGAAGGGGTGGGACAGGTACAAGAGGAAACTGAAGCCGAAGAAACCCTTTTCTAGGGGTGGGGGGGCAGAGAAGCAAGCACCCAGTAGGGGGCTGGCTACCGAGAAGACACGACAGACCATGAGGACTGTTCTGCTGGCTTTTATTATGTTAGCTTGAAAGGTACCTGCAGTCATCAGAATGTCTTGCCTTGGCATATATAGTCGCAGATTGCCATAAAATATTCATTTACTAAGTCTTAATGCTGTTTAAGTATTTTAGACCGTGTTTTCCCTACCTACCCAATGCTCAAGCATGTTCACAATATCAAGTGGCACCAAAGTGCCAGTAAACCCGTTCATGTAGTTCAGCAGTTTCCATGCAATATTAAGTTTAAGGCGTTTTCTGATAGCACGCTGTGAACTGGTCTTGAGGAAGTAACTCTCTTAAAAATGAGCAATGTTAACATAATGAAATTATGATTTGTAAAGTAAAGCCATGACTCCAAGTATGCACATCAGCATCAACACTGGAATCATGGCTTTACTCTACAAACAGTAATTTTGCTGTGGAGCAATGTAACATAGTGAAGTTATCATTGATGAAGTAAATCTGTGACTCCGAGCGTGCACTTCAGTGTTAGCACTGGAGTCATGGCTTTACAAACAGTAATTTCAGTAGGTTACACTGCTCATTTTTAACAGCAAAAAAAGTTACTTTCTCACAACCAGCTCACATCAAAAAGTGTCTTTAATTTATACTGAATGGAAATTGCATTGTTAAACTCGTCCATGAATGAGTTTACTGACCTTTTGGCACCATTTGGTATTGTGAATGCGCTTCAGCACTGGGTGGCCATGGAAAACATTATCAAACTACAGTACTTGCACAGTATTAAAACTTCAGTAAATTAGTATTCTAGGGACATGGATATGTTGTTCATCCACACTGTCTGGCCGGTTCCTTGCCGCTTTAAATCTTGCTGGAAGGTCTTCAAGCTGGCTCCTCCCACCCACCCGGGTGGTAAAACTCTCGGCTCCACCCCATGACGCCAGACCTTCCTTACCGCTTGGAAGCTCAGGTTCCCTCCTTAACGCTCTGCGTGTAGACTGGATCCTAATTCTTTGGTTCGCCCGAAATTTATTTTAAAATTTTCAAGACTTCGGTCAAGTTTCTCCCTCACGGCTGCGATGGACAAATCGACTCGATTTCGCAGTGCCTTGTGGGCAGAAATGTCCAGGACTTGACCCGCACTCCATGCATGCCTACTGCCTCGGCCCAGAACATGACCTGCAGGCCTGCGAAGTTATGTCGCTCATTTTTGGCCAACGCCCTGGAAGACCGCTCTGCTCTGGTTACAGCTTGGGGGCTCCCGAAGCGCTACCCACTGGTGAAGTCTAAGGAGGCTCGCTGGGCTGGTTATCAAGGGCGGCTGGCTCTGCTGGAGCCACTCGAGCAGATGATCGCCCTCGAGGAGGAGGCGGCACAGGCCACATCATCCTCTTCCTCGGTCGTGGCATTTATCCCGCTCTCTCTGGGTACCTCATATTCAGCTTCTTTCAAGGAGCTTTGCCAATCCCTTTCCACGGAGGGAGAGGGGCCATTGGGACATTCCTCTTGGTCCAAAAAGAAGGACTCCAAAGGTAAGTCCCATCGTCGGCATTCGTGGGAGCGGGAGAGGTCCCTTTCCCTGGACAGTCGACACTTGGCTTCGGTCGAGGTTGTGGCTAAGGTCGCTGGTTTCACGGTGTCCCCGTCAGGTCAGCTGGCCAAGACACCCATCGACGCGGTCAAGATTTTTCTCAACCCATCGGATGGGCTGTTGATTGGTGAAGCCGACAACCCTTCATCGGTTCCCCTGGTGGAGACCGAGGACCTGCCTGCGCCTCTGGTGCTGCAGTCCCCGGTTAAGGCTTCCGAGCTGAGGGAAGAGCGGGTGTCCCCCACCCCTTCCCAGACCTGTCCTCAGAAACATCGAGGTTCTCTGTCTCGGTCTCAGACATCCTCTCAGTCCAGCCGATACCGCCGACATCGGCGGTCTCGGTCACTGCACCAGTAAGCGGGCCCGCTTGTCCTCATCTTCCTCCTCGAAGAGGAGAGAGAGGCTCGCGCAAATTGTGTTGACGCTTATGAGGACCTGATGGGAGCAGTTACATCTGTCTGGGAACATGTATGCCGCTTTCCCCAGCCATTAAGTGGTTGTCACCTGAGCTGCCGAAACAACCCTCGCTGAAGCCGAGGTGCCCAAGCCTGGGCCAGTTAAAACCGTCAATCAGCTGCCCCACCGATTGTGGTGGTCCTCCGCCTCCACAACCAAAATCGGGCGCCGACCAAAGACTCTCGATCAGGTCAGGGCCTGCCCCACAGGTTGTCGGTCACCCTCACTCCCGACCGTCCTCGGCAGGTGGAGGGTGGCTCAGGCCCCAGGCAGCTCTTCGCGGACTCCTCGGAGTCAGACAACGACTCCTCCCTGTTCTCCAGGCCCATTGACCAGGGGCCAGTCGATGGATGAAAGCCCATCGTCCTTAATGGATCTGCTTCGGCTCATCTCGGAGTCCACCGGGATGCAGCTCGAGCCTGTATCCAAGCGGGCCATGCATCCCCTCATGGAGATACTGGACCGAGGGGATTCACCCACAGAGACCTTCCCGGTGGCTGAAGCCATTGTTGGCCCAGCCTTGGAGCTCTGGCAGCGGCCTGCTTCCTGTCCTGCGCCTTCGACCAGGATGGCCAGGAAGTATGCGGTCCCTACTGTCTCTTTGCCTGGTTTTTCGGAACACCCTCCACTGAGGGTTGGTCACCAACAGCTGCCGCGCCCGGGAACGCTAGGATGTGGGATCTAGCCCCCAACAAGGAGTCCAAAAGCTGGACTATGCCGGCACAAGGCACGCCAGGTCCTCCCTGGCTCCGTCAGGCCAGCTTGGCCGTACTGATGGCACACTTCTCCCATGCCTTCATGGGCTCCCTGGATGAGGTGATCCCTCGTCTCCCAGATGACCTGCAGACCACGGTCCGGCAGGTATGGGACAAGGGAAGGGCAGTGGCTAAACAGCCACTCCAAACGGCTCTGGACATTGGAGACTCCTGTGCCAGATCGCTTGCGGCCGCGGTGGCCATGCGCCACAGGACATGGCTGAGGATATCCACTTCACGGCGGATACCCAGCACAAACTGGCAGATGTCCCCTTCCTAGGGACTGACCTCTTCGGCCCTGGAGTGGAAGGTCACCTCCAACGGATAGAAAAGTCCAATGCCACTCTGGACTCGGTCACCTCCGCCCAGAAGGACCAGGGCCGCTGACAACAGCAGCATAAGTCCTTTCGTCCTTCTGTGCCTGCGGCACGTCCGTCCCAACAGCAGCAGCAGCATCAGGGCCAGCAGGCTCGCGCTTGGCATCTCAAACCCGCGTGCGGCTTCCTCCAATAGGAAGCAGGGCCCTCGGCCGGTCCCTCCTCTAAGCCTGCCCAGTGATGGGTTAAGGTGTCGCCCAATCTCATCACTACCCCTGGTCCCTGTGGGGACGGCCCGCCACTTCTTTCCGCCTGGTCCGTTATCACCACGGACCGTTGGGTGTTGGAGGTGGTAGGAAAGGGCCTGCCCCTGGAGTTCGAGCAGGCCTCGCCCTTCCTAGCCGTCGCCCCTTGGGGGGGGGCTACGGGGTCCGCAGTCTCTTTGTCGGCTCGCTGAGCCGATACCACCCTGCTCCTTGAAAAAGAGGTGATCAGGAAGTTGGCAGATCCTCCTCCAGACCCGGGGCTTGTGTCCAGGTACTTCTGGGTCCCGAAATGGACGGGGGGATGGCACCCCATTCTCGACCTGCACAGGTTCCTAAGGTATCGGACCTTCAGGATGATCACTCTGGCTCAGATAACCCCATCCTTGGAATGAGGCATGTGGTTCTGTTCTCTGAACCTTCAGGACGCGTTTTTTCACGTCCCAATCTGTCCGTCCCACCAGAGATTCCTCCGCTTCAGGGCAGAGGGGGATTTCTCTACGAGTTCCGGGTCATGCTCTTCGGCCTTTCCCTAGCTCCCAGGGTCTTCACCAAATGCAATGATTGGTTGATTGCAGCCCCCTCCAGAACGGAGGTGGAGTGGTCACAAGATCTGGCCCTCCAGGTTTGCTCTCAGGTTGGCCTCCTCATCAACAAGGCCAAGTCGGAACTCGTGCCAAAGCAGGTGATTCAATTCATCGGGGCAGAGCTCGATTCTCTACGAGCCAGAGCACAGCTCCCAGTGGACAGGGCTGGGGTTCTTTCCTCCTTTACCCAGTCATTTCAGGTTGGGCAATCGCGCCCTGCCCGGGACTTCCTGTGCCTCATGGCGGCCTGCACCAGCGTGGTCCGTTGGGCCCCTGGTACATACGTCCCCTTCAATGGGGGCTGGCCAGCCAATGGTCATAGCACTTCGGTCCTCTGGATCAGCTAGTGACAGTGACTCAGGGGATGTGGAACACTCTCCAGTGGTGGACCGTTCCAGCACATCTGCAGGAGGGCATCCGGTTTGTCCGTCCCGAGCCGACGGTCTCTCTATCGACCAGTGCCTCTCTGATGGGTTAGTGCCCATCTGGGAGCACAGAGCGCACGGCCTCTGGTCCTCTGGAGTCCCGGCGCCATCGCCTGCTGGAGCTTCGAAAGCGTTCGCCTAGCCTCACTGCCTTCGGCCTTTCTATGGGGTCAAGCGTTCAGGTCCAGACGGACAATACCACAACCATGTACCAATTAAACGGTCAGGCGGGACGCTCCATGCCCTGCTGCAGGGAAGTTTCTGCATTTGGTCGTCGCGCAGCCTTGAGGTGGATCTCTCGCCATTCATGGGCAGGAGCCCAACACCCTGGCCGATGTCCTGCCGGATAGGGGCTGCGTCCACGAGTGGTCTCTCCTGCTGGAGGTAGTACAAGATCTCTTCTCCCACTGGGGCACGCCCAGGCGGACCCGCTTGCCTTCGCGGGAGAATGCGAAGCTGAGACTGTTTCCATGCCCGCCTCAGCAGGGCTCGCTGCAGTGGATGCTTTTTCGAGGTCGTGACCCCGGGTTTTCACGCCTTCTCCCATTTCCCTTGGATCCACAAGGTGCTTCTCAAGGCGAGAGGACAAGGCGCAGGTGATTCTGGTAGCCCCAGACTGGCCCCACCAGTTCTGGTATCCAGATCTCCTCAGTCTCGGCTCCAGGCTCCCAAGGCGGCTTCCAGCCTGCCCGGACCTGATCTTAGTCAATCAGGGGAAGGTATTCCATCCGGACCTTCAATCCCTGCACCTGACGGCATGGTTTCTGAGCGGCTAGAGTTCCAGGCCTTGGGTCTTTCCGACGAGGTACTCAATGTCATTGAGGCATCCCGTAAGGAGTCGACCAGAAAATGCTACGCCTTCAAGTGGAAGAGATTGTCCATTTGGTGTCAGGGCAAGGGCCTGGACCCTTCCTCCTGTTCCTTGGCAAGCATTCTGGACTACCTGTGGTCCCTTTCTCAGCAAGGGCTTCGGTCGACTACCCTTAAGGTGCACCTGGCAGCCATCTCTGCTTGCCAGGCACGGGCCGGGAAGCAGTCGGTAGCGCAGGAAAAGGTGGTCGGGCACTTTTTCAAAGGCCTTAATCACACATCCCCTCTGGTGCAAGAACCTCCACCTCCATGGGATCTACTGCTGGTATTGGCTAAGCTCATGGGCAAGCCATTCGAACCGATGCACAAGTGTGACATCTCTCACCTGTCGTGGAAGACCGCCTTCTTGGTGGCTGTCACATCCGCCAGAAGGATGGGAGCGCTCCAGGCGCTTTCCATTGAGTCTCCTTATCTGGTCTTCCACAGGGACAAGGGTGTCCTGCGCCCCCACCGGAAGTTCCTTCTGAAGGTGGTGTCGGAGTTTCACCTTAACCAGGTGTTGACTCTGCCGGTGTTCTACCCCAATCACACCTCGGAGGCCAAATATAGGCTCCATACTTTGGACCCTAGAAGAGCGCTCGCTTATTACAAGGAGCGGACGGCTGAAGTTTGGGAAGAGGTTCGCCATCTGTTTATCACCTACGCTAAAGCCGCACCTGGCACCTCCTGCATAGATCTCTGCTATAGGTTGGTGGGCATGGAGCCTCCCAGAGGGATAAGAGCTCATTCTACCCGCCATACCGCTGCATCAGTGGCTGCTTCCAGGGACGTCCCTATCCAGGAAATCTGCAGGGCTGCTACCTGGAAGTCAGCACACACCTTCATCACCCACTACAACATCGACCTTGAGTCACGCCGGGATGCTGGTTTTGGGGCCTCGGTTCTCCAGTCTTTATTTCCCAGGTAGGGGGTGTGCGCCTTGACTCCCTCCTCCCGGAGAACTGCTAGGAGTCTGCCAGACAATGTGGATGAACAACATATCCATGTCCCTAGAAATACAGGTTACTCACCTGTAACAGGAGTTCTAGGAATGGTATATGTTGTTCATCCACACGACGCTCAACCTGGCTTCCAGCGGGCTAGATCTGGCGTCGTGGGGCGGAGCCGAGAGTTTTACCACCCGGGTGGGTGGGAGGAGCCAGCTTGAAGACCTTCCGGCAAGATTTAAAGTGGCAAAGAACCTGCCAGACAGTGTGGATGAACAACATATACCATTCCTAGAACTCCTGTTACAGGTGAGTGCCAGAAAAATACAGGTTAATCTGTGACTATGCCATGACAAGGCATATTGATGGCCACAGGGACCTTTTGATACAGGGATGAAAACTTCAGCACAAAAGCTGACAGCGTCCCTTTTAAGGGTTGCACAGCACGACTGAGTAAGGGTAACATTCTGGCAATTAAGCATGGATGTATGTCAGCACTCGGCTTGGGCATAGCCACTTTCTTATGATTGGGGGGGGGGAGACAAGATGTACCCCATGTCCTTTTTACCACCTCAGTTCTGGGTTACTGTGTCAATTAGAGCTGGACTGTTGTTTGCAGCAGTAATTCTATTTGGAAAGCCATGACCTGGTGATGGTAAAAAATACAAAATTTACACTGAGCCATTACAAGGAAAACCTTTAAAAACAGAAAATCACAGGCATGTTTTTCACCCACAGAATTTATCTTGCTTGCTGTACATGACTGCAAATGTACCAGTGATCCCTTTTAGCCAAACATGAGTAAAGGTTTAGTGGCATCTGCAAACAAATGAGCATCAACTCCAATATTACAACCTGATTAAAAAATAGTGCTGGTTAAATGCACCTATTTGTAGTCCAATTAAAAACCTAATTGATCCACCTTGTTGTGAATCAGCATGTTATAATTTCTGAGCTTTTGTGTTTTATCCGTCTCCTTTCATCCCTCAAGATGTATCTATACAAAGAAATGTGGGTGTTCTATTGAAGTGCAGAACTCCTTTGTTACTTAAGCTTCACAAAGTAATGTTGTATGATTTCCTTCTCAGAAACATCCGAATCACTTCCAGCTTCACAAACTGTAAAAATGTGGTCATATATTTTGAAATGGATGTCTTAGCAAACTTAGAAATACAAAGCTATATATTGTACCAAGATTGTTTATCATGAGTACTGTAATGAATAACTGTAATTACTGTCATTGGTCCAGATATTCAGAAATGTGCCAAAGGCCGGTGCAGCACAAATCCAATGTGCCATGGCGCAACAGGAGCCATTTTCAGAGGTTGCACAGGCCGAACTGCGCCAACGCAACCTGGCTGAATTTGGCACAGTTGCGCCATTGGCGCAAGCAGAGGTGTGCCATGGCGCAAGCAGAGGTGCGCCATGGCGCAAGCAGAGGTGCTCCAGTGTAACCGTGTGAGCAGAGCAACAGAGGGGGGCATGGCACAGAGAACAGACCCAGGGACAGAGCCAAGGAAGCACAGTGACAGGCTACAGGAGGCCTCCACCAGCAGGGCACACACAGGCACCCAGACACCTGTCCCCAGAACACAACAGTGGCACAGATGGCAGGCAACAGGAGGTGCCACCGGCCAACAAAGGGCCACCAAGGGAGCGCCCCCCACAGGCTGCTGGCCGTGCCCCCCCCCAGACCATAGCAGCCCACACCCAGGACCATGCAGCCAAGCACACACACGCCACACAGAAGGCCCACACAGTAGGCACTGAACATGCCGAGAGGCAGGTGGTAGCGCAGCAGACCACATGAGACAGGCCACACAACACCAAGCAGGGGCACCAACACAGTGTGCGGCCAGTACCCGACCAGTGACCATGGCCGTGTGCCACCACCACCACACACACCAGCCACACACCCCTGACAGCCGCCCCTTGAGCACCCCAAGGCACAGCCACCGACTGAGGGAAAGAACACCACCAGAGTGGGACACACCACAGTGAACCACAGAAGCACAACATGCGCCCCTACACATGCACACCACACGGACAGACACTGGGCCACTGCAGCATGGCTCCTCATGCCACCTACAACGCAGACACAGACACAGGCAGGCAAGACAAAAAATATATATTAATGTACAAAACCATTTACAAAAACAAGGGTCTGGAAAGGGTAGGTAAAGCGAGGGAAGGGGGCCCGGGAACAGGGATTGTACAGTGGGAAGGGGGACTGTAGGGGGAGGTACAGCAGGGGAAACAGGAGAAAGCTGGGGCCAAACTAACAATGGCCACGTCCTGCTGCCCCTTGGCATAGTCGCTGCCTCCTCTCCACCAACAGCAGGCGCCTGATCTGGAACACTGCCTCCATCGTCATGGAGGTGACGAGGATTAGCTGCCAGAGCAGTTGTCCGTATAATGGCCGCCTAGGTCTCCGCCACTGGACACCTGAAAAAAGGGACAGGACAGGTGATGAGTGCAATATCTCAAGGAATCATGCCCACCCACAGTGTGCAATGGCAGTGGGAACACACACCCCTGGAGGACCCGTACTGGCCACCCACGGGGAGTAACGTCTGCCAGGAACTCGGCGCACCATGACATTGCACAGAGGTGGTCCCCGCTGCACAGTGGCCACCCGACTGCGCAATGACAGTCGCATGGCACAGTACACTGGCAGCACCACAGCAACAGTGGCAGCTGGGCGCACACCCACCCCACCAACAGCTGGCACACGTGTCCAATGGATATGCCACAGTGGCATGCACCACGCACAGCTGCCGTGGCACAAGCAGCCATGCCCGCACCCACTCCCTGCCACACCTCATGTGCAGTGCGAAGGACCATGACAGTGCCTACCTGCTCTCCGCGGCGGCTTTGCCGGCGGTCAACCTTGGCCTGCCGCTGGCCTGTGAGCAGCTGCTGCCTGTGCCCAGCGATGATCCTCAGGCCCTGGGAATGGAAAGAAGACAGGTACACATCAGGAATCAACCACAGCAGCCGCCCATCACCTCCACCCCTGTACACAGAGTGTGCCCCTGCCCGACATGTCCCGCACAGCTGCATTGCATTTCAAGCAGCAGCTGGCAGTGCCACACTGCGATGTGCATGATGACAGTGTACCCCTCTGCAGGGCATGCCAGGCAGCCTAGCCAACACCACAGTACAGCACCAGGGCACATATGCAACATGGGATGACTTACCTGGCTGTTGCACAGCCCCTCGCCTGACGCGTGACTGCAGCCTCCTCAAGTGCTCTGTTTCCCACCACAGGAGGTCCCCATATCGGTGGTGACATTGCTCCCTTGTCCTGGCCACCCCGGTCCTCTGCTGCAGCCTGGCAGCAGTTTCCTGCCAAACAGTGACCCTGGCCTGCAGCAGGGCACCTGCCCAAAGAGTTGGAGAGCGTGGGGCTTGACACAGGTCACTAGGTTTACCAGCTCCACTTGTATCTAGTTTGGGGCACACCGCACTCATCCCTGTGCCATGGTTACTGCCGCGATCTCGGGGATGAAGATGGCGGCAGGAGGCGAACGTGCCCACACCGTGCGCCCACCGCACAATGCGCAGGAGCACTGAAGTCTGAAACAGAAGTCCTGTCTGCCTGTTCTAGTGGTTGTTTAGGTGGACGTTGAAGATCCTGTGGCACTTGTGAAAGAGAGTAGCGGAGCTTTTGTGGTCCGTCTATGTGTATGCATGTTAATAAATGTCACTTATGTTTTCCAGTGTATGTTTTGTGCTGGTTTTCTTTTGGGTTGATGACTTTCCCTGGTGTTCAGGCTAAATTTTTCCTGTTCACTAAAAATACCACCAACACTTTTATCTGGTTCAATTCCAGCTGTCTTCCATCTATATTCCACCCCCCCCCACCTGATTGAAAATAGGCAGAATTGCATAGTCCTTCTTCCCCAGTCAAAAAAACTAAACAAATAAAGTAATTTTATAAAAATGGTCCTGGAATATGCAGTGAGCTGCATCATATGATTGGCTAATGAGTATCCAGATCCAGAAGGTATAGTATAACCCCCAATTATCACATACTTGGCTCATTTGCATGTGCATAGTTACTATCTACAGTGCTTGATGATATCACAGTGCAGCTGTACTGCACGTGGCAACAAACAAATTCAAACTGAAACAGTTGAACAAAAAGAACAGACTGTTAAAACTGGTATTAATGTGCTTTTTTTCCTGATTTAATTTCTTAAATACAAAAAATATTTATTTTACAAGTGGGATATGACACTCCAGGCTGTGTATTCATGGTTGGAACATTTTTCCATGATAAAAACCCTCTGCTTCCCATATATGCTAGTAGTTAACTGTCATTAAGTAATTACAGCATTCTGTTACATATGTAATTAACACACTGTTGACACTCTATTGCAAGTGTGGACAAAAATATACATGTTATTACAGAACTGTTAGCATTTGTAATATATGGTTTCAGTCTCGTCCCCATTAGAATCACGCTGGATGAACACTCATAATAGCAGTGTTCCGAAAGGTTCTAGAAACAGAATTTATCAGCAAATATGGACTGATTGGCCAATCCAATCTGCCCAGTTTTCCCTACCTACAGTATCACCATAAACCCTACTTGATTTTTTGCACCCCCCCCCCATTTCCTTTCACTAAGATCCCCTCATGTGTATATATAAACGTCGAAACATAAAATGTGACGGCAGATGAGGGTCGCTGGGCCTTGCCAGTCGGCCCATTTTTTGCTGCAGATGCTGCTTGATTTATGGTGCAGTCCTCCCCCTCTTCTCTATCCCTATGATTCCTTTGTGCCTGTCCCAGGCATTTTTGAATCCCACCACTGTTTTCGCCCCCAGCACCTCCACTGGAAGGCTGTTTCAGGTATCCACCACTCTTTCTGTTAAGAATTACTTCCTCATAGCCCTCCTGAATATCCCATGATTTATGAACCCCATCACTGTTTTCACCCCCACCACTTTAGGTGGTGGTGGTGATCTAATAATCACATCGATGGTATCACAACTTAGAACCTTAAACAGCAGCGTGTGCAGTAGTTCTCAAACGGTGGCAAGGAAATCCTGACCACAATTGCTGCTCTCTGAAACTGAGAGTGAAAGTACTCTGTGGCAGGGTGGAAAAATGGTAGGTGTCCATGCTAAAAGCTCTAATCTGGAGAGGCTCTGATTCCTGAATGATAAGGAAAATATTTCTGTACGAAAAACAAAATTCGCCTTATGGCTGGTGAGGGCTTATTTAGAGAAAGTAAATGAGGCGCAAGAACTCCAGGATATACCCTTAGAGCTTAGACAATCATTTGGCCAGTTTTGTGTTTCCATAAATTAAGAGTGATGGTAGTGATTGCGAGCCTTGCACAGTCAGAAGGGTACTGGGTAGTGTAGATATAGTGTCTTACACACACACACACACACACACACACACACACACACACACACACACACACACACACGGTCCTCATTCAGTCTGTCATAGTGGCAGTCAAGAGTTCAAGAAAACTATTGCCACCATGTCAGCCAAGCAAAAATAGTACAAAAAAATGGGTAAAGGTAATTCAGTTTTAAGTTTTAGTTCAGTTTTATTATTTATACTGGAAAGGCATGTGAACAAAACTTGCCTGTTTTCACAAGTGTCCAGTTAAAGACAACATATTATAAGGGTTACAGTGCAAAAACATGGGTACAGTAGAGATGGACAGTATACATAAAGCTGTATTAAACAAATACACAGACAAAACCTAAGAGATGGTACCACTGGTCAAACGATCAGAGGCTAGTGCTGCGGTCAGGCATGGTGCCAAAAAGAGCCATGGTAGGCCAGGTAGTCACAAAACAGGTGTGTGTGCGCTACTGGGGAGCGATGGCACTATACTGTCAGAGTTAGCAGGAGAAATGGAGGAGTATTAGGGGTGTGACAGTCAAGGCTGGGGGCACCTGCATGTGATGGACAGGGATAGGTGATTCCAGAGATTACACTTAGAGGGCTAGGAAGAGGGACACAGGGCGAGTGCTGGCCCTAATTCTTCAGAGTTAGCAGGAGAGAGGGAGAGGGGAGAGGGGAGGAGGGGAGAGGGGAGGGAGGAGAGAGATATGGGAAAATTAGGAGGGGACACCTGCAAGAGGAGGCCTGGGACATGTGCTTCCTTAGGTTATATTTAAAGGATGAGGTAGAGGACACTGATTGAGCAGGGGGAGATTGTTGAAGAATTTAGTGCCCGTGTAAGAGAGGGTGTTTTGGCCCTGGATGATGCGGCAGAACAGGACGGTGAAGGAGAGGTTGGAGGACCGTCTTGTGGTCCTGGAGTGGGCTGACTTGGGGAAGAGGGTTCTGCTTGTGACGCCAGCAACCCGGGTTCAGTAGTGAGCTCAGGTCGCTGGAGGGCCAGCTGGGGGGAGAGAGATAGAGCACTCGATGGGCTACTCTCCCTCTCTTGAGAGGGTGGGCTGCACCCTTTGCTGTGATACTGCCACCTGGGTGACCACAGGTGGAGGTGCAGCCAAGGAGGCAGAAACAAGGGAGGGTGGGTGTCCGCCGGTCTGGAGGCGGAGGCACGTCTCGCTGCCCCGTCTCATGGTCCCTCTCGCGTACCGCGCCACAGGAGGTGGGACCGGACAGCAGGAAAAAGACCCGCAGCGATGCCTGGAGACGGGCCCCGGCATCACATAGACCAGGACCAGGGAGCCAGGGAGGAGCCGCACGAGTCTTTCCAACACTTGGAGGAAGGATGGGAGGTTTGGGGGAAGGTCTCCCACCCCACGGGGGGGGGGGATCCAAGGGCTGATGGCAGGGCAGACTTCTGAGGGGCTTACAGTTTCTGGGAGACCTGGCAGGCACAATACCTTGGGAGTCCCCGAGGGAAGGGTAGGTGCTGCGGTGGAAAAGGGGGGCATAAATCGAAAGTTAAAAAAAAAAAAAAAAAAAAAAGAGACCTGTTACAATGTCAGCAACTAGTAAAACAAGTAAAAAGTGAAGATCAAAAGTAAAGTAAGTCTAATAGTAAATTGGGTTGGTGGTTAGGTTGTTGGATGAGTAAAGTTTTATGAGTTGCTAACCAGTTTTCTCTGTTTTTGATATTTATTTATTTCATTCATTTATCAGAAATAACCTTTGAGCAAAATGCTTTTTCAAAGGTTCCATGTCACAGAGAGGACAGTACATAGTATTTGATGCAACTGCAAGACACAAATTCAAAGGTACCTTAAAGGAATAGTACTGAACGCAAGTAATATTCTTGAGTTAGAGAATCCACTAATGAACATGGGTAAAGCAGCCAGAAAGGAAGCCTTTGAGGAAGCAGAGTGCTGGGAAGGATGAGGGACCAGGGAAGGAACGAGAGTGCGTAGATATGTGCAGTGTGTTGTGGCGAACAAACAGTGGTAACAGGGTGAGGCCTGGAGGGGAGGAGCAGGAGAGGAGGGGGTTGCTCAATGAGGAGGGAGAGGTAGAAAAGGGAAGAAAGGAGCAGCAGAGTCCAGTGTGTGTGACTGCCAGAGGGTATAAGTGCAATTAGAGTCTGGGCCGAGTTGAGAAACCAGATTAAGGTAGAGGCATTTCACTGCATAACAAGACATAAACAGGAGAGGGTACGGAGAAGTGTATGTTGTAGCAGGAGCTGGACATCAAGTCACTTCCCTGCAAGCACAAGATCAAGTTACAGTAAGGTGTAGTTTCAATTCGGCTTTGAAGGCGAGGAGGCTGACAATGTTCAGTATCTGCGCAGGGACCTCATTTAACCAAAGAGGGAGCCCTATACTAGAGCAGTTCTTCCTAATGATTACATCCCAGAGCTGACAGTTGTCTTTGAGGTCATATACCTTGTTCACCTGAACAGATTGACACCACAACGAGCTTTGAAGAAATGGCCACAGCCATGTGTTTTATTATTATTATTATTATTTTATTAAGCGAATTATTAGTATATATATTCGCTTCAGTGTGATGTGCGTAGCCAGGTAGCCTTGGAAGCAATATCGCTCACCCTGGAGAAGATCAATCATTGATGGTCGACCGACCCTCCCTACCTGGGGGGACTCCTTACCATCAACCAGGACCTCGCGAGGGCAAGAACCTCTGGGGCATGAGGGATGGCTCATGACTTGATGCGGTTTTCTCCTTCCCTGTCAGAGGACCCGCCATGCCACAGGCAGATGCCCAAAGAGGGTGCCATCTGGACTCCAGCCATCAGGGCCACCCTCCTGTCGGCCTCGGGGAGATCTGGCTGGTCCAGATATGTGATCCCGTTAACCCCCCCAAAAACCTTCCGAGACTACCAAGCCGCCACAAGGTGAGCGCTACCCAACTCACCCCTTTCAAGCACTTCATGCTAATGTTCTCTCCACTGCCCATTGTATGTCTCCCAAAAACAGATTTAGTCCTTCCTCTGACAGATGCACTCCATCCCTTCTATACAGACCTGGCTTTTTTACTGTCAGCTCTGAGTGCCTTGCTATAGACCCCCCACCGAGTCCATAACTGGTCGCATGGATGCATTCTGCAGCCGGTGCACCTTCTCTATTGCCCTGATGTTCCGCGCGTGCGGCCACTGCTGTCTTTGAACAATGTCCGACCAAATTATATGCACCTGTGGCCACCACTGTTTCAGCCTTGCCAGGTCCTGCCACACGCTCTCCTTTAACTCTCTTGTGGTTATGACCTCCAGAGCATTCCCCCCGGAATGGATGACTGACTGTGGGTTGTGCCCTCCTCCGGGCTTTGGAATGTAATGTTTCAAATAACTTGTCCCATCGCATCCCGCGCTGACCCCACCAATGCACCTCTGCTTTCTCGGGTGCCTGGAACAAGTTCTGTCCTCCGGGTTGTTGCCTTGCCCTGATGGCTGCCCAGTGGATGTACGAGTGGCCACAAATCTGGATCTGCACTGCTCGGGCCACAACTCCTGCCCAAAACAAGTCATTAGAGATTCTATCATATGTGGTCTTGCGTATCTTTCAAATGCCTACGACTTCCATCTACCCAATGTCTATATCTTACTATCTGACAAACCCTTTTCCTTGGTGTACGATGCTGCGCCAATCCTAAAGGAGTGCGTGTTGAAATTTTCTGCTGTGAAGCCCAGCCGACCAAGGGTCTTCTGCGACATGTGCCTGAATTGGTACAGTATTAGGGGCCCCCATCTCCATGTCGAGAAAAAGGCCCCCCCCCTCCACTGCCAGGTGCTTTGCTATATAATCCTGTACCCATGCTCCGATATCCCACCGGAGCCTGTGGAGCATCGACAGGCTGCACCACCGCCCATGGTCGTGTTGGTCAGTCTTATTCATCCGTAGGTGGACAAAGATTCCCAACGTTATGAGCTCAACATTGCTATCTGTCAGCGCCACTGGTATCCCAGTGGCTTTGCTGGGCTGCACGAGTTCAGACACACTGAATGCCCCGCAAAATGCCACCCGGTATGTTGTCTGGCACAATCTCGCCTCATCTGAGGATGGGCATACCTTCAGCAGCTTGTCCTTGATTTGCTTGAATATAGTAGGGCGTCGTGTGTCTGTGCTCCTTGGAGCCGTGCACAGCCAACTTTTTAGCATCTTCTGTAGTGAAAAGGCCCTTGTGGTGTTGGGGAAGTCCCTGGCTTTCTGAAACCAGGCAATGCCAGCTATATGCTGCTCAACCATTGCCGGTGTGGCCCTCCCACACTTTTTGATAAGCATGTATTCACACAGCTGGGCCACTGGGATAGGCCATGTTCCTGCCCACTGTAGCGCGTGCTGCACCTCCAGGAAACTGTTCATCCCCCACTGGTATGCTGTTCGCATCCTAGGCGCCAGTGAATTCTCCATTAACTCCCAGGCTCCTGAGTTATTAATACCCAAAGGAATGGAGGGACTTCCCTGGGCTGGTGGTCTGCCGCTGGTGCCAATTCTCAAAATCTCTGCCACTGCAAATGAGAAAGAGCATCAGCGATGCCATTTGCAACACCTGGGACATATACAGCCTTAAAATTGATGTTCAACGACAAGCATTTTAGGACAAACGCCCGCATGAGGTTGCCCATCAGGCCTTTGCCCCCCTAACTGTCTGTTTATGGCATGCACCACCCTGGTGTTGTCAGATCTGGATGTGATATGCTTGTCCTTCAGCAAGTCACCCCAGATCACCAATGCCACTACAATGGGGAAATATTCTATCACCATAATCTGCCTCGTAATGCCTTGTCTCACCCATTCAGGAGGCCACCGCCCTGTACACCACTTACCTTGCGAATAAACCCAGGCCCCCCGAGGTGTGTGTGAAGAGTTCCACTTCCTGGCTGGACACTGGAACCAGCCACATTGGTACCCCATTAAAGCAGTGCAGAAATGTCTGCCAAATGCCCAGATCCTCCTGCATCGCCGTTGTCATGCAGATTCTGTGGTGTGTTTTGGTGCAGCCTGCCCCTGCACCTGCCAGGCACCTCATGAATGTCCTGCCCATGGGCATTACCTGGCAGGCAAAGTTGAGGTGGCCCACCAATTGCTGCAGCTCATGTAACGTGACTTTGCGTGCCTTCCTTATTGAGTCCAGCCGGGTGCGTAGGGCTGGCAACTTTTCCTGGGGGAAGCTGTAACACCTGCTCCCTTGTGTCAGTTTCAATCCCCAGGAAGGAAAGCTGTATGCATGGCCTCTATCCTGTGCTAGTGTTATCCTGTTCTGCATACACCTCATGGAAAGCCGCCATGATGTGAGCACATTGCTTCAGAGCCGCCTTCCCACAAAAAGGAAGTCATCCAAATAGTGTACCACGGATCGAGCTGGTTTTTGGGCTGTGGCCCATTGGAGGAATTTAGAAAAATTGCTCGAAAACTGCATGCTTTACAGTGTACTATGGGCATGCAGTTGTTCGTGTAGTAGTATCTTCGAATTTCATGCGCACTAGCTCTCTATCTGCCGGATGAACTGGTAGCAAGCGAAAAGCTGACTCTGTGTCAGCCTTTCTCAACAATACACCCCGGCTCGACAGTGCACCGTGGGCCTGCACCCTGGCCCACCTGTTGCACCACTTCCACCGCCCTGTCAAATGACACGTAAAACACTGCGGTGGTATAGGAGTTGACTGAATCCCCCTCCAGGTAAGACGGGTGGTTTATCATCCAGAACTCACCCGGGGCCTTTTGGGACTAACCAAATGGGGACACCCTGAGGCGTGGGGGCAATACTGATCCGGACCTGCCAGCTCCTTCTGAACTTTGCCCCGCACAATTTCAGGTTGCTGCTTGGCAGATCGCAGGTTGTCAGCCTCGTATGCCGTCTTTGGACCTTGATGTGGTAAACAAAACCCCTCCCTGAATTCTGCTGCCAAAGCACGAGCAGCTGCCCTGTCTGGCTAGCTGGCCAGCCACCCCCCAGTATTTTCTGGCTTGATTGGTATTGGCAGCCTTTGCCTCTCCCTTACAAAAGGGATGAAAATTATGGGTCTTCCCGATCCCCGTCTCTCTGGCTTTCACGCACTGCTGAAATGGATGCAACTTCCCACAAGCCATGCACTCACGCTTGTATCTGCACCGCTCAGTTTTGCACGAACCTTGGTTGTAATTGAAACAATGCCCTTTTCTGTCCCCCTCCCCCATTATGCCCTTGATAACCCTTCTTTGGTGATGGGGGTCACCTCACTAGAAAGCCACTATCTGTGTGCTGCACTGCGCCCCCCAAATCTATGGTCCACTGAAGTGGAAGGTCCAGGACTGTCCATAACCTTGCCATATCCATCCGTTTCCTCCTCTGGTATTCCTCATCATATTCCAACCACCCCCCCACCTGGCTTGCTAGTATGCATAGTCATTATCCTGCTAAAGTAAGGCCACAGCCATTCTGCTTTTCCTGGGCTGCCTTGGGTGAGGACGTAAATCGCAAAGCATGGTGCACAATTCTCCCAAGTACGGTGCACAGTTGCCTTGCACTTGTGCTCCACCCCATTGTCTCCATCCTTGTCTTCCTTGTCGTCCTCCAACTCCTTAGGCTGGTTCAGCAGCAAGAAGATGACGTATTCCCCATTGAGAATTTGCTGCTTCACCTTATCTGGCAGGTGTGAACCAATGGGTTCCACCAGGGATAGGAAGCTTACCCCCCTTACTGCCGTGGAGTTTGAGGTGGGGCGAGTCACCGGCCTCAGTCTCCTAGACCCCCCCAGGTGGGGGGGGGGGGCATCTGAACTGTGCCTGACCATGTACTCTCCCTGTCAACTAGCAAGGCTAACAACCTGTCAAGTTTTTGTACTACCACTGATTGGCTCACACTGCCAGGTGGCGACATCGGGCCAGGCACTCCCACCCCTGGCGGCACAGCCCCAGAAGGGGACCCCAGCACTGCTGTTGGCAGGTCCCCCTGACTCACCTGTGCGAGCTGTTGCATTGGCCCATGCCCCACACCCCAAGGAGTGAGCACCTGGGGTAAGGCCGACTGACTCTGCCCCGGGCCCTGTTCGGGTGTTCCCAGGCTTGCCTGTGGTAACACTGGCTGTCCCAGCCCCTGGCCGATCCAGGCTCAGGGATGCAGTTCTTTGCTGCCGCCCCCAATTCCTCTTGGGGGCACTCCCGCTCCTCAGTATAGCTCTAAGTTCTTCTGCCGACAGTTATAAATCAGGCATACCCATACTGTGATCTGCTCCTGTGGCTCCTTGCTCCGCCCTCTTCTTGCATGGCCTTTTGGCCGGAGGTGGAACCACTGGCAGTTTGTCCAATAGGGGCCTCAGCTTCTCTGTCGCCTTCCCCCGAGTGCCAGGCGCCAACGTCAGGGTCCCGGGTTTGGGTGGCAGTCAGCAATACCAGGGTTTCCGGCAGCTTCTCTGGGACTGCTTCCTCTGGGGCCGTGAATTCCTCCGAGGCATCAGCCCTGAGGGCCGGCCCCTTCCCCTTCACCCTGTTCCCGGAAAAGTGCATCCCACCACACCTTGCCCTTGCCTCAAATGAGGGACGCCAACTGCTGTTCCAGGTCTCCACTCATCCCTGCTATGATGATCGGCAATCTGTAATTGAAAACAAACACTGCCATGCTCCCCTCGCTTGTGCTTAAGCTTGCACTGCTGCACTGCAGCCATTGACCGTGGGAGATTCTTAATACCATTTCTCAAAATGCGACTCCAGAGTAATGGTCCTTTTAAATTTAAGTTTATTGACAACCATCAGGTACAGTTAATATAGGTAGGCCAGACAGTTTCAAATCTGTTTTACAGAAGTAGTAAAGTCCCTCTTTTATACATTGTTTAAAAAGAAATAAATCAAAAGGAGAAGCATTTCTGAATTATTGATGCTGATAACATTAACAAATCCATTATGTTGTACTCTTCCCACAGCTAAGCGGACCATCCTCCAAGTGGTCAGTTACCGCCCAGCCACATTCAGTGTGGCACGCATAACCAAGTTAAAGGATGTTAAGTTAGGAGTGGGACTTCAAGGAGTCTGGCCAGAGCACGGGGCAGTAAATGTCTCCCGCCAGATCTCCCATCTTGTCCATCTCCAGTCTTATATTGTTGACGTATGATTTATTTATTTATTTTTTTTATTTAGTTGTTTAACCAGGTATAGCACACTAAGCTGAAAGCTTTTTTACAGGAGCGACCTGGGAGCACAAGGAGGTTAAGTGACTTGCTCAGGGTCACACAGTATGCAAGTGGAAGCTGTGGGATTCAAACCCAGGTCTGGTCTGCTGGATGTCACCAAATTTGCAGCTCAGAGCCTTGGACCACTGCGCTATACTGCCTAATATCTTATAAGTTAGTTCTTCCATTTCTGCAATTTCCTGGACCAGTTGTATCCAAGTGCCTATGGTGGGGGAGTCATCTTTCAACCACAGTCTGGTAATAGTTTTATGGGCTGCTGCCAGTAGGAGGGTCCAAAGATATACCATGTCGGCTCCAGTCAGGTTTTGAGGAGGCTCTCCCAGTATAAGGTAGGGCCAGTCTAGGGGGGCATCAAAGGCAAACATTTTAGTAAGTGCCTGAGAGATGTCCCTCCAGAAAGACCCGAGCCGTGAGCACAGCCAAAAGACATGTAAGAGTAATGGTCCTTGACCGTAGAAGTTTCTTAATACTCCCCTTCAAACCCCCCCCTTTTTTTTTTTTTGATGGGGGAGTATAGAGACTGGCAGCTCGCCGCAGTGAACTGGCCCGACTTACTCTGTGGCCAAAGCTGTGTACCGCTAGCCCCCACGCCTTGCTGTAGGGCAGAATCCCCAACCTTCTAGCCTTCTGACTTCATCGGTGCCTGCATTTTGCAAACGCAGCATTCCAGCTGGAAGCAGGCTGCGTTTGAAACCAAAGGTTTTATTTATTTATTTTTTTATTTACCCATTGGATATATCGGGAACAGCTGTACGTGGAACATCACATTTACCAGCACTCTGACTGGCACTTCTCCGCTACATTTAAAAACCTGCATGCACAAAGCAGGTCCTTTTGAAATCCATGGCTGTTTTGACAGGTGACAGAAAACACTTTAAGAACTATAGCGGCAAATCTCAGGCAACATCTCAGGCACTTACTGTATGATCAAGCCCAAGTAAAAACATACTGGCTCATGACTTCTATTGATATTCGTAAAGAAGCCACTTCCAACCCAAACAACATCAATATCAGGTTGCCAAGGTTACCTGATCTACAGACCAGAGGTCTGAATGTCCGTAAGCCCGAACTAAACGTCCGACTTAAAATCATCATGTAGCCAGGCCAGAACCCTGGCCTCATGCAGTGCAGTTGCTTGCCGAGCAGCCGGTGCCGTAGACCTCTGCACCACGGGAGCAGCTCTGTGCCCTTCACAAGATGGCGGCTGCCATCACGATGCACCCACGTGGATTCCGTACTGTCCTGTGCCTTTGAGTCTGCCTCGCACGGTCCTGTGCTGTCCAGGCCTATACAGTCTCGTCACGCTACCTCTCTGCTATACATCCCACCCCGTGGTTGGCGGCTGCCCTGTGGCCGCCACAACGCCAGCGCATGTGCTCACTTCCCCTGGCCGGCGCAGAGATCTTTAGTCACCATGCATGCCCAATGGGGGGAAGAAGGAAGGCCCAACTAAAACCACGGAGGAAAACCATGAAGGCCCACCTACCAGACTCATGCCACCATACCCAGCTGGATTACTGGGACTCCACTCGGCCACAAAGGAGGAAGCAGAAGGGCGTTATGCCGCAACACCAGAGCCAGGAAAAGCCAGCCTGCCCTGCGGTGTGCAGAGTCAAACCTTTGGCCCATGCATCCCGCCTCCTCAAAACTCCAGGGAAGCAGCTCATCTCTCGCGGACCACCGCCTGGTACCAGCCAGGTAAGCTCCAGAAAAGTGGGGTGGGGGGTAGGCTGTGGTTGTTTCCTGGCAACCACCTTTTTTTTTTTTTTTTTCCTTCTGTATTTCTATACCCTCCCACCCTGAGCATAGCTGCCCTGCACTTGGCTAGGCCCCGATCTGCCAGCAGCCACAAGGCTGGCTGGGGCCAGGTGCTTGCTGCTTGTTTATTTTCGTCTGAGACGCTGCTAAGCAGGTGGCTTGGGGACAGTGCAGCCAGGGGGCAACAGAAAGAAAATGCCTCGGCTCCAGTGCCTCCATGCAAGTGGCGGCTGCAAAATTCAACCCAGGTCTCCAGGTCGAAATTAGGAACCTTGAATCCCGAACACAACAGCACTAACCAGTCAGCTGAAGGGGGATTTACCAACAGAGGGTTCCAGGAATCCAAACTAGCACTGCTTCCTCAGCAGCACCCCCCCATACACTATCTTAAACTCTAGGCTGCCTAGTTACTTAGTACTGCGCCCCAGACCATGCGGTCACATAGGCCATGACCACCAGGCCTTACCTCTGTTATGTCCTGCTGCTCCTGACTTCTTGATTCTTCTCTGCAACCTGGATGCAACCAGGGACAGGGAGGAATGAGGAGGAATTCCTCCAGTGCAGCCCTTCTTAAAGGCTTATAGCCTCCATGTCCCTGGCCACAAGATTCCCCGAGAACCCTGTCCCTACCCCCTTCTGGGTGACCCTACCTGCCTCCCCTTTGTCCTTCCAGGTGGCATTGGCCATGCCCCCAGACAAAGTCCCGCCTACTGCGATAACTTGCAGGCTGCTTCACTGGCTTGTAGTTCACTGCATACGGTATAAGAAATTTCAAAATTTAGAGTTAGCAGCTCATTGAAAATGTTTTTTTTTTTTTTTAACCAAATAACAACTTGGTATTAATGAGCTCATTTTAAAGTTTAATGTTGACTATACTGTAAGTGATCTAGGTCTCCATTTTTTTTAGCTGCTGAAAGGAGGATGTGCATCATCTGTGTAAACCAAGGATAAGCATTCAGTCTACTCCTCCCCCACATGTAACATGTAATCATGTAACTGTCTTGAAGTGAGAGATGAGCAACATAAATAGATTTTTTTTCTTGTGAATGAAATTTTATTTATTTCAGATTAATACCATTGAGCTCTTTTACAAAGGTTCCAAGTCGGTTATAACGCAGTACAAGACATGGGACACAGGCAGGTTCACAAGACAGAATAGTAAATACTCAAGGATACATTATGCTGACAGTTTCAGGAGTGCAGGGAGCTAACAATAGCAACAATATGTGCAGTATAGAGTAGCTTTGATTTGCAAATAGTTGTTATGCTATGAAAACACTTGAATTACGTAAGTGCAAGACAGTGGGGTAGTGACAGCCTGAGTAGGCTTTGTCAGAATGCAAAAGGGGGAGTATAGGGATGGGGGGTGTTGGGGATAAGATGATTGGACAGGAGTGTGTCAACCAGTTGTTGGGTATGGTCCAACGTTTGTCTAAGTGGGGCAGTCACAGTGACTTGCATGAGCTAGGAAGGCAGAGCTCTGTTTTGAAGGGGCCAGTCTTTCCACGTTCTATGAGGGAGGCTGTGAGGTCATTTAACCACTGAGGCCCTCCATAGGCTAGGGCTTGCTGGGCAAAAGTGGTGCCGTAAAATGGGACATGAGTACACCCCTAGCTGTGCTTCTCGTTTTAGAGGTTTGGGCGCGTTGGAAAATGCCTGCCGTGGAATCAGGGGTGTGTACATGCAGGGCCTTTTTATCAAGCAGGCAAGTCTGGTATCTTACCCTTAGTTGCAGTGGGAGCCTCCCTATCGCAGAGTATAAACTACAGGTGTGTGTCAGATAATCTGCCCCCAAGACCAGTCTGCAGGCCTTATTTAGGAGAATTGTAATCCTTTTCAGAGCGGTGTCAGTACCAGCGCTCTAGATTACCAGCCCATAGTCAATAGTGGACAATACCGAGCTCCTGGTTACTAGACTCTGGGCCTCTGGTGACATTGCCTGCCTGTGGTGATAGAGAATTCCAAGCTTGACGTTTGCAGTTTTAATTACATGATCAGGGTGTCATCAAGGTGTATGCGTAGGTATTTGAAAGTGTTGACTTGCTCATCAAGTGTGTCCCCTTTTTGGCTACGGATGATAGATGGGAAATTTTTTTTCTTGCTGTGAGGCATTGTAAATAGCATATCTTTTGTCTCTTTATAATTAAGGAGTCGTCTGTTTTATGAGAACTTTTGTCTCTAGTTTTTTTAAGCTGTCCTGTAGAGCCACGGTTATTTTGGTCAGTTGTTTTCCCGGGATGGAGATTACGGCGTCATCAGTGTACAGCAGCATGTTGGCTGGACATGCAGAGGGTAGGGAGTTTATGAATAAGCTGAAAAGCACTGGGCTGCGTATGGACCCTTGGGGGACCCAAATGGTCACTTCCTTAGGGTCGGAGACTGTTCCACTTATTGTCACATACAGTGATCTGTTTGTTTATTAATTTCAGTCTAGGATTACAGTACCTTTGAGCCGAGGCTCTTTTACAAAGGTTCCATGTCAGCATGTGCACCAGTCGATATTTTAGTTACAAACATATAGTCATTGACTTACAGACATGTAATAACCAGTACAAAGACTTGAGCTATGGGCAAAACAAGGGAGGGTTGGGGGGGTGAGGGTAGGAGATCGAGGGGAAGGAGGTGAAGGGGTAAGGGGTAGGAGAGGTGTTTGGGGGAGGGGGCATGAGTGGAGATATGGGGAGGAGGTGGGCGAGGGTGGGAGACTGTGTAGCCAGGGGGCCCTGTCGAGGAAATATGACAGGTAAGGTGCTAGGTGTGCAAAGACTGATTGTAAGTGCTGGGTGCTGGGACATGTGCAGTTGGATATCCGTGGGACAAGTAACTACTGAACCAGGATACAGTTTTGTGGATAGGCCAGTGTACAGTAAGTTAGCGAGTAGGATCGGGTGGTTCACTGTATCAAATGCTTTAGTAAGGTCTACAAAGATGGACCCCACTGCCATGCCATTGTCTAGAGCATCGTACAGGTGTGTAGTTTAGTCTATCAGCATGGTCATGGTGCTATGTTTTTTTTTTTTCCCTCCTAAACTCGTGTTGTTGTTCCTATTCAGATAATCAGTTAATTGATCAGATACAGTCCGCTCGAGGGCTTTTGATAGATGAATAATTTTGGATGTTTTACTTGCTATGCACAAGACTAATAGTAATGCACATTGTGAGAGTGGCATGACAGGGACGGTCTCATTATCTCTTGGTGGCTGTTTTGTTTCAGGTTAGCAATAGATGGTGCAGACTTCATACAAAGCTATTGGAAGTAACGAGTTGCCATTGCAAACTTCAAATAAAATATGGATCACTAGGAAGCACTGAAAACCTTAGGCATTCTTTTGAGCTGCTACTCCAGCAACACCAAAGAATGGGTGGGGTTCTGTTAAAAGTGCCTCATTTGCATGTAAATGGAGACTTGCCTGAAACTTTACAAGCTTGTGTCAGAGCCTCAGAATCTCGATATGTTACAACAGGAGAAAAAAGACTGATCTCTTATTGACATACATGAAGTAATACAGTTTAATATAGTATAATTATTATTATTTTTTTTTAATTCACTTATTTTTCTCTCTGTGGCAGCCAGAGCTTCTGCCTGGTCATGGACCCTGCACTTCCACTTCCAGATCGGCCTCAGCTCCTCCGACACCCCTGGCTTAGCCCCCGGTGGGCTAGGCCCCTGGGCCTATGCTGCAGTTGTGGGACTGATCGAGCCGCCAGAAGCATCAAGCCAAGGCAGGCTGCGCTGCAAGTGTAAATTATTATTTTGGATGCCCCAGGGGCGGGATGTGCAATGACGCCCCGCTGCCTGCCCTGCCCTCTAGGATTTTAGCACTAGCGCTATGATTGCTCTGGCCTCCGCCAGGAGTCATATGTGCGCCAAACACTCACCTAACCCTCTCCCTAGAGAGGGAAAGCAGCCCTAAGGGCACTCAGTCCTCCCCCCCACCCCGCTGGCCCTCTGGCTCCCTGGGTCCGTTCCCAAACCCAGGTCACTGACATTGCAAGCAGAAATCCAACCGCTGCTCTTACATGGTATAACTTATGCGTGCCCTTGATTGTCTGGACTAGAGCCGGGGGCAGGATTCTCGAAGGAATAGAACCAGGGAGCAGGATTCTCAAAGGACTTGCACTCAGCGCATCTCGGATGCCCCCGTGCAAATGAGATACGCTGAGCACAAACAGTGGTATTCACAGAAGATTCACCAGGGGATTTTCCCGGCGCATCCCCTCTGTGAATACCACTGTTGCATCCAGCCTGGGATGCGCCAGCGCAACCCACTGGTCAGGCTGGGCAGACAGTGGGGCATCTTCCGGTGCGCTGCACCGAAAGCCGCCATTCACAGCTACAGACATGCAAATGAGTCCATTAGGCATGCAAGGCACAGTAGGGCCATTCGCATGTCATTATAGCCCCACTTACATGTGCCTAGCAGGATTGCACCTGGCAGAATGCGCTGTGCACTGTACAGTGCCCCCACGACTGCCAGGACAACCAGCGCCCACCCCGCCTGCATCCCCATTAACCTGCCGCTCCCTGCGCCGATAATGTAGAACTTAGACCCCTCCAGCCAGCATCCCCATTAATCTGTTGCTATTCCATACGATAATGTAGAAATGGCCCTCCTCGCTCTATATCCTGACTAACCTGCCGCCATTCACGGTGATAGTTGAATAGCAGAACTCACCCTCCCCCTTCCGAACGGCAATCCAGAAGTGGCCCCGGTAGCCCAGAAGATCTTCCCCACCTACCCAGCCCCCCAGATGAGTCCCACTATCGCGGGCAGGACAAACCCACTCATACCGCAGTGGTTACCCTACCGACAGAGCTGTCTGTGAATGACAACTACTGTCTATTGGTCGACGCGACCAGTGGACTTACAGGTGTATATTAGCTGTCATTCACAGACAGCTCTGTCGGCGGGCAGCCGTGGCAGTATGAGGATGGGTTGTGCTGCCCACTGATGGGACTCAGCTGGGATGGTTGGGGGTGCCTGAGTGGGTGGGGGTCTGCTGGGCTACCGGGAGTGTGGCTTCTTGTTTGCCGTTCGGGGTGTGGATGATGGGTTCTTCTATTCAACTTTATCGCCGTAGATAGCAGCAGGTTAACGGGGATGCAGGTGGGGAGGGTGGTCTGATATCTACATTATCGCTGCAGAGAGTGGCAGGTTAACAGGGATGTGGGTGGGGGGGGTTTGTTTGTGACATATCTGCAGATAGTGGCGCATAACGGGGTGTGGGTGGGGCACACTGGACTGCCAGGGTGGGCAGGCTGATGTGCTGATGTCTGTAGTACAACAGCCTGCCTGTGGGTGGCAATGACTACAGTCTACTTATTGTAGACTTATCTCTAGGAGGCACATCTCCAGACTTGCCCCAGAGATGTGCCTCCTGGTCGGGCTGTGAATGGGGCTGAGCACCATATGCATGGGCATATCACAGCCCCTCCAGATGCGCTGCATATCATTATGGGTGTTATACAGTGCATCTCCGATGTGTTGGAGCATCGGGGATGTGCTGGCTCATTGGTCCCCTTGCTGAATTGTGCCAGCGCGCAACTCAAGGATGCGACAACTCATCTCGGATATGCTGGGCGCATCCCTTTTGAGAATCCTGCCCAGGGTCACTTACTAATGTTTATATTGTATTGTCTATTTAAGTTTGAATACTGTGTTTTATATCTAACGACTGAGTACTTTGTGTGTGTATATTTTCACTAGCGTACCTTTTGTGACTGTGTATATGTGTATTGTCTAGATTTTATCCTCTCTCTGTACTATGCATGTTTTATTTAATCCCGGGTTGAGCCTGGAAAAGGGCCATGTGGCCCAGTGCTGTTTACCTGGTTAGCAACATTTTTAAATAAATATAAAATAAAATAGATGCAGTGTATGAAAAAAATGTCAGAAATGTCCAATTCATAAATAAACAGGAGTCTTCTCCTATATGGAGTGTCAAACAATACTAGCTAAGATGGGAAAGCACGACTCTGTACAGACTCTGCTGGTGCTTAGTATGTCTAATACAGTTTGCTGGCCCGGTGGCACTGAGGGTTGAGGCGCTGGATGCCACACCTCACTCCACACCGGCAGCCCGGGTTTGGTAATGGACTCTGGCCACCGGGGGGTCAGCAGGAGAGCGAGGGATTGAGCACCCAGTGGTGGCTCTCTGTCTCTGGGGAGGGTTGTGTGTCTGTCCCGCTGCTACACCGCCATCTTCTGGGTGAACCCTGGAATGGGGGTGCAAGTCAGGACACACAATGGGAGGGGCAGCGTTTAGCCGAGAGCCTTGGGAGAAGTTGCGTCTCAACACACATCTTGCAATTGGCTGTCCCAGTGTGCTGGCGACTGCGGGGTATGGGCTCACCAGAAAAGAGAAAAATGGAGCCCGTCACTCCTAGATGATGACCCCACCGATGCCTGACCACGTTACCAGCGGTCACCTGGCCAGACTCCACTGTGTTCCGCCCGCTCCACCATTGTTCGGGAAGTGAGTGATGTTCTTCCCTCGCCCCGCCCAGGGGGCATACCGGGGCATCTAGGGAGCTCTGAGCGGACGGACACTCTGGGAGCAGACTCCTGGGGTGCCAGTGGATGCTGTGAAGGATTGAGGGGCTCTGACTGAGTGGAGGACAGTGCGAGTAAGGCGAATAAAGAGAAGGTTAAAAAATATATATCTCTAATACAGTGAGTTCCAAACAGACTAGAACTGGTACAAATAGTAGAGATGTCAGACCAGTAAAACAGAGGATGTATGCCAATGTACAGAACCCTGCTCGAGATTCAGTAACAGCATATTTAAAGTATGCCTCTCAGACCACCACAAATACAGGTGCCAAATGCACCCTTTTACCTGGCACCCACTTGTCAATTACAAGCCTGGTGTGTCGTGGTATCGTGCCAACTGGGGGGAACAAAAGCAGGGCAGTAATGAAGTTGTCAAAGTGAGCGTAGGATTGCCCCCCCAAGCATATAACTGATCATGGCCAACATAAAACAGCCATTCAGAAACTGATGGACTGTAATGTTCTCCTGACAGAAATGGCACAGATATCAGGGCACTGCAATATTCAGTCAATTAACAGTTACTCTTGTCTCTGAAAACGAGCAGAAACATATCTCTGCCATTCTGTCTACCACCACTGCTGTCAGTGAGATGTGTGTGTCAGATGTCGGACCCAGTACATGAAGATCGGCTGATGCTGAACAGCAGAACAGTGTCAGACTCCAGCTAGACCACGCTGCAAATTTTGGCCCATGTGCTAATGGATCAGCTCGATCAACACTCTTTGGACAACTCTGTGTTTTCAGTGGAGACATACACATCCACTTCCACAGCAGTGCCACCACCAAAAGCTGCTGTATTTGAGTAATTAACTCAGAAATCTTTTACTTGTTTTCCACTGTGATTTATTCCTTGTAGCAAGTGTGTGTATGGGGAAGGGGAGGGAGAAGCAGTAACAGTCCCACAGTGGCAGGGGGGAAAAAAAGTATATGAAGTCAGTAGTCCGTTTCAAAATGAAGGGTTATTTAGTTTTTTAATCCATATCTAAATTAATAAAAATCTCTCTGAAGTTTGATCTGTGAGAAGAACAGAGCTGAGATGATAGCCATGGCAGCTGCCCGACGTGAATGACATGCAGCAGAAGCTTTCTGTTGGGTGTCTCCCTGACTACTGATGGTATCCTAGTTAACTACCAGTGCGTGCATGGTTGCCATGGTATCGCAAAGAGTGAAACTGACTGAACACTGAGGTTGCGATGGGGAATGTAATTTAAAAAAAACTGCACCTGCTCTTGACAAGACTTAAACCATATATTAAAAGAAATAATGTATGGCGTTCCATATAGGGGAGGCAATATAGCGCAGTGGGTTATGGCTGTGAGCTGCAGATTTGGAGACCTAGGTTTGAATCCCACAGTCGCTTAGGTGCATACTGTGTGATCCTGAGCAAGTTACTTAACTTTCTTGTGCTCCCAGGTTGCATCTGGAAACAGGCTTCGGCATAGTGTGCTACTCCTGGTTAAATAATGTTCCCTTTCACTTTGGTGCCTGTAACACCATCTCAGGGTTCTGTAACATGAGACACCTCTTGCTTCGCTCTCTGATATCATGGAACTCCTCAATGGTGTTACAGGCCATAACATATGGATCACCGTACACTATTCTATTTGTAATAACTACCTGGCTACAGTACACCTACAAGTTGTAACTAATCTAACTTACATCCAGTTAACACATACATACCTAATAAAACAATCACCTGGAAATCAGAGTTAAACTGTTTTTGGTTTTTTTTTTAAAGAAAAAAAAAACGTGTCCCTAATCAACAAACTCAGACTCGCATCCCCCTTTTATTGCTGCCTCTATATCGCTTGCCAAACTAACAGCCACACATGGAAATCAAAGTTAAACTGTAATAATAATTATATAGGCCAGCCTGGTGGCGCTGAGGGTTGAGGCGCTAGACGCCACACTGGCGACCCATGTTCGGGAACGAGCCCGGGTAGTTGGGGGTTTGCAGGGAGGAGAGGATCAAGCATCCGTAGACTGCTCTCCTCTCCTGGGGAGGGGTAAGGGGACTGTGCCACGTACATAGTGACACCCAGCGATGGCTGGGGTACTACAGCTGCAGGACCCAACAAAAGGGTTGCAACGTTGGGCAACCACCCTCTGGATGTATGTGGGAGCGCGCACGTAATGGGCTGGGCGACATTGCACTGCCCTTGTTGGGGGGAATAAAGTAAAAAATGCCTCCCCCTCCAGTAGGCAAAGGCGGGGCCAGTGGCATCAGCCCCACGTCCAATGCCGGGCGTAAGGACGCACGTTCTGGCCTCTCCCCGCGGGCTGCCCCTCCAATCCTGTAGATAGGGTGCCGGAGGAGATGGCGGTCCTTCCCCGGTGGACATAGACCTGGGAGGCTTGGGGTATGCTGCGCAGGTGATGGGGGATAGCCTCCCGACCAGAATCATGTGAACCACGCTTAAGGCAGGACGGGAGATACCGATGACCGAGTTGCCCATGCTGGAGAGAGTCTGGAGGTAGGGACAGCAGAAATAGAAAATAAATAAATAATAATTGTATAGTAATAATCAAAAAGTGTCCTGAATCTTGCCAAACATTGTAGCTGCTTCCTTCCTTCCATACCGTAGTTCTTAGAAACACTAAATGCAGAAACACTGGAATCACACCTTATGGGAAGTATACTATGGAAACCTAAAAGGGCTCAAACTATGCAGCCCAAACCAGAATACTTCTTCTTGAAGCCAAACCAGCACACTTTTTCTTAATGCCAAACCTCTCATTTTTTTTCTCAAACAGACCAACCTTATGTAAATAAAAGCCCCAGATGTTCGTGGTAAGTTTCAGATATTCTTGAAATATCACCATCTCCAGGTCCAGATCCCTGTGCCATCGTGCTCCATCCAGCCTTGGTTTAAACCCCCCCCCCAAGCAGGGAGAGGCAGGGGGATATACCTCCGAACACACTTTGCTGCATCAGGAGGCAGGCACTCAGTTGGCAGAACCACCCCGGATGTACCGGGGTCTTTCATCTGTGGGGATCCAGGCCCCTTTTTCTGTTTATTCCCCAAATCCCATGGGACTGTGCATACGCAGATATCAAGAAGTGTGCACATGCTGATTGTGGTGATGCTCCAGGGTCAGTGGAGTCCCTCACTCCCTAGTTTCCTTGTCTTCCTAGCTGCACCACCAATTGTAGTCACCTAGGTGGCAGTATTGCAGTGGAGGACAAAACCCTGCCTCCTTCTCCAAAAGAAAGCATCCTCTGGGACTCTTCTTCCTTCCTCCCTCCCCAAGACGGCACATGATGACCCATTGCCAGTGTCATGAACTGTAGTGTTACCACTGCACTGATGGACCAGCCTAAACAGCTAAAAGTTTATTTATGTTTAGGCTGTAAATCCCAGTACAAATATTGTTTAGTGTGGACCATGGACTCTGAAAATAGATAACCCACTGGGAGGAGTCCAGTCCAAACAAGAGCAGTACTGCATATCATAGAATAGTCGGGCCTCAAGGAACTTGTGTCCAAAAAATTCTAGGCTGTAATACCCCAAACAACCAGGCATTTCTAGGGAATTGACACCCATCTGGGAAGTGTTGATGGGCTGAGGAGAATCCATGGGAAATGCCTGGTTTTGAGGGCAGGTCATTATTGTGATTATATCTAAGTTTGACTTGTACATTTTTCTCTCTAAGTTTAAACTTTATGCATGCTGCGGTGCTGTGAACTGTACCGGGTGATTTTAGGAGAGTAATGCGCAGTATAGCAGCCAATCACTGAGTGTGCCAACCTCATAACTAATTAATTTGAATTATAACACCGTGCCCCCTCACTCAACACACACCAGTGCCATGAACAGTAAAATGGCCAACAGACCAAGCTTCAGCCATACAGTCTTGATGGCCCAGGTTGCATTGGGATCCATGGTGGAGGGTGGGGAGTCTGTTGTTATGCCTGTGCTGTGTTCAGCTGAACATGCGTGGAATGAGACAAACAAGTGCCTTAGAGTGATAAAAGCTGGATGAGGTTTCCTGCAATAATTTTAAAAATGTAGCTGAGTAGCATGGGAAAAAATTGGATGGCTAGAAGGGGGTGGACATTAAAGTTCAGCTACCGGAGAACTGTCTCAAACAGAAAAATGTCAGGTTACGTGGCGTTCTCATAGGGATGAAGAACTGGACTCCTGCATTTTCAAAAACAGGACTTGCGGGTCCAAAAACAGTAGTGGTTGTTAGTACCTTCCATGTACTGCCTCGATATCATACCAGAATAGTCACCCAGAAGCCACACTAGTGTTCAAGTAATGACCAGTTTGAAAGAAAAGAGGATGCTTTCTTTTGGAGGGATGGAAAATCTTAATTTCCCCATGCTTTTACCTTTGAGTTGTGAAGGCGGTTTACCGACAGGTCATAAGGGTACCTGATCTGCCCTGTCAAGGGAAGCAACACACATTCACACAGCTGTAAACTGGATTGAAATGGTTGCACAACATGCATCTAGCCCAACCATGGAAAGAAGAAGCAGATTCTAATTATTGATTAGGACTCTTCATGATCTGTATTCAAACAGCATTCAATGAGGCTAGAATCTTGGTTAGAAAAGGTAAAGCGGAGATGGAGCTGAGAATAGCAAGGGGGGTCAAGAAGGGGGTAAAACCTTTTAGGTAAATTAAGGAGGGAAAAAAAAAACTAAAGAGAAGTGTCAGTTTAAAGAAGGGACATAGGTGGAGGAGGATGGAAAAAGGCCAGTAGACTGAACAAATAATTTTGTTCAATATTCACTGTGGATGGCATAGCCAGAGTGTGGGGTGCAGGCCAAAGAGGAGTGGGGTGCTTGAGTTGCCTAAATTATGACCAATCTCTCAGGAAAGGGTGCTAGAGTCTCAAATCTCTGAAGGTGGACAAAGTGCCTGACCCTGATGTATTGCAACCTAGAGTGCTGATAAAGGTGGGACAGACACTGGAAGTGGCACACTCGGGTGATTTTTCATTGTTCCCTGGAGATGGGGGTGGTTCCAGTAGACTGGAGGGTAGGAAATGGTGGTGGTGCTGCTTTACATGAGTATGAACAAGGACACTCCGGGGGGGAAACTATAGGCTAGTCGATCTGTCCTCAGTTTTTTTTTTTGGCCAGACTACGAGAAGCCATAATTAAGGAAGAGATGGTTAAATTCTTGGAGGCAGATGGATTGCAGGATGGGGGTAGCATGAGCTTGTAGAGGAAGGTCTTGCCAAACTAACCTGATAGACTTTTTTAATTTATTTATTTATTTTTATTTATTTTTTGTTGACCGAGTAAGTGCACTAGACAAATCCTGCCTGTTTTCAGACACGGCCCGGGGGAGGGGGATATAGATGAATGCCAACTGATCTTGAACCAGATTAAGCTGTTGGTGGTATTTTTAGTGAATGAGGGAAATTTGGCCAGGACACCGGGGAAATTCCCCTGCTCTTTTCGATAAGTGCCATGGGATCTTTAACATCCACCTGAACTACACCAGTCCAGACAGATGGGACCTCGGTTTAATGTCTCATCTGAAAGATGGCACCTTAGAAGTGCAGCACCCCTCTCATGCTGCACTACAGTGTCAGTTCTGGGAACTGAACCCACAGCCCTCTGATCTCCCAGCCTCAGAGGCGAGTATGCTACCTACTGAGTCACTGAATTGGTTGGTTGATTGGTTTAACAAGACAGTGGGAGGGGCAAAGCACTAGATGTGTTGTACCTTGATTTTTAACAAGTCCTTTAATTCTGTATCTCTCAGAAGGCTCATAAAAAGTTTGGTGACTTGGGTATAGAGGACAGAATGACCAAGTGGATAGAGAACTGCCTGGAGGGAAGTATGCCGAAGGAGGGTCATCAGTGGGGCATATTCAGAATCCAGGGAAGTCCACAAGCTGGGTACCACAGGGACCAGCTCTGGAACCAAGTGCGCTGCAGTATGTTAGGGAATCCAGAATAAGGTATCGTCCTTTCTGGTGGCATTAATATCTGTTTCAGAGTGGCACGGGGAGTTAAAGAAATAAAAGGAACCTGGAAAATAACTCAGTCCAGTTTATAGTAGCTGAAATTCAGTGCAGACTGAAGCACATTGGTAGAAAGAATCCTAAAAACACACTACTGGATTTGGGGGTGATGCAGGTTGTGCAGAGGACAGAGATCATGGGGTACTTATTAGTGACGACCTCCGGTCCACAGCTCGGCGCAACAAGGCATAGAGAAAGGCAAAAAGGATGCTGGGATGTATAGGAATGGGATTGATGGACACACAGAACATACTGCCAAGAAAGACGGTTGAAGCCAAGGCTGTGACTGGGTTTAAACTTTGGCACAGATATAGGGGAATGCTGGGGCACACGAGCAAAAGGACTTGTTCATGAAGAATGAGGGCACAGTGACTAGGGCTTGTAGGTGGAGGCTGGTAGTAGTTGGGGAAGAGATTCAGGAGGGATGGGAGAATTCTTAACTTAAAGGATTGTGGATACACAGAACAGACTGCCCAGAGGTGCTTGAAACCAAGACACTGATGGGGTTTAAGATGGGGTGTGACAGATATAAGGAATACATAGTGTTTGAAAGGTATTGGGATCAAGCGATAACACTGGAATTAACATGTAGTCACACTGTTTTTATCGTTGCTGTCCAAGAACATTTACTATATTGCTTGTTCATGTAACCTCACAGGTTGAACCTGAAAATAGATGCATTGTTGTCTAGTGTACTTGCAAGGTCTATAAAAGCTAAATAAATGTATGTTCTGTTGTTTATATCTTTGTGCAAAAATAGACCCAGGAAAGCTAAAAGCTGCAGTGCATGTTAATGGCGGAATGATTGACCTATACTTTTAATTCTATTTTAGATTGCCCATTGTCGCTTGTCTTGTAAGACGGGCCCTTTAGGGCCAGCCCACCCCTACCTATATATTGTTTTTTTTAATTTAAAGCAGCAGTGCATGAAATTTTGACCTATACTTTTTATTTTAGATTGCCACCCATCTCCTGACTTGTTTGATACCTTTCTTTCTCCGTTTTGAGTCTGCTTAAACACATTTTTTTCCCACAGTTTAAATAATGAGTGTTCACCGTGTGAAAACATGTTAATGGGATTGAAAACATTTCAAATTGTAGACACAGACTTTTGGTAACCACTCAAGTGTTTATTTTGCTCGCAGACTGAGGCTCAAATCCAGTTTGAAGAAACACAGCAAGTAAGACCACAAGGTTGCAGTAAATACAATAATGTAGTCACAATAAGAGCTTTAGCAGATACAGTAGCGTCACTGCCTTAAAGAGGCATCACGGACTCAAAGTACTGGATTGGCATGGTATCTGCTGGAGCTGTGTACTGATTAGTGAGTATATTATTGTGTTTATTACAACCGTGCTGTAGTACTTGTTGTATATTTTCCTACTGCAGTCTGTGAGCTAAATTAACATTTGGGTGGTTACCACAAGTTTGTCTCAACTGCTTGGAAGGTTAACATGTCCTCGCATAGTGAGGAATACACTACTAGTTTGTTTTGAACGCCAACAAAGACGAGAAGCTCTGTGGTTCAGATCTGTTTTAACGTAGAAACTGTTGTTGTTGAAGTACCCCTACCCATGACAGAAAATATGGATACTGCATTTTGAAGACTTATTCATTGGGTTGAACTTGAAGCTTGACACCATTGTGAATAAGATGGTGCATCTCAATTAAACTGTCCTGGGTAAATAGTAAAATAAAATAACTACTTTAAACAAATGAACAAAAAAAAAAAAGACATTTTGTTGGGGGATGAGCACTGCGGGCTGTAAAGCAACTTGGTTTCTCTTTTCACTCCTATTCCCTGTGGAGAGTAATGATACAGTAATCGATCTCTATCTGGGCTAAATTTAGCAGTAATGTAAAACTGGATGCAGTGTTCTTAGGCTAGAGAAAAAAATCTTGACTAGGAGGAGATAAGCCTAACATCACAGGGCCTCGTTTTATACAGAGTAATGTGTATTAAAATGACCTGTATTTGCCATTGTTTTTCCTATGCTTTGAACATTGAAACCTGAAGGATGTGCTTGGTAGGTTAGGCTTGATGATAATAAGGTTACAAGAGATTTAATGAACAGTTGAGTTAAAAAAAAAAAAAAAAAGGTATTCTAAATGGACGAGCCCTGATCTGAATTCACTTACTTACAGATTGTCAGCCAGGAAGTGCACACTGAGCCAAGGCTCATTTTCTAGGTGTGACCAAGGAGTGGGGAACAAGGGAGATTAAACCACAATTAAAAGTGCACCAATTCTTGAACTACTTTAATTCTTGAACCAAAGTACAACTATGCAAAATAAAAAAAAATATATATATAAGTACAGTGGTGGAAAACGTAGTGTTTAAAATAAGCAAGAAACATGGCACACAAAATATTTATTTATTTGTTTTTGTTAACCGGGTAAGGCACACTAGACAGCCAATTGCCTATTTTCAGCTGAGACCCGGGAGGGTTACATAGGTAGAATCATAAAAGAACAGTGAAGGAGTCAGTTACATCAGTTGAACAAAACAGGCTTAACAGGGATTGGATAGGCGGCTGACAGTATAAGTCAAATTTAGCAAACAAGAAAATAACAGACATAACCTGGAATGAATAAGGAAGCAAGACATCGTTAGAGTTGATTAGGACATGATACATATGATTGTGGAACATGTATGGTGGGCATGGGAGGAGCAGCAAGATACATAACAGGAACGAATTAGTGCAAACAGAAGTAAGGCGTAGGGGGGGACAGAGACAGGAAACAGGGGTGGGGAAGCAGTGAGGTGGGGCTAGAAGGAATGGGTAAAACCATTTGGGAGGGAGGGTAGAGAGGAGAATAGTGAACAGATGTCCAGTATGGAATTCACTACCAATTCTGAGGTAAGTGCAGTGGGGCGCTGAGAGCCCTCAGTACACAAGTTGATTAGGTGGACAAGTAGGTACAGGGACATGTGGAGGAAGATTTCAGGAAGTTCCAGAGGGGGGTTTTGAAACGGGGATGGGAGGAGGAGGACTGGGTAAGGGCTGGAAGCGAGTTCCAGATTTTTGGGGCCTAGGTGGTGAAGGCCCAATCCCCCGTGAGGGAGCGAGTTCTAGGAACCAGACTATCTAGAGACGCCCTCGACCTAAGATGATAGGATGGGGGGCCAGGGTTGAGGGAAGGGGCAAGGACAGAGGGGGTGGCCGATCTGATGATGTTGTCGATGAAATTTCCAAGCACGAAGGCGCGGTGCTTTTCTGGAGGGAGCCACTCCAGACGTGTGTAGAGATCACAGCGGTGTGTGAGGGGAGGGGCAGAGAGAGCGAAGCGGCAGATGTTGTTGTAGGCTGTGTCCCACTTCTGGATGCTGGACATGGGTACAGGGGCAAAGGTGACCAGCCCATAGCAGAATGTAGGGAGGAGGACCCCACTGGCTAGGGCCATACAAGCTGCTGGAGTTAGGCAGTTTTTGGCTCTGTAAGCGAGGCCGAGCTTACAATTTGTAGCCTTGCAGACATTCCGAATTTGCAGGGTAAGATCAAGCTGCAGGTCCAGGGTGACGCCCGGGTACTTGACTGCAGCCACTGTCTGCAGAGGGGAGCCGTCAGCCCCAAGTATTTGAAGGGGGGTGAGGCAGGATTTAATCTTGTTCTGCAAACCAAAAAGCATTGTTTGGGTTTTCTTAAGGTTGATGGTGAGTCTATGTTCCACCAACCAGGACTGAATGCATTTGAAGTCAGCATTTAGTTGGGAGTTTATGGTGGCGATGTCCCGGGCACTGGCCAGGATGACAAGGTCATCAGCATACAGGGTAGTATGCCCATGAACAGTGATGGATGGAAGTTCGTTGATGAGGGAGAAGAGGGTTGGGCCAAGGACAGAACCCTGGGGGACCCCGCCACGGACAGGAGAGAGGGTGCGATTAAAGTTGGTGTACTGCTGCCTGCCGGAGAGGTAGTTGAGGAACCACGCGTAGGCGGGGGGAGAAACCAAGGGATAGGAGAGCGGAGCTGAGGAGGGAGTGATCAACCCTATTGAAGGGTTTGGAGAGATCCACAAAGATGGCTCCAGTAAGGTTGCCCTGGTTGGCAGCAGTTCTGATAGTCGAGGTGACTACAGCGAGGGCAGTGGACGTGCTCTGCCCTTTTCTGAACCCATATGTACATGACTGCAGTAATGCAAAAAGTAATGTTCAAAACAAGCAAGAAATTTGGTGCAGAATTTATACAGAAGTACAATGGTGCAAAACATAGGGTTTGATTCTCAAAGGATCAGTGCAAGCTGTGGCAAACAGCAGCTTGTGCCAGGGGCCCTGCACCAAATTCTGGTACAGCAAGGGTCCCGCCACCAGAGTCTGCACACTTGCTGCAATCTTTCCTATACGGCAAACACAAGGCACCTGGGAGAGGTGTGCCGCAGGTTCCATGTGGCAAAGGCAAGCAGCCTCCCGCCTCCCAATTCCCCTGACAAGATATATTCGTACCCATCCTTGGTAGTCTAGTGGCCCCCCCTTCCCCACCTCGATGCCACTGGTACAATTCATACATCCTGCTCCTTCCTGGTGATCTAGTGACCCCCATCTCCAATGCCACCGTGGTAATAATACATACATCCCCCTTCCCTGGTGGTCTAGTGTCCCCCTGATTCCCGATGCTGCCGGTGGTAATGATTCTTAACACCCCCTTCCCTGGTGGTCTAGTGGACTCCACCCCAGCAGGTAGTGCCAACCACCCCCATCCCGAAACAGAGCTGTCATGGAACATGTTCTGTACGCTCTCATTGATAAGAATATTGCCCCTGAGAAGGTTTTTTGAATCCCGCATTAGGGGATATGGCAGCCTGTGTCTGCTGCAAGCCCCCTAGCACCACGCTGCAGCCCATTTTGTGGCATATGGGTGGCGCAAACCCCGTTTGGGGGAGGCAGCCTGTGGTTGATGCAGGCTGCCTTTGAGAATCGCTCTCGATGCATCTTTTGGTGCAAGGGGTACTTTGTGTCATTCTTTGTGGCGCAGTCCCTTTGTGCCATGCCAGGAGCTTTGAGGTTTGAGCCCATAGTGTTCAAAATTAGCAAGAAGTGTGCTGCAGAAAACACATTCAGAAGTTCAGTGGTGCAAAAATAAGAAATATGGTTTTATGTGTATATATACACATGCAGACTCTCAAACGCACAGAAGTACAAAGGCACAAAAAAGTACGGTGTTCAACATGAGCAAGAAATAATGAGTGAACTGTGGTGCACAAAATAGAATTAATGAATGAACTGTGATGCACAAAATGTGTATGCCTTAGTATAAAGGTACAAAGAAATGCAATGTTCAAAATGAGAGCTTGCAGAGTGGTCATGTGTTAGAAAAACAAGGTGTTGGGACTGGCCTGTGGCCCAGCGGTAGTGATACCATTCGCAACACCACCAGCAACCCACTTTGGGGAACAAGCACAAGGCATCGAGGATCAGCCGGCAGAGGAACGATTGAGCCTCCAAAGTACTGCTGCTGCTTCAGGGTGGAGGGACACTGCTGCTGCTGCATGTCTGCCACCTGGTAGGGAGCAGGTAAGGGCACAGTTGGAAAGCATGGATGCCTGGCATGCTGGCACCCCAGGGAGAAATCTGGAGATGGAGTAAAAAGCCACGGTCTGTTCCTATGTCAGCACCTCCTTGCAGGCTTATGTATGACAGAAACGGTAGGCCATCAACCACTGTGTGGTCCTGGGTAAGTGTGGATAACCATTGTGTCTCAAAATTAAGTGACGGGGTGCAGCTGCTGCTGCTTGGAACTGGGAGAGAGAAAAAGATGATATGTATAATACATGTATGACTAAGTATGGCAGAAATGGCGGCTATAAAACTTCTAGCAGTATGGGAGGGGGAGAGGCAGAAGTTGGTAGGTTTTTCCACGGTAAGGTGAGGCGGACAATAAAAGCAATCTGCTCAGTGGAGGGTTTGCAGTGAGGAATGAGTGGTGTGAGAATCGGAGGGGCAGAGCGAGTAGCATGAAGGAGTTGGGGGAGGCACATAGAGAGGTAAGGGAAGGAAAGAGAACCAGTACTTACTGTAAAACCACTTTTCTTTTACACTTGATTTCAGTTTTATAGTGTTTAAGGTCCAGTCATCCAAAATGTGTCCTAACAAGATTTGGTATCTGCAGGGACTAACCAGAATATTCCGATGGAGAATGCCGGAATGTTTACTACATAATTGTTTTTGGACTGAGAAGTATCTTGAAGCATGAGCTTAAATAGCGATAGGAAATACCACACTAATAGATGTAGCAGTAACCAAAAGCAGCATGAGGGTTCACAGAAACATAGACTTTGACGGCCGATAAGGACCGCTTGGCCCACCTAGTCTGCCCATTCCCCTACCTATTGGGTAAGCTGCAGATCCTAGTTAACCAACAGCCTACTTCTTCCTACCCCCCACCAGAATTGCCTTATGTCTGTCCCATGCATTCTTGAATTCCCCCACTGTTTTTGACCCCATGACCTCCTCAGGAAGGCCATTCCATTCATACACCAGCGTCTCTGTGAAAAAATACTTCTTCACATTGCCCCTGAGTCGTCCCCCCTCTATCTTCGGATTGTGTCCCCTTGTTCTTGCACATCTCTCTTTTTGAAAGATGCTACCTACCCTCTTGGACTTTGTTGATTCTCTTGAGGTACTTGAAAGTTTCTATCATATCCCCCTCCCCCCCTTTCCTCGAGGGGATACATATTAAGCTCCTTTAATCTTTCTTCATGTGGCTTCTGTTGCAGACCCTGCACCATTTTAGTTGCCCGTATCTGGACTGCCTCCATCCTGTCTATGTCCTTGCAGAGATGGGGTCTCCAGAACTGCATGCTGTACTTCAGATGGGGTCTCACCAACTATCTGTACAGAAGGATAACAGCTTCCTGTTTTCTTCTGGTGATGCCTCTCCCTATACATCCCAGTATATCCCCAGCCATCCCTGCTGCCTTCTCACTTTGCTTGCTTACCTTTAGGTCTTCTGATATGGCTACCCCCAGGTCCCTTTCTATTTTTATTGTTGTTAATAACCCCCCCCCCCAATTGTGTACTCTATCCCTGGGTTTTTGTTTCCAAGGTGCATTACTTTGCACTTCTTTGCATTGCATCTAAGCTGCCATACTTTTGACCATTCCTCCAACCTTGTCAAGTCCCTTCTCATCCTTCCCGCACCCCCTTGTGTATCAACCCTGTTGCAGATCTTTGTGTTATCTGCAAAGAGGCATACTTTTCCTCCAGTTCCTCTGCAATGTCACTTATAAAGACATTAAAAAAGACCGCACCCAGTGGTACCCCACTAGTAACAACCCTTTCTTCGGAGTGGACTCAGTTTACTATTACCCCCTGCCTCCTGCTGTCCAGCCAATTTTTTACCCAGGCTACCACCCTGGGACCTACTCCCAGGCTGGCTAATTTGTTAATCTTTTGTTTGGGACTGTGTCAGATGTCTTGCTTAAAGTCGAGGTAGGCCATGTCCATACCCCTCCGGGGTCTACTGCTTTGGTCACCCAGTCAATGAAATCTATTGGATTCATCTGACATGATCTTCCCGCTGTGAATCCATGCTGCCTTGGGTCCTGTACCCTGCTGGCCTCTAGGTACTCAACAGTTCTTTCTTTCAGAAGTGATTCCATCATTTTCCCTACCACGGAGGTCAAGCTAACAGGTCTGTAGTTTCCTGCCTCTGCTTTGCTTCCAGTTATGTGAAGGGGAATCACATCCGCCCTCCTCCAGTCCTTGGGTACCACACCATCCTCCTATGATTTGTTAAAAAGGGTAGTCAGTGGTGTGACTAGTTCTCCCCTTGGTTCTTTTAGAATTCTGGGGTGAATTCCATCAGGCCCCATTGCTTTGTCCACCTTCAGTTTTAGGAATTCTTTTAGAACCCTTTCTTCTGTGAAAGGACTGGTATCAACCCCCTATCCAGAGTGCTTCTGTTGATTGGATTGGGTACCTTCCTCTTCTCCTCTTTTGTAAATACTGAGCAGAAATATTCATTCAGTATTCCTGCTTTTTCACTGTCCCTCTCTACCTACTCCCCTTTATTAAGCCTCAATATCCTTCCCTTGGTCTTTCTTCACTCCCTAATGTACCTATAAACGATTTTATCCCCTGCTTAACCGAGTTGGCCATCTTTTCCTTGTTTTGGGCCTTTTCTATTCTGACTGCCTTCCCTGCTTCCTTCTGCTTTAACTGTTAGAGTTCTCTGTCCTGCCCCTTCTGTGTTTCTTTATACTCCCTGAATGCTGTCTTTTTCTCCCTAACCTTACCTGCCACCTCTTTTGAGAACCATTGTATGTTTTTCTTTCTTTTTGATTTATTTTCTTCACACAAAGGCTTGTTGCCTCTATGGTGGCAGTTTTAATGTTTCCTCATTGTTCCTCCTCCTTGTCTGTTTGCTAGTGCTTTTCTGAAGCACTCTCCCATTTTGACAAAGTCAGCCCTCCTAAAATCCAATATCCTCACTTTCGTGTGGCTTGACTCTGCGGCTGTGTTTATCGTGAACCACACTGTTTGGTGGTCACTTGTTCCCAGATGGCTACCCACTTCTAGATCTGAGATCCTCTCTCTGTCCCTGTTAGAGAGTATGAGGTCTAAGATTGCTCGTTCCCGAGTAGGTTCCAACTCTAGTTGCTTGAGACATACCCCATGTAGGGCATCGAGAAAGACCCTGCTCTTGGATGTGGCTGCAACAAAGGTGCTCCAGTTAACATCTGGCATATTCAGGTCCACCATCAGCAGTATCTCCCCTTTTTTCTGCCATCCTAAGGATGCCTTCTATCATTTCCTTGTCCATTTCCTTCCTCTGAGACGGGGGTCTGTATACAACCCCCGTGCAGACTGTGGTGCCATGTCCGGTCTCCAGGGTGACCCACAGTGCCTCCCCTCCTCCCTGTTTAACCTTTAGTTCCGTTGCTTTGATCCCTTCCCTTGCATAGAGAGATGCTCCTCCTCCTCTTGTACCTTCCCTTTCCCTCCTATAGATTGTGTACCCTGGTATGTTGACATCCCTTCATAGTTCTCTGTGTACCATGTTTCTGTGACTGCCACGATATCCAGGCATCCCTCTTCCATTAAGGCCACCAGTTCAGGGAGCTTGTTACCTAGACTATGGGCATTGGTACTTTTACCCTCCCCTTTTGATAGCCTTACCCCTTTTTGCCCCATCCCTGTCCTTACTGCCTTTGCCTTTTTCTCCATTTACCCCTGCCTATCTCCCTATCGACTTCTTTATCTTGGTGTTCACCTCACTAACTACATTTTTTTTTGGGGGGGGGCTAGGATTTCCCTGGTCCTTTTCAGTGCCTCCCCCTTGGCTAGTGTAAATGCTTGCCAATGAAGCATTTTAACCTATCACCTAGGATCCTGGTTCCCCTCCTGGACAGATGCACACCATTGTGCCAGTATAGGCCTGCATCCCTTCAGGTGGACCCCCAGTCCCCAGTGAAGCCAAAACCCTGAGGTCTGTACCAGTTTTTCAACCATTAATTGAATCCCATGGTGCAGAGCACCCTAGCCTCACCCATGCCATAGACAGGCAGAACCTCCGACAAGGTTACCGTGTGTGCTACTTGTCTGAGGCCCCTCCTCAACTCCGCAGACTCCTCCTGCACTGCTCTGATCCCTTTCCCAGCCAGGTCATTTGTCCCTAGGTGGGCCGTGACATCCAGTTCCTTCCCCCGTGCAGCTGCTCCCACTATCCTAAGGATTCTGTCCCTCCAAGCCATGACACCACGCAGGCACCTTACCTCCCTCTACTCCCCTCCCAACAATGGAATCCCCCACCAGGAGTTGTTTCCTTCCCCTGTGGGGTCCCATGCCACCCTCCTGTGGGTCTCCTTTGTGAAGGTTCCCAGCATCCTCCTTGGTCTCCACTGCAGTTGCCTCCATAGAGGAACCACACTCTGCCAGAACGGCATATGAATTGTGGAATGGTACAGCTGGAGGGATGCTCCTCTGTTCCACCACCCTCACCCTCCCTGAGCCCACTGTGGTCCAACCTCTCCTCTTTCTTGGCAACCTCTGAGGCAGCAGCGGTGGCCTTGGTGGTCCCTGAGTGAGAGAGGAGGTCCCCTTAATCCTGGCCAACTCATCCTGGAGACGAGCAACCTCCTCCCTCAGCCCAGAGAGGTGCCTGCAGATGGGACAACACCGCATCCTCCAGAATGTCTCCCGGAAGAGTGCCGCTTAACAGCCACTGCACTGTACCATTCTCATCATGTTTTATTTGTGGCCCCTCAACTGTTGTTTTGTAAGCTTACGCTTTTTTCTCTCTCTCTCTCTTTTATTTATTTTTTATTCTTTTTTCTCTCCCTACTTTCCTACTGCCTCTGAGCCCTTAAAGCACCTGCTCCGGGACAGGAAGTTCCTGTATTCCTCAGTAGTCCCCTCCTAGCACTGTGTTGGCAATATTACACTTCCAGAAACCATTCAAAATACCAGTGTGCTATGTACGTTATGCATGGAGGAACCCCTTATTTGCATGGGCACACTGCTTGCTGTCTTTAGTGCTAACTGCTAACGGGTCAACAGTTTAGTGACTTGCTAAGTGCTTTAAAAAAAAAAAAAAAACATCTGCGGCCATCTGGGGGTAGGTAGCTACTCTTTCCCTTTTAGGATGGTTATTTTACGTCTCTGTGATCACTCCCTTCCTGCTCCGAAACAGGAAGTTCTGTTGTCAGTCAAATCCTGTGCCTATAAAAGTAAAACTGGCTAAGGGTGGTGGGGAGGTTATTCCAGATAACGAGTATGAACCTCCAGGTATAACTTTGCAAGGCTGAGAGCATTGCCTTTCTGAAGAAATGTTTTTAAAGCTATACAGTATGGTGGGAAATCCAAATGGCATTGCAGGAGTCTTTGGTCCTGTATGTTGAGTAAGCAGTGGTGTGTTAGGCTGTTGCAGGAAAGGGCAGATTTGCATAATTTGTTTTGAAGTAAGTTACTGTCTTAGGGCTATATAGGACAGCAATGGAGGTATTGTGGAACATCTTTGCAATTCATGGTAGGCAGGAGAAACTGAAAGAGGACTTCTTTCCTGGGTTTTGCGCTGAGGATGCAACTGCATCTGTAAAAGCATACCATCTAAGTACTGTGTACTGTAGTGTTAAACCTATTCCATGTGCTTGTTGTACAGTAAATTGTGGGTCTGGTCCCAATTTGCACTTATGTGCAAATTATTATTTAACTTTGTTTACTGCAGTATAGTGGATTGTATGACTATATTTAACACTGGGAGAACGACGACACCAGCAAACATTTTGAAAACCGCAGCTCTTCTTTGATGTCAGCTGCAGGGAATTCTGGGATTTGTAGTTATAGAAGGTGTCTGCATGCAAGTCATCAAACTCGGTCTGATAAATCTACTATACTGCAGTAGACCGTTTTTAAAAAAAAAAAAAAAAAAAAATTGCACACAAAGTGCTAGCTAGGGTCAGCCCCACACTTGGGTGAGGGTCTCTTAGTGCTGACTGCTCCCCCTTGAGAAAGGTCCAGCGTTTCGTCAGTTTCATTGTCGCTTGTCAATTTCATTGCTATAGCTGTTGGGGATATAACCTTTTGTTTTAGTTTTTTTATGTCTGTAGTAGTTCTCTTTAACTATTCTTGGTTTTGTTCCCATTTTCTGATTGTTGAAATTCTATTTGTTGCTGGGAGCCAAATTTGCGGTGACAACATGATGTGTCCGTGTCAATTAGTCTCCCTAGTATCCCTGTCTACTGATTTAGGGCCTGATATTTAATTAAGTACGGCACTAACAGGATTTGTGCTGCGCTAAGTGTTATTGGTGCAGTAGGTAGCCTGTAAGCATGGCCGCAGATGTTTTTTTTTTTTTTTTTAAAGCACTTAGCAAGTCGCTAAACTGTTGACCCGTTAGCAGTTAGCACTAAAGACAGCAAGCAGTGTGCCCATGCAAATAAGGGGTTCCTCCATGCATAACGTACATAGCACACTGGTATTTTGAATGGTTTCTGGAAGTGTAATGCTGCCAACACAGTGCTAGTTAACATTACCATAGATAATCAATCAGTCTTTATTTTATCTGGTGAAGGTACAATTTTTTTATAACCCTCTAATGATATAGCACATTACTTGAATGAGGCACACTGGCCCTTAAGCCCACTGCACATTTTCAAAATAAACCAGTCTTGTGGCACTCCTCCCTCTCTGATTCCAGTCAGTATTTTAATAAGTGGAAGTTGCCCTGGTATTCTCCAGGCCCCCAACCTTCCTGACAAGGGAGAGCAAGGAAGGAGCGGAGGGGGGCCCGTTAGACTACAAAAGCACCTTTCACTTATTGTTTAAATTATTTTTTTTTTAAACTTTATTTTATTGAATTTAGTGGTAAACCGCTACCAGATAAAATGAAGTATATTGGTGTGAGATACAGCTATACATCATGCTACAACAGTACATTAGTGATCGTTTCAGATAGCAGGCTGTTAAATTGGGTGAGTACTCCATGTTGTATTGTCCAAACAATAAAGTATCCATAAAAAGAGTTGGTTCAACAGGACATTGGACCTGTATTAGGAGGAAAATGTCAGTTGATTATCTCTGTCCACAACACAGGTATAACTCAGCAGTTCTACCTCAGTCCGTCCAGTCCACAAATATATTAAAGTTGCTTTGCATTACCCAGCACCAGTTTAGGTGCTCTCGATATCATGCACCACGGGAGCATCAGAGTTGATAAACAAAAGTTACTCTCAGCTAAGTTGGCACACACACACACACACACACACACAAAAAAAAACTGAGCTAATGATTTAAATTAAACTTGCCAAGGTGAACATTAACAGTTGAACATTGCTCTGGGGAAGCAAGCTGGCTCTGAGGTTGCTCACCCCAAGCTGGCAACTGATTTAAACCCACTGGGGGACTGCAGGTTAGCTCCGTGCCATGGACAGTCAAATGCACTCACATGATTTCTGACACCTTCCCTGCTCTCAGAGATGACGCGAATAGAGTCATGAGGTTGACACCATCGTAGATGTGATGTAGTGGGACCACAAGCTGTTGGTAGCACATTGTGCTATAAAACATAAAATGCCTACAACATTAAGGTAACACTTGTGGCAGTCTGTCTACTTTCGTGGATATTTTAGCCGATTTAACCATGCTGAAGTGCAACAACAAACACATTGGTGAGCTAAACAGTGATTATCTATAAAACAGCAGTGCTGTTACACAGTTACTGCACTTACCCTTCACCACACAGAGCACAATGTTCTGTTCATTTTCTGCAACCAGAAAATCTCGTTTCAGTTTTTCCAGCTTATTACTAGCATCAGCATTGTCGCAGAAGAGCGTTTTCCTGCATAGATTATTTTCAAATGTGCTGGAAGGTGAAGTGATTGGATGATTCATAATTCCGTCAGTCTTGCACAAATGCCATAGAACGCTTTCCTCCATTCTTTCATGGAGTAACTCTGGTCCAGATAACAGTTGGCAGTTTGGTTTCTGTCTAACAGGGAGGCAGTATAGCGCAATGGTTTAAGGCTCTGAGCTGCAAATCTGGAGACCTGGGTTTGAATCCCACAGCCCCCACTTGCATACTGTGTGACCCTGAGCAAGTCACTTAACTTCCCTGTGCTCCCAGGTTGCACCTGTAAACAAACTTTCAGCATAAGAGGTTTATGATATGTTTTACCTTTGAGGTGGATATCGGAAAGCTTCTACCAAGAACTATTGAATGTCGTAAGTGGTTTATTCTAGACAGCACTTTGGCAATTTTAATTTACAAGTTTTGATGCTATCGAGGTAGAGCACTCACCAGGACATCCTTTCCGGTCTGCCGCTAGCTCTGCCCCCTTTATTGTTTAAATTCTGAAGGGGGATCAGGGAGGAAGGGGGGGCCACTAGACTACCAGGAAAATGTCATAGTTTAATCACCAACAGGGATCTGGGGAACTTTACTGTGTCAGGTGGGTGCCGGACTGCCATTGTGGCCACACCTTGCCTTCACGGCAGAGAGCTGTGTTGCAGACCTGTTAGTGGCCCTGTAATGACATGCTAATATGCAGGTAGTGACTTGCATGCATTATGAGGTCGTTAACATAGATGTGTTTGAAGATAGTGTGGCGCAAAGGCGGTAACTTGTTTGGGATGTGCTGCTGCTGCTCAGTTTGCTCCTACACTGCCATATTCTGCTGGCTGGCCACTTACCCCTTTGTGGTCAGCAGGTGGCACGATTTTCACATTGACACCTGTCAGTACCTTGCATTGCACTGTGCTCACGTGGACATACTGGTACTGTACATAAATGGCACACTCGGCATGTGAACACTTTGTGTTCCAATATAGCTGTATTAGGGTAGAATGCGTTTTAGTATTGTGTGCTCATTTTTTGCACATTTCGCTATTGCTATATGAATATTCTGCCCACATTACAAGTTCAGCATAGGTCTGAAATACATCATTTAATTTCAGATGGCACTGAAAACATCTTAGGAGCGGTAGAAAAGAATGTTCATGTTTATAATGTTATATGATATGGCCTCTTCATTCTGCAAGGAGGCCGGGAGAGACAGCCAGAAAGGTGCACGATAGTTGTGCCAGCTAATCGGAAGGCGGTATCACCACTTTGCTCGCCTCTGATTGCGCGCTTTCCCTATTGACTTTGCTGTACTTGCACCACCAAAACTGTCGGATTACTGCTCTTTTATTGCAAAGTTTAAATTCTCTAAAAAGGAGCTGTTTTTACTGTTTTATTGTGTACTTTTGGGAAATGCCTTCTTGCTTGTTTAACCAGTAATTACAGTCTTTTGGGAAGATTTGTGTTGGGCTAGACGCTCAGGCGCCTAACCCCCCCCCCACCCAGTCTTTGTTGTGCAAATTTATATTTTTAGCACCTCTTGCAAGCCACTGCTTGCAAGTGCTATTTCTGACTGCCCTCTCCTCTGTCCCCTCCTTTCTAGCCGGCCCTGCCCTCGAGCACCCAGAGACCGTGTGGCTCCGAGCCGCCAGCGGTAGTGACCCACCCTTTACAACGAGAAGGGAACCAGGAGGCCGAGGAGGGCAAGCCAGAAAGGAATGGAAAGCACAAAATTTTGTCCCCACCCCCTCCAGGGTGTTGTTTTATACACACCTTCCCTACGAATCTCTTATCCCGCCCCATAGCTAATCTCCTAGCCAATTCTTCGAGCTCATTTTCACATCACCTTAGTTTCTTTAACCCTTTCCTACCCTCCACCATGCTACTGCGCCTACTATTGCTGCTTTGCCTCTCACCTTCCTTGGATCCAGAAGAGATAACTGTTGGAACCCATGCCATGGTGTTTAAGGCGACCACTCAACACTGTCCCCCTCTACTGTCCCCAGTGGATGCCCCTAAACCCTACATACATATATTACCGCTTCTGCATAATAATCCTTGGGGAACCCCACAAAAAGGCTCACAACCAGTTCGGAACTCCTCAATCCCCCTGCTACCTTACTGGCACTACAATTACTCCTATGCCTGTCCATTAAGCTGGTACTCTATGATAAAATCTATAACCATGCAGCAGGATCATCACCCACTATACATTGGACCCCAAGCAAGAAGAAAAAACTGTCTGACTACTCATTACTCCTATCGCTTGGTGCCCTCATCAAGCTAATCTTCTTTCTGCTGATCTGTGTTGGCACTGTTGAAATCAACCCTGGCCCCACTGAAAGCTCTATCTCTCCATCTGACCTAGCTCCATAAATGGCTTGAGTTTTCTTCACATCAACGCCTGCAGCCTCCTAAAAGTTCTCATTAATACAGGCCTGGGTTGACACACCCTACCTGACTTTCTGGTTATATCTGAAACATGGCTCAAATCTGTAACAAAAGACAGTGAAATAAACCTTCCCAACTACCAGCTCTTCAGATCTGACCGTCTATCCAGGGGCGGTGGGGTAGCCATCTATGTCAAAGCAAACATCTCTGCATCCTGCCTCAATTCTACATCGCAACCAAAGGAATTTGAATGCTTGTCAATTAAAATAACTCTTCCCAACACATCATCCTTTCAACTGATTGGTTGCTACAGGCCCCCCCTCTGCAGGCCTCAAACTCCTATCCCACCTAGGATCTATACTTAATCTAGGCCCTGAAGACACCATCATCTTAGGAGACTTGAACTTAAATTGGCTAACTAATGCATCTGCACCCCTAGTAACCTTCTGTGACACTTATGGATTCACTCAATTAATCAAAGAACCAACAAGGATTAACCCAAAGAATAATCTCAACAGCACACTCCTGGACATTATGTTGGTAAATAAGCCTCATCATTATCCCCATGCTGGAGTACTATTCAGTGACATAAGTGACCACTGTCCCATAGCTGCCATTAGATCAACAATCAAGCCACCCAATCCTGCAAAATTCCTCCCACGAAGGTCAAAAAATTTAATATTTCAGGATATCTCCATGATCTGTGCCACACCACACGCTGTGCAAGAATTCTATCTCACAGCCTCAATAGAGACAGCTCTTCAAATCTTAAATGATATAATCATAAGTGCCCTCAATTCACATGCACCCTCACCAGTGTCAGAACCAAACTCAAATCCTGTCGCTGGTTCTCTGCTGACCTTAAATCCCTTTTTGCCAGAGACAAACTCTGGAAAAGGGCAAGAAAGACAAAGGATCCAAATGACTGGCTTCAATTCAGAAAAGCCAGAAACTCCTGCACAAAACAAGTAAGAAATGCCAAGGCTGCCTTCTACACAGCTGAATTGGATGCCTCCTATCACAACCCTTCCAGGTTCTGGGGTACCATAAAGGGGATCCTAGGTCAAACTTCTACCCCTATCTTACCACCCAAAATTCACCTAAACAGTATTGAAATCACTGACAAGCAAAATATCTTGAATGCCTTTAACGATCATTTCACTACAGCTGGCCTGGCTTTCGACTCCTCTCCTGCAAACCTATTAAGATCATCACTAAACCTACAATCTACTGAGGGACAAAAGGTTGCTTCCACATTCTCATTCAAATCAATACTCTTAGAAGTAGAAGACCTTCTACTCCAGCTTGATACAACTAAAAGTGCAGGTGCAGACTCCCTGGATCCCTACTTTCTAAAAGTAGCACTGCATGCCTTAGCCGCCCCCCTCACCCACCTCTTCAATCTGTCACTTGCCACTGGTTCTATCCCCTCAATATGGAAGACAGCTCAAGTGTTTCCATTACTTAAGGCAGGTGATCCCATGGACCTCAACAATTATAGGCCCATTTCCATCTTACCAGTACTATCCAAGATGCTTGAGAAGCTGGTAAACTCTCAGTTAACTGCCTACCTTGATACCAACAATCTCCTTAATCCAGCTCAATCTGGTTTAGATCTATGCACAGCACCATCTCTGCATTAGCAAAAGTCACAAATGATTGGCAGACTGCCTTAGACAAAAGAATAATACCTGTGCTGTGTTTCTGGATCTAAGTAAAGCCTTTGACACTGTGGATCATGAACTTCTAATCTCCTCTCTGAACTCCATAGGCCTTGACTGTCTCTCTTAAATGGTTCAGATGCTATCTCTCCGGAAGATTACAACTGGTAAAAATGAAGGTGATCTATCTACCTCTAAACCACTCCTAAGAGGTGTACAAGGCTCCATCCTGGGTCCCATCCTTTTGCCATTTACATCAACAATATTGACTCCAATCTCTCACAATCTAATATTCACCTTTTGCAGATGACATGTACTATATGTCAGCAATCCTCACCATCAAAAGCCTGTGAGCTTCTACAGTCTGAATTCTCCCTCCTTCAGCACAACCTATTAGAAAGAAATTACTACTAAATGCCAAGAAAACAAAGCTATGTTCTTTGCCACCAAGAACTGCTCTTCCACTGTCCCATCATTCACCCTCCCACAACTCTCTACCATCCTTGGTGAAAATCTGGAATATGTAGACAAATTCAAATATCTTGGAGTATGGATAGACAATAAACTTGACTATACTACCCACATTGAAGAGCTCCTGAAAAGCTAAGACAAAGACTTGGTCTATTCTATAGGATCAAACACTATCTGACCAGAGATTCCAAACAAAGATTAATCCTAGCATCATTCCTGTCCCTCATTGATTATGCTGACTTCCTCTATGGTCATTGCTCCTCTCCCATTTAAACAAATTAGACACCTTGTATCATAGAGCTATTAGATTCATTACAGACCTTCCCTCCAGCACCCATCATTGTCTCTCTACAATGCAGTCAGTTGGACATCCCTGCAACAAAGAAGAAATAAAGCGCTGCTATCTGGATCTACAAAGCTCTGACAAACAAACTCCTTCCTACATCTCAGACTGCTTCAACTGGATCACATCCAGGCCTTACACCCTGAGGATCAATAAACTGATCATGCTGAAGATTCCTATCACCTGCAGCCGGTATGGAAGAGCTGCAATCAGCTATTCCCTGGCACTTATCTGGAATTCTCTTCAAAGACATTGAAACTGGATACCCTGATTCCTTTAACATCCTTCAAAAGCTGTACACCAGCCTATTCCCAGATTCATGCAACTGCTTCCACAAGGCCTAGTCCTCTCACACCCCACTCCTCCCACCCCTCTCTCCTCACCCCCTTTTAAAGCTCCCCCCTATTCTTCTATCGTTCCTCTAGCTCGTTCTCCATCAAACTTCATACATATATGCCCACCCAAGTCCCACTATCCAAGCCTTATCCCTACTAAACTGTTTGTTTCTCTCCTTTAATAGGTTTTAGGTTTATTGTCATTTTGCCTTGTATATATGTAAATATTTGTATATCTGTCTCATTCATAAATGTTTGTATTTGTGCTTATTCAGTATCATGTTTTTGTGTACAATTTGTAACCTTTTATTGTTATGACCACTCAGGTCCATCTTGTAAATGAGCTATGCTCAATGATGTTCGCCTGAATAAATAAAGATTTTGATTGATTGATTGATTGATTGATTGTATGCCTTTCACTTCATTGGGGACATGGAGAAAAAAACAATTCATCTGTGTATTCATCTATAGCCAGCAGGTGGAATGATTTTCATATTGGCACCTGTTGGTACCATGCATTGCATTGTGCTCACATGGACATACAAGTCCATTTATTAAAACGTCCATTTATTCAAACATCACCAAAGCTGACATATTAAAATACATAAAACAGGTTCTGGGGAAAACAATCCTAGGAAATGGCAGTCGATATGAATCGGTAGCCCTACCCTAGATGAACTCGCACTGTCATTATTATCCAAAATTTTCAACTTGTCCCTCAATTACTCTCAGTTCCCGGGATTATGGAAAACTGCACTGGTCACACCTGTCCGCAGAGGGGAAGACCATACCCTAGTAACCAACTATAGACCCGTTTCCATTCTCTCGCCTCTGTCTAAAGTGCTGGAGAGGATTGTTTCTGACCAACTGGTCGAACACCTTAGCAAATACAATATGCAGTGCACACAGCAGCATGGATTCAGAATATCATGCAGCACACACACACTGCTCTGATTGAGTACACCAGTTTTATCCACAAGTCACTAGACAGGGGAAAGCTTGTGGGAGCCATCTACATTGACCTGACAAAATCATTTGACCTGGTCAGTCATTCAGTTCTCCTCTCCAGACTCTACACCCTGGGTCTCTCACTAGACACTATAGCGGTTCCGCAGCTGTTTCTCACACAGGTCCTAACTAGTAAAGATCTATGGGACATTATCTGAGGCCTGAGATGACACAATAGGGGTACCTCAAGGATCAATCTTGGGGCCCCTGCTATTCAGCCTATTGGTAAATACTCTTCCTGTTGCCTGCCCCTCAAAAGTGCTCCTGCATGCAGACGCCACGGTCATCTTCACCAGTAGCCATAAGCATGGTTCCATCTCTGATGAACTTCAAAGTTGCTTTGAGGCTCTACAGAAAATAAGCTTATGATGAACTATAGAAAGACTAAGACCGTGCTGTTTGCTGGGCCAATGGCAAGAAAAAAAGGCCTCCCATTTATCTTAAACAATAAAGGAGAACCATTGGAACAAGCTGTCTTTTGCCTCTCATGTAGCTAATGTGTTAAAGGCCATAAACATAAGATTAGGGGTTCTATTTAGACACAGACACTACCTTACTTTAGTAGCTAAACGTCTGGTAGTAACTAGCTCTGTTCTCCCAATAATTGACTGTGGACTATCAGTATACAGAGCAGCCACTGACACAGCCCTCAGTAGAGTCAGGCTAGTATTAAACAAGGCCTGCCTGTTTGTGCTAGGGGCAGACAGGTTTACACACACCTGCACACACTCTGCACAAACCAACTGGCATTCACTGCAAAACAGAATCGGGTGCCAGATCTGCCTAATAGGGAAGAACACCCTCATGGCACCCCCCCCCAACCACCACCTTACAAAACCTTCTACTACCCATGAGGTGCTTTTACACACAGGTTTCTGTAACGGAATGACTATTACAGAAACAGTATACCGTTCCGTTCCCCTGGTGAGCGTTCACCCGAACTGCAATCTCTACCTTCCTCAGTTCATCCTGATGTGTTCTGTTTCATCTGGCTGTGTAAAACAGTCATAGAGCACCACACTCCGTGGGGGAGGGTGGGGGGCAAAACACACAATATCGAAGATGAGGGGGTTGCTGGAATACCTTCTGTGTAAAGTGAGCCACAAACGGAACAGAGTACAATGGTGGCACACAAATAGTGGTCATTCTGTTGTATTCACCTGTGTGTGTAAAAATGCCCATGGCCAACTTGTACTCAACCAGGAGCATGGAAAGGAATGTACTCAGCATGCTTTTCTGCAAAAGTAGTCAGGCCCAGAATTCCTTTGCCTTCAGAGCTTCCCAGTGGCTGAATAAGCCCCCTGTAACACTGTTGAACTTTCCCAAACTGGGCCAGTTCAAAGGGAACTAAAAAAAAAAAACACTTGCACTTGGGTCCACTTGCGACTGTTGGCTCTAACTTAAGTATGTATATAATATCCTAGCCCATGATATCCTAGCCAGCAGCTCCTGTAAGCATTAAGCCACAACGAAGATGGCATTTAATGGGGAATTAATGCATAGTTGGGACCGTTGTGGCACAAGGCTGCAGGCAGAGTGCCTAGAACGGGCCAACCATGCATTAATTCCCCATTAAATGCCACCTTCGGAGTGACTTAATGCACTTGTAGCATGGCAAGTGCAAACTGTTATTCTACAAGTCACTGGTATGTGGGATATTACTGACCACGAACTTACAATATTGTTTTCTACACTTTGAACTGCTGCTCTACTGTGTACTTTTGAATATATCTCTATCTCCACCAGATGCTTGCACGCTCTTACTTCACTACTTGCTAATATTGTGCTGGCTACTTTGTGTCGCTGTCCTACTAATGATTAAACAGCAGTTTGTGACACATCTCTATGGAGAACGTGACTTTCTTTCATTTCTACACGGCTGTTTAGACTCATTTCACTGTTTTGTCTGTCAGGTTAAGTACTGCATTCTGGGGAGATACCAAGTATTTGCATACCTCAGAGTTTACTTCCTTGCCAATCTCAAGGTGTACAAATCTTCGTTCTACCTCCACAATGCACTGCTTTCCTAGGAAGTGATACCCGATAGCCCTACTCGCCATTCACGGAGACATTCATTACTCACAACATAGCTCTTCGGGTCCATCTACGCGGCACACTGTGTGACGTGCCTCAATTTTCCTCGCACTATGAAAATCGCTGCTCATCACCGCAATACCTCCCTGTACAGTGCAGTACCCATAGCTTTTCTTCAGGTCAGAGGGCGAGCATGGTCAGGATTTCGGCAATGCGTCCGCAACGCTCACAGTGGTCCACTTTTTCCTGTTGCTTGCTCCCGTTCTCACTGATACATTCTGAGGCGGCCATTACTAGTGGATTAATCCCCGCTTCACAATGTACCATGTGCTGTGTTTGCTTCAGTGCAGTTCCTTGATTCCTGTTTGTTTTTAGCCATGTTACAAGTCTGTTTGGTATGTAGATTGAATCCCTAGTTGCATATTGTTGTTATCCTTTGAACGAACCCTCGTGCATATGTACTGGACTAATGCCATAATGTGATTCCATGACAGTGCTCTACTGGTGCTGCATCCTGTACTCTGACCACTGATATCTTACTGTATCTCTCAACTTGCCTCTTGTATCGCTGATACTTTACCTCTCAGTTTGTACCTGTATCACAACAGTGCTCCCCTGGTGTTGCTGCATGCACTCTACCCTTTATTTTTCTATTGTTTATATGATGCACACTATGTATTATATTCACTGCACCTTACACATTCCCTTGTATGTTATTCAGTTCAGTTTATTTGAAGGGATAACAACCATTGAGCAGGCTCATTCACAAGGTGGTCCCTTATACATTCAGAAATGACAAAACACTATGGTACATTGCAGGTTGACAAAAAGTAATTCTCTTTCCTAAGCTGGTCTCCGGGCTTCCACACATACTGTATGTGCTGTACCTCCTGATGCAGATATGCAGGCAGGAACTACGCTCTGCAGCTAGAGATATCCAGCCCTCCATTTCCTGTTTCCACCAGTTTACGTCCTGCCTTCCAACTAGCAGGTCCTCTGTAGTAGAGCTCTATCACCATGTGGCATGGCTGAAGACATCAGACTGTAAGTCACAAAATGTAATTCTTACTGGATTTGCTGAAGAATCTCTGCACTTTAGAGCTCTCCTGCATGGGCCCACTCTCAGCCTTGCAAACTGTACAGACTGGCCCCACTTTACCGAGGAGGTTTTTCCCTGCGATTCTGGGCCCAACCCAGTGTTCATTGTAGCCTTGGAGTTCGTCTACTGGTGGATTTCGTAGGCGGATGCCGTTTTTATGGTGATTAGACAGTATTAGCACCTCAGTGCTCTGAGGGGATTCTCTCCTCATCAACGGCACAGCCGTTTTTCTCCCATCAATGGCTGGCTTCCTGACTCTTTCAGCCGCTCGTCGACGGTGGGCTTGCAGCTCTAATTCAGTTGCTCGTACTAATCAACCAACATTTTAAACAGCTCAGTTTTTTTGCCCTTAAAGGGCCAACAGCAGTGTTCCATTGGGGCTTCAGCATTCTTCCAGACAGCCCCCCCCCCCGTATTATCAGGAATCTTCCAGGGGAAGGGGGGGGTACGCGGAATCAAAGGGGATCAGAGCCATTTTTAGTCATGGCCTCAGACAAGCCTGCCGGGGCAGAAAATACCAGTGTTGAAAATCCCTCTTCTAATCATCTCCGCAGGTTCGCTTTTCCTAAAATGTGAGAAAGCAGCGTCTGCAAATGGGGAGGACATGACTGAGGCCTCCCTTTCCTCTGCTCAGACAGATCGCCAACAGACAGATAGGTCTGAGCAAGCAGCAACCATCAGGTCTGAGAGAGCAGCAGCCACCAGGGAGACCCGACATTCCACAGCCCCCTCTCTTTCCCCTGACCTCATAGACAAGCTAAATAGGGCCTTTGCTCTAGACCCTGTATATTTCGACTGGCAACCTCCAGGATCACCAGATGTGAGGCCTCATAAGAAGGCAAAAAGAAAGAGGACCCCATCCCTGTCCACATCCGAAGAGGGGCAGTTGTCCTGGCATCACTACGATAAAAAGAAAAAATCCCGTTACAGGAATAGATCCTTGGACGAGGAGATCAGCATTCCTCACACCACAAGAGAAAGATAAATTCTCGTTCTCAGAGTAGATCTAGGGGTACCCATAAGGGGAAGGGTCATAGAGACCATTCCCCGGACTCCTCAGACTCCAGTTCCTCTTCTCTAGAAGAGGGGGAGTTATGGGACTCAGCCTTGGACTGTGAGGACTCCCTGTCCAGAAACTTTGACCTGGAAGACCTAGAGTTTTTCATCGGTCATAGCTGAAATTCATCTCTCTTCTTCCCCAGTGGCTGCAGCACAGCCAAAATGGGCCTTTTGCCTGGTATCTGCCACCAAACCAGCCATAGCCTGCCCTATTCCTCCAGCCATAGAAGATTTGCCAAAAGAGGAATGTCAAGGTCCAGAACGCACCTATCCAGTGCCCCGGCAGATCTCTAACCTCAAGTTTGACAAGAAACATTCTGAAAAGTGGCTAGACTGCCCCAGAATCGACCCTCTGATTTTGAACCTCACCAAGAAGACGGTCATGGGGGGTGCTAATGAGCAGCTAAATGAACGATCGCAACGGTCCGGAGCTGTGCACCAAAACGACAAAAAAAGTGCTTTAAAACAAATTTTTCTGCATATCTTTAATTTAATTTTAATTTAATTTAGCTTTTGTTGACCGGGTAAGTGCACTAGACAAATCCTGCCTATTTTCAGGCACGACCCGGGGGAAGGGGATACAGATGAATGCCAACTGACCTTGAGCCAGATTAAGCTGTTGGTGGTATTTTTAGTGAATGAGGGAAATTTGGCCAGGACACCGGGGAAATTCCCCTACTCTTTTCGATAAGTGCTATGGGATCTTTCAGTTTCTGAAACATACCTTAGCTGGAGAATGGACGAGTTTCTCACTACTGGCAAGCCAGCCCGGCAGACTGGCAAAAACGCCAAGAAATTAGCTGGGCAAGATGGAGGAGTGGCGGGAGGACCAGGCCCGATTTCGCTCTTGGTGGCAGAAAGTACAGTGCTTAGTCGAGCTGTTTCTGAACAAATCTTAGCTGACCTAAAACCTCACTGGGATAGTATGGAACAATCGCTAAAGGGAATTGCCCAAGAAATTAAACATACCAGACAGCTCAGTGGGGTGGAGCAGAGAGTCTCTGACTTGGAGGATGCTAATAAAGATGTCCCAGAGAAAATACAGAAACTAGAGAAAGAGCACTTGACTACCAAAAAAAATTATAGCTGACGAAATAATCTCCAGATTAGGAGATTACCCGAAGGTGCGGAATGAGGCAACCTACGCAATTTTTGTGTTGAAATATTGCCTAAGCTCCTGGGGCTGGAGATGAAAAAAGACGTGCTGAAAATTGAGAGAGTGCACAGGGCCCTGGCCCCGCGCCCTCCAAATGATTAACCTCCACGACAAGTAATCTTTTGCCTGCATCACTATCAGGACAGGCAGGCCTTGCTTGCGGCCTACAGGAATAAAAGGGAGCTGAAATACGAGGGTCATAAATTAACCCTCCATCAGGACACGTCCCTTAGAATTCAGCGGAAAAGGCAGCAGTTTAATGTGCAGATGGACGGCCTAAGAAAAAGAGACGTGGAATTCTTTATGGTTTATCCAGCAACAGTCAGGGTTAAAAGTGGAAGGAACTACTTATTCCTTTTGGGATGCGGAGAAGCTACAGGCATTCATCGAGGAGTGGAATCGCAAGAATCTGAACACCTGAATGCTGTGAACCTGTGCGAGACTCCAGGTGGCTGTCTGGCAAGTATTCTTCAGGGAGACTTGTTTCACTGAGCAGATGTGGGGAGGAGAGATTGAGAGGCTGGTGTGAGTGGGGACTTTTTTTTTCTTGTGGCGATTGCCTCATTTTGGATTATCATTTCCAGAACTTGGACACAGAAGAGTATGGAAGATTGTGCAGTTACTGAAGGGGCTCACTGTTTGATTGACTGACTACCCTGATTTGAGCCTGTATAGATGTGGTGGCTTTATTTAGAGACAGAACTGCAGTGGGAATGCCACAATAACCATGTGCGTGGGTCATTAGGGCCCTGAGTCGAAATGAGGCTGGCTATTCTGGTGCAGAGCAGGGCCTAAACATGATGGGCTTAATTAAAACTGGTGGTATAGCGGCAGGAAGATGTCGCAGAACTGAGTGGGGATATGCGAAGGGTCACGCAGTCCACGTCCCTCCTTGGTGGGGAAAGATTGGTATATAAGCTGAATCCTGTTTATATGACACTAAATCTGGTAGTCTCCTGTAAAATGGGGGAGGGACTAGAATTCAGTGCACAGGATAAGTCCCGGAGCTAGCAAGAGGGCAGGGAACCCCTTCGAAGGGAGGTCATATTTAACAGAGCCCATTGAGGACTGGTAAAAGCATCCAGAATTTGTATGGATGAGTATTTCAAAATATTGGGATGTGGGGGAAAGTTAAGCTGGTATTTGGGGGAATAATTTCATAGTGCACTCATAAATACAGAAATACATAAAACAGAGGGGCTATGTGTGCTGTTGGCAATAACCATATGCTGCAGAAAGGGGAAGCTTTAGTAAAGCACAAAATAAAAAGAAATTAAGTGGTGCGGGGTGGGAGTGATGCATAACAGGGAATATGGAGAGTTGCATTACATTTGCAGGCCACGCTGACAGGGAGCGAGGCTTAGTAGAATGCAGTGGATATATAAATATAAGAATGGTCAAAGTTGAGGATGGTTTGGGGGGAATGAGATGTTATATAGTTACTGTTTTTCATTGTTATATGCTGTTAAGTGGTCTCGTCTGTACAACTCTCAATAATGGCTCAAAGGAGTTTAATGGTAGTAAGGGAGATATAAGGTGGTGGGATGGCTAAGACAATGGCAAGATGTCCCCAGGTGACTAAAGTAGTATCATGGAATGTAAACGTTTTTACTTCTCCTTTGAAGATAGCTAAGGTCCTGGTTGTACTAAGGTGAAGAGGCAAATGGTGGCCTGATTACAGGAAACACACCTGTCTATGGGACAGCATAAAAAAAATTAGTGGGAGGTTGGGTTGGGGCCTGCCATGCATCAGCATATAGTGCTCATAAGCGGGGAGTGGCTGTTCTTTTGAGCAAAAATTTCCCATTTGTGGTCCAGCGGATAGTGAAGTATCCCACAGAGGGGCAGGTACATATTTGTGGTGGGCGAAGTGTTGGGCAGACAGATAACATTTGAGAATGTCTATGGACCCATCAGTGTTCGAAAAAGCCTTTTATCAAAAGATCTTAGACATACTTGTAAAAGAGCAGTTCCCGAACCTAATTCTCGGTGGAGATTTTAACTGCATGGCAGACCCCAAATTGGATTATATGGGGACCGGGGATAGAGTAGTTAAAGCAATCCAACAGTGGCAACTTGGGCTGGCAGACTTGGGCTTGATTGATGGCTGGAGAACAGCCGGTCCCAGGGTAAAGGAATATATGTTTTTTCTAGCCCACATAGATCATGGTCTAGGGTGGACTATGTGTACATTCAGAGGGATTTATACATTCAAACAAAGAAGATGAGACAGAGCCCAATATTCTTGTCCTACCATGCTATGGTTGAGATGGAACTAGATCTTGCCCAGCCGGGGGTAGGGAAAGGCAACTGGAAATTCCCCTCCTAGCTGTTGGCTAAAGAGGAGTTCAGGGAATTCATTAAGAAACAGTGGAAAATATTTAAGGAGGTGAATAAGGGTACAGTAGACTCCAAGGGAACATATTGGAAAGCCAGCAAGGCATATATGCGTGGGGTGATTATAGGGTACACAGCTAAACTGAAATGGGGAGAAAAGGCAAAAACAAAGGGAGCTAGAGAAAAAGATATGGGAATTTGAGAGAGAGAGAGAGAGAGAGAGAGAAAGTGATTAGAAGGGGAGGAGGGGAAAAACCATGGGAATTGAAACTGGCTAGGGAAGTGTTGAATTCAAGCCTTGAAGTAGAAGTTAATAATAAAATTCTCTTTGCCAAGCAGAAAATGTATGAATGGGCAAATAGACAGGGCTCACTTTTGATGTGCCTCATGAAAGGGGGAGAACTAGTAGACGTATAATATAGATCAAAGGTAAAAAAGGGGGCATGTTAAAGGAAGAGGGAGCTATTAGACAAAGATTCAAGGAGTTCTACGGAGCACTCTACCAAACCAAGTGTCGGGGCACGGTGGCCATGAGAGAGGATTTCTTTCGGGGACTGCATATTCCCGAATTAGATTAGGAAAAAAGGAAAAGGCTGGGGTCTAAAGTAACCATAGAGAAGATTAAAAAAAAAAAAAGCAATCACTCAGCTGAAAAATGGCAAAGCAGCTGGCTCAGATGGCTTTGGGGCAGAGTACTACAAAATACTGAAGGTGAAGTGGTTGGACTCTTGTGCAATATAATGGAAGAGGCTAGAGGTGACCGGGGGCTCCCCAAAACATGCTGTCATTCCCTCATTACAGTCATTCCTAAACTGGGAAAGGATGTCGAGGAATGTGGGTTGTGTAGGCCAATTTCCTTGTTGAACCAGGATTGTAAAATAATGACAAAGGTCTTGGCCAGAAAGTTGTAAGTGCCACCCCTCATGGTTAAACCCGACCACACAGGGTTTATACAGTACAAGGTAGACAATCGTATCATAATATGAGGAGATTGCTTAATGTAATATGGTGGGGTTCTCGGCCCTGGCAATTGAGCCACTAGCAATTAAAATCAGGGATAACCTTAATATAGAGGGAATAACAGGGAGGAAAGGAGGTAGACATGTTATAATACTTTATGCAGATGATATTTTGTTATTCCTTATGAACCCGGAGAAGTCGGTTCCTGCATTGCTGGCAGTAGTGGGAAAATTTGCCAAATGTTCGGTGTATAAACTAAATCGGTTAGAAATAATATTTCTAGGAGGAGGGGGCAGCAGGATGGTTAATGAGGCATGGGGACTGAAATTAATGAGTAAAACTTTTGCATATCTGCTTTGTACAGTGTGATGCCTGCCTGTGTTCTTGGTCTCTCATTCATTTCAGGCATCCAACTGCCTGCTATTCCACTCACTCCACATTCATTGGCTGCTTCCTCTGAGCAGATGAGGAGCTGGGAGAGAGCGAGGGGAGGTAGCAGTGGCTGAAAATCTTGCTGCATCCTCCAAACACATCAGGAGCTAGCAGAGAGGAAAGAGATCTAGCAGCGGCTGCAAAGTCCTCTGCACAGTACAAGAGGAGACAAGGTAGCAGCAGTGGTGGCAGCTTAGCACATGAGCAGAAAGAGCGAAAGAGAAAGACAAGGTACTGGCAGCTCAGAAACAAGATAGTAACAGCTGCAAGGTCTTCGACATGAGAGGTACTGGTATACCGCATTACTACAGCTTGATTGGGAAAGACGGGGGAGGATGTTTGTTGCGGCTGCAGTTAGAGTTGAGGAAAAAAGCGCTTGCATTTTACTTTAATAATGCCTGATGTCATGATACAATGCGGTAAATAAAGACACATTTTGTGGTTGACCCGGTGGCGTTGAGGGTTGAGGCGCTGGATGCCACACCTTGCGCTGCGCCGGCGACCCAGGTTCGGGAATGAGCTCAGTTAGTCGGGGGTCAGCAAGGGAGGATTGAGATTGAGCATCGGGAGACGGCTCTCTCAGTCCTAGTGGGCACTGGGGACTTTACACTGTGCTGCGGCGACCCTAGGGACACCGAATGCCATAACCAGCGGTGTAATAGAGGGCATGGCAGATATCTGCACGTATGTGTGACGCCATAGCACGTCGGGTTCCACTGGGAGAAAGAACAGGGAAAAATATGACAGCATGGTTCTGCGGCAGCTTGATGGCTGCAGCTCCGCCGGCCAATGATGCCTGGAGGCATGTGCCTGTACTGGTTTCCTCGCCGGGGGCAGGGGCCATGGGGAGGCCCTTTTCGTAGGTGTAGCTGCATGTGCCAGCTGGTTATGCGAGCTTCGGGGTCGGCGGCAGAGTGGAGCGGTGGCTGGATTGGAAGCCAGGACTGCGGCTGCAAGGAGGTAAAAACTGTTAAAATGAAAGACACATTTTGCAGTCACTGTAGTGACTTAATAGTTATAACAAATAGATATTTCAACCAAGAAAAACTTGTAAAATAAATACATGGTTTATATAAAAAAAAAAAAAAAAAAAGCAATGTTTTGGAGCAGAACTGTTTTATTAGGCAGAAGTATACTGGTTGAACAAAACAAAATTAAGCAATTTAAAACATTTCCAAAATATATTTTTCAGTTAAAAACTAATTCATTTTATAAGTGCAATAACCCGTTCCAGGCCATGAGAGTATGGGAGCATTAATGCACTTCCAGGGTGGTTGGAAGTCACTCGGTCTTTGGCCTCACAACACCCTGGGCATGCATTAATGCCTCCATACACCCATGGCTTGCGGTGGGCTGTAGCTTATTCAGCTGTTCAGCTGGAATCTATTTGTGGCTGAAATCAAGACCATCATTTAATTAGTACAAACAAGTTGTCTGCATCTTAGAACTTAGATGCAGAATTTGGACCATCCCGGCACAGGATGACAAGTTTTGCACTTGGAAAGGGAAGACCATATTATGCTACTTTATTATTCAGAGTACTTGATTGGGCTAAGTGAACCATGATGATAAAGGCTGGGATAGGAAATGAGAATATACCTGAAATTAATATTAAAAGTCTGCCTGCCTTTCCCCAATATAGGCCTCAATGTCTCATCATACTGACATCATTTTGTTTGGCGTGTACAAATAGTCAGCGGGGAAGCAGTCACTACAAACATACGAAATTGCCAGCAGATAAAGGCCTTATGGTCTATCAAGTCTGCTCAATTGTGCAGCTAGCAGCCTTTATACTGCAGCTGCCCCCCCTCCACCCCCCACCCCCAGTGACTTTCCCCTTTACTCTGTCCCATCCCCTTTTGAAACAACCCACTGTTCTACAGGATACCACTTCCTTTGGCAATGTGTTCCACCCAGACATCACCCTCTGTGCAAAAAAGTGTCTCATCATTTCCCTCCTGAACCTTCCCCCTTCCAATCTCAGATCGTGCCTGCTTGTGTCCCTCCCCCTTCTTAATTTGAAAAACCCTTCCTTGCCCGTCTTCTTTATTCCCTTCATGTACTTGAAGGTTTCAGTCATGTCCCCCTCCCCTCCATCCCTTCTTTCCTCCAGAGAGAACATGTTCAACTCCCTCAGCCTGCTCTCGTAGATTGTCTCCTAGACCCTGGATCATTTTCGTTGCCTTGTGCTGCACTGCCTCCAGTAACCTAATGTTCTTCTTCAGGTACAGTCACCAGAACTGCACCCTGTACTCTAGGTGTGGTCTCACCAGTGACTTATACAGTGGCAAGATAACCTTCTCCCTCCCGGAGTATATACCTGTGGCAGTACAACCCAGCAGCCTGTTGGCCTTTGCAGCTGCCTTTCTACACTGTGCTGAGTTGTTAATTGCTTCCATTATGATCACCCCCAGATCCTTCTCCTCCTCTGTCTTGGCTAGTTGAATCCCCCCAACTGGTAGCTCTTCCTTGGTTTTTTTGCACCGAAATGTAGCACCTTACATTTCTTGGCATTGGACCCCAGCTGCCAAGTGTCCGACTAGGACTCCAGTTTTGCCAGATCATCTTACAACCCCCTGCCACCCTCCTAAGTTATCCACTACTGCTCCCATCTTGGTGTCATCTGCAAACAGATTGATCTTGCTCTTTTTTTTTTTTTTTTTTACTTTATTTATTTATTTATGCTTTCAATAATACTTGAACATACATAGATAATACACAGATAACATAAAGGTCACTTGATTCAGATATTACAATTCATGTCTCGTACAGGTTTAAGGAGGCCAGGGAAGGGAAGGGAGAGGGGAGAGGGAAGCAGGGAGGGACACAAGGGAGTATATTTATTACAGTGGAACTGATCAAGATAAACTCTTTAGAATTGGTTGAGGCGACCAATTATTTCAGTCAATCTGTGGTAGGCTGTTAATGACAGCAGAATTAAAACAAGGCCAGATGGAAACACACAAAAGTAAAGTCTCCCAATCCTCCCGTTATCTAGGTCACAAAGTCAGGGCTCTCTGTTGCCATGTATAATACCCATCTCCTCCACAATAGCTCAAACTGTGGTTGCCTCTTATTGAGTGTCGCTGTAAGGGCCTCCATTCTGTACACAGAGATCATGATCTCATGCCATTGTGGTAGAGCAGGGCCTTGTTTAGAGAGCCACTTTTTAGTGATTACCGTCTGGCCTGCTATGAGGGCAATTTTCAAAAATTTCCCTGTGTGTGGATCCCTATATCCCATTGTCAGATCAAAAAGCAAGTACAGAGTCATGCTCAGCACCAGGTCAGGGTTGATTACAGAGCGCAGAGCCTGTTGCAGTTCCCCCCAGAAGGAGGTCAAAAATAGGCACTCCCACATTATGTGGTTCAAGGCTGCCGGGGAGTATCCACATCCTCTCCAGCAAGCCAAGTCCCTGGTTTCCTGATGTTTTGCTTGAACCGCTGAGATCCTAAAAAACCTGATGAACATTTTCAATGAAAATTCCCTCCAACTCACTGCTAATAATCCCCAGTATAGCTTCCTCTAGGCCCTGTACCGCATTTCATCTGTTATCTGGACTCCCAAATCCTGTGTCCAAGCCCCTGTTGCCTATTAGGTAGTGTCTCCCTTCCAGGAGAGCAACGCTCTGTGTGTGGGAGATGATGTGGGCCGAAGGGGCTCCACTCCAGCCTTCAGAAAGACCATTATCAACGGCGGGGTGTCTTATCCCTACCTTTGAGTTGGAGAGACCTAGTGTAGTCCCTTATTTGGAAATTTCGAAACCTGTCCCTCCAGGTAAGCCTGTATCTAATTATTAAATCCTGGAAAGCCTGAATCTCATTTCCTTCCAGAAAATGCTATATCAGGTGTAAATTTTTCTTCTCCTGTGTTCTGAACCCAGTATCCCACCTTGCTGGGCTAAACCCTTCTAAGTAGGGAACCAAAAGCAAGAGCTGTCTCCATCTCCTGAGACTCTTATCCCCCCAGGATTCCATACCGGGTGTCCAGGGTGAGATCTGTGTATGGGTTTTTGTCTTCTAAGGGCAAGGGATTCCTTTTTTCTGCTAACAGAGCCTGATGCAGATTGATAAGGGCCCCTTCTTCTATCTTCAGAGACTTCATTTGGCTATGTAGGTTTTGTTAAGCCAATATAGGGCCGTCCTTGGCTGTGCCGCTTGATGGTATAATTTTAAGGTAGGCAGTGACAGGCCCACCCCTCCTGTTTAGGGATCTGAAGGACCGACAGGCGAATTCTCGACCTCTGAGGGCCCCAAAGAAACCTTGAGATATTCCTCTATTAAAGGCATTATAGTAGGAGTCTGGAATATGTATAGGTTACATTTGTGCCAGGTATAAGAATCTGGGGAGAAGAACCATTTTTACCGCTTACACACTCTACACCAGTGGGATAGGAATAATTGCCCATCTTTCCAGTTACATACTGAGTTTTTCTAGAACTGGGGTGAAATTGAGGGAAAACAGTTGTTTATACTGTGGTCCCAACTGTACCCTCTAGATATCTCAAGTAGCCCAAGTTCCATTTAAAGGAGAACTGTTGCTTAATTCCCTCTGAGAGTTCATAATGTATTTGTAATACTTCTGTTTTTATTGTATTTCCTTTGTATCCTGCTGAGTGTCCAAATTCCTCCAGGCAGCCCCATAAATGGGGGAGGGCCCGCTGCGGGTTACTCAAATATATTAATAAGTCATCTGCATAGAGGGCTAGTTTGTGTTTTTCTCCTCCGAGCTCCATCCCCTGCACCCTCTCCTCCTGCCTCAGTGCCTGGGCCAGGGGTTCAAGATATAAGGCAAAGAGGAGGGGGGAGAGCGGGCACCCCTGCCTCGTACCCCTCTGAAGAAGGATCAGGTCAGACACCCTGCCATTGACCTTAATAAAGACTTTAGGTCTGGTATAAATGTTACTGATAACTTTATTAAAGGTCTCTGAAAAACTGAAATGTTTTAAGGCTAAACTTCAAAAATTCCATGCTACCCAGTTGAAGGCCTTCTCCGCATCCAAACTTAAAAGTAGAAGGGGAGACCTCAACCGGACAGCATAGTGCAAAATATGCAAGGTTCTTTTGAATGCTGTCTTGGGTCTGTCTACTGGGGACAAAACCTGTCAGATCAAAATCAATTGGAGTAGGCAGAATGGACTCCAGGCGTTTGCCTAGATAGTAGCATATAGTTTATAATCAGTGTTAAGAACCGAAATAGGATGGTATGATTTGCATTGGGTGATATCCTTGCCCAGTTTTGGTATACTTGATATAACTGCGTAACCTCCTTTTCAAAAAACTTAAAGCACTAAGGGGTATACCCATCAGGTCCCGGGGACTTGCAAGATTTCAAATTTTTAATGGCCAGTTCTAATTCTGTATGAGCAGTAGGTCTGTCCAACTTGAGTTTAATTTCTGGGTTAAGTTTTGGTAGTTTTAGTTTTGTTAAATAGGCCTCGACCTGTGACTCCTCTGACATCTGTTCATAAGTATAGAAACTTTGATAAAAGTCCTGAAAACCTCTTAAAATCTGTTTAGGGGATCTCACCAATTTACCAGTTCTAGGGTCCCTAATCTGGGTGATCGTGGACTGAGAAATCTGCTGCCTCAGGCAATGGGCCAGCAGTCTAGTAGCTCTGGGACCATTCTCACAGTACCTCTGACGGAGGCGCTGCAGAGGCTGTTCCGTTTTGATATCCAACTGCTTCTGGATCTGCTGTTTTAAAGTCTGCAGCCCAAGAGAGCACCAACCCATCCCCTCTTGCATGCTGTGCCTGTGCCTCTTTCGACTGTTTGTTTTTGGAGGCTTTCCATTTGTGAAATTTGTTGTTTCTTAAGGTGGGCTGCATATTTAATGACATCCCCTCGTTAAGACCATTTTGTCTGTATCCCATAGGGTGGCCTTGGAGATCTCTGCGTAATCATTCTCCTGTATAATCTGAGCTATTCCTAATTTGGCCATATCTGTAAATTTTGTCAGGTTCAAGAGGTAGTTATTAAATCTCCATAACGTTTGACCCCTCTCCGCTCTCCAGTCCAACCTCAGCAGGAGTTGTGAATGGTCTGACAAGACCGAAGGGATATGTTCACAGCCAGCAATCTGGTGCTGATGCTCCCCTGAGACCAGAAAGTAATCAATCCGGAGTATAAGAACTATGTGGGGGAGAGAAGTGGGTGTATTCCCTTTGCCCTGGATGGTGTGATCTCCAGGCATCAACCCAGAAGGCCTCTCTGATACATCGTAGTTGCCTTACTAATAGGATTTCTCCTGAATGGGCCATTCTTTGAAGTATCCACTCGTTCCCGTATCTAGTTAAGGTCTCACCCCACCACCAAAGTGACCATGTGGTATTCCCTTATCTTTTGAAGCAACCCCCTTGCTGCAACCGTGGAGCTTGGTGGGATGTAGAGTGATGCTAAGGTGATAGGGGCACCTTCCAATATGTCCGATACTATGGCTAAGTGGCCCTTTGGGTCAACGTAGCTGGTAACTGGTTGGAATTGGGAACCCGGTGGAATTAATTTAGCTGTCCCCCTTCTCTTCCCTTTCCCATATTATGAAGCAATTGCTTTGCTGTATCTGAATTTTCCCAGTTTCATATGTTCAGCCTTGTTGAGGTGGGTCTCCTGTAGGAGAACAAATGATGGGCTCTGTCTCTTAAGAAGGGAGAGAACCTTATACCTCTTAACAGGGTTATTCAACCCATTTTACATTATGTGATAACATTTTTATGTTGCCCTTATCAGCTGTTTGGGCGAAAGTAGGGTTTCTTAACTAAATAATGCTCGGGGTTTATCTGCGATTGATGTCCAGCCCCAACCCTCCACATCCAGGATCCCCTCTCCTGCACATGAACCAGATTGCCCTTCCGGTCCCCCCCAACCACCCCCACCTGCAAGACCAATAATGCATGAGAAATGAAGTGACCTTATACATCCCAACACACAGACTGTAGTACAGAACAAATCTTAACATAAACATTAATAACAAAACTCCCAAGGAAAGAGGCACTAAATGAGCTAACCTCTGCCTTAAGACAAAATTATTTACATAGTGACCTCCAAGGTAGGGGAACCAGATAAATTGTTCCCTGTATCCCTGAGATGGTGAGTCCAGGGGCTCCCATAGAAGCTCATTTCTCTTGGACCCTAACGTGCGTGGGTCCTGACCTGGTGTTACACCCTAAAGACGTCACCGGGTCCCCACGTAGCTGCTGCAGAGGAAGGGAGAACTCCCCCACAGGAGGTAGAGGGGTCTGTCATTTCCTGAGCAGCCCACGTGGACTAGGAAAAGTACAGCCCATGGGTAGAGCTCTGTCGAGTCAGCAGGGTGGAAGAGAGAGTCTCCTGACCCCCAACCCCCAGGCAAACACACAAACCTATGCCTGGCATTGCTCCCTTATGATCTAAACACAGATTGGGATCATTATTAACCAGAATGATCCCTGCCAGCAGCCCTTTCTCATGCTTTCAATTTACATAACTCACAGTAAACATGAAAAAATATTCTAAGTTAAAACCATGAACGTGCATGAACGATTGAGGCCATTGAGCCAAATGATCTCCTGTTATACAGTCCCCCATATGTTCTCCCAGCAGAACTCGGCTACCACTTCTTGTGATTGTCTGCTTTAACATCCCAGTCAGTGCAGTAGATGGAGAATCCACCACGATCATGAGATTATTTACCAAGTTCGCAGCATAACACCCTCCCCGAGCATGTTAGAGAGGGAGGGTGTTAAATCCTCCTCGAACACAAAAAAAAAAAGGAAAGAAAATCTTCCTCTGTCTCTTGTTCCTGCGAATACGCGTGTGGGACCTTGAAGAGTCATTTTCCCCCTCCACTCTAACCAGCTACAGGTTCAGGCTGGATTTCCCCTGCAGTCAAAGAAGCTGCAGACCCCTGCCGGAAAGGGGAGAAAGAAGCGGTGGAGAAGCCACAATCAACACTCACTTGCACCAGTTCTCTCTTTAGTGTCCTCTTCTCCTGCCTCTGTTGGCTCCTTGTTGCACTGGGAATGGGTGAGTTGACGTAGCATGTCCTTTATGTCTTGCATGGCAGTGGGCAGGCAGAAGTCAGAGGGTAGTCTCAGGAATATTTTCCTCTGCTCCCTTTGCTCTGTCCTGTGGGGTGCCACAGGGTTCTTTGCTGTCCCCCTTGTTGTTCATGGTGTACAGTATATGCTGCCATTGGGAGACATTATCAGGCGTTATGGGCTGAGTTTTCACTGCTATGCAGATGATACTCAGCTCTATATGTCCTTTGTACCTGAACAGAATGACGCACTATCGGTCTTTAATAACTGCCTCACTGAGATTCAGGACTTGATGAGTGGTAATTGGTTGAAACTAAATCCGGATAAGACTGAGGTGTTGGTTGTGGACCCAGGTCATCGTGTAGAGAAGTTGACTCCTGGGTCTCCCTCTGGCCTTGTGTTGGGGGGTAGCAGTTGAGACCTTCTGAACAGGTGCAGAATCTGGGTGTAATTCTTGACAGCGAGTTAATGTTGAAGACACAGGTATCTACCGCTGTCAAGTCTTCCTTTTACCATCTGAGGAATATCGCCCGGATAAAACACCTTGTTCCACATGATGACCTTCCTGTGTTGGTCCATGCCTTTGTTTCCCCGCGTCTTGATTACTGTAATGCTCTATATGTAGGGTTGTTTGGGGTGGATCTCCGTCACCTGCAGCTGATGCAGAACGCTGCAGGCAGGTTGTTGACTAGGCTGCCAAGAACTTGCCATATCACTCCTGTGCTGCGCGAACTGCACTGGCTGCCGGTGTGGTGGAGAATCACCTTCAAGGTTGCGTTGCTGACCTATAAGAGCCTACATGATCAGGGACCGGGCTACTTGGAAGATCTCCTTCAACCCTACCACCCTCTCTGCCCCGCTGATGAGGGATTGCTAGAGATTCCCAGGGTTTGTCTTCAGTCATCTGGGGCCAGAGCTTTTTCTTTTATGGCCCCAACCCTGTGGAATTCTCTACCTCGTCAGATTAGAGAATGCCTGTCCACAGAATCATTTATGGTATCCCTGAAGAACTATCTATTTAAATTAGCATTTGGATAGGTTTATTGCTGCTTTTTATTGTTTTTATGTTGTTATTTATTATGTAAGATGCTGTTTTGTACATGCGCTTTGATATGTTGAAAAGCGCACTATAAATACATTTTTGATTGATTGGGTGCTGCTCTTTTCCCTGCTTTCTTTGAGTTGTGCTGTGCAGATATTTGCCAGCGAGTCTGAGACTTCGGTGGGTGAGCTGGGTGGTGGACATCAATTAGGACCTCATGACCCTTTTCCTTCATTGCTTTACGTGCCTCCTCAGCTGTGTGATAAAGCTCCGTATCCCAGTGAATTCGCAAGTGAGCAGGGTACGGCGTCTGAATTTTACCCCGAAGAACTTTAACTTCAGTAGAGCAGTTGCGTAAGCCATGCGATGGTGTTGGATTTTGGGGGGGGATAGTCCTGGTCAAAAAAGAGCCGGGTACCATTGTACTTCACTTTCTGCTGTCTCCAGGTCATTCGGAGGATGACCTCTTTGTCCCGATAGCTTGAGAACTTGGCTATAATCGATCTAGGCCTTGCAGTCGCTGAGGTCGGTTTAGGTGCCAAGGCCCAATAGACCCTCTCAATCTTAAAAAAGAACACTTGTGGGAGATCCAACACATACTTGAGTAAACTGGTCAGGAAATCAGCCATATCCCCAACTTCTACTGCCTTCGGTAGGCCGTAAATTCTTAGGTTCTCTCGTCTGGTTCGAGCCTCTAAATCCAGACATTTTGCGGCAGTTTGCTCTTGATGTTGTGTGAGGAACTGAACCGCTTGGGAAAGATGTACTAGGTCGTCTTCTGCAGTTGAAATTCTTTCCTCTGCAGCATTAACCCTTGTCTCCAATTTAGTTAAGTCTGTGTGCAGCCTGTCAAACTCCTGTTTGGTCTCCAACCTGAACTGCTTGATTTTGGAGAGTAAAATCTTGAAGCTCGAGCGCAACAAAATCTCAGACTCCGATTCTGTGTTGCCGCTCGCCATGCTTGATGGAGATTCTCTGCCGCTGGCCACTAGGTTCATCTAGAGTAATCCATCTTGATTCTGCTTCTGTTTAAAATTCTTCAGACGGGATCTCATTATTGATGTGCTTCCACTGTTATTTTTGCTCATATTTGAGGAAATTATAGAAGTTTCTCCTGTGTGGGGCCAGTTCTTTGCCTGTGGGGTGAGGAGTTCTGCGCCTGAGCTGCCATTGCACTGGTGACGTCACTGGAAATCAGACTGATCTTTCTTTTGATACCTATTGAGATGTCTGCTGTGAAGATCCCAAACACCTGTCCCAGTACAGAGCCCTGTGGCACCCTGTTTGTTACCACCCTGGGAGATGAGAGCTCCCCTCCCACCACCACCCTCTGCTGTCTCCCTTGCAGTCAGTTCACTGCCCATCCCACCATCTTCGCCCCGCCCCACTGCCTTCCAGCTTATTTCCTAGCCTCCCACACAACACTGAATCAAAAGCCTTATTGAAGTCCAGGTACAGGACAGCCACTGCATGGCCCTTGTCTAATTGCCTGGTTACTCAGTCATAGTACTCCACCAGGTTGGTCTGACAGAATCTGTGTGAGACAAATGCATGCTGTCTGCCGTTCTGCAGCTCATTAGCCTCTAGGAGGGAAACCAGCCCCTCCTCCATGATTGTCTCCATCAGCTTTCTCACAATGGATGTGCGGCTTACCAGTAATTTCCTGGCTCATTCTTGGGGCTGCCCTTGCGGAGGGGTACCACATGTGCCATCCTCTAGTCCTCAGGTATACTCCTTGAGTCCAGGGGAGGCATTGTACAGGTCTGCCACGGGTTCTGCCAGGACTTCTGGCAACTCCTTTAGCATCCTGGGGTGTATACTATCTGGCCCAGGTTCCTTGTCCACCCTCAGCGCCCTCAAGCCCTCCAGTACCCTGCCCACTGGGATTTCTCAATCAGTCACCCCCGTGACCACCTCCCACCCTCTTTGGGTATAGCTCTCCCTTCTCTTTAGTAAACACCGAGCAGAAGTACTCATTTAATGCTTCTGCCTGTTCTGCCCCTGTTTCCACCCCCCCCATCCCTTTTGATCCTTACTATCTGGTCCTTGCAACTCCTTTTCTTCCTGATGTACTTGGAAAAGTCCTTCTCCCCCTCTTTGATGCCCTGTGATAGCCTGAGTTCCCCAGACACCTTGGCTGCCCTGACTGCCCTTGTCACTACCCTTGACTCCTTCAGGTAGTCCTCCCTGTCCTCCTCTCTCCCTGTTTTCTTTGTACATTCTAAAGGTGGCTCTTTTCCTCCTTACTTTCTCTATGACCCCCCACTCACCTAGCTAGGCTTCCTGGCCCTAGCCTTCTTACTCTGGACCCTTGTACATGTTGTGGTTGCCTCCACAATTCCCAGTTTAATGACCTCCTACTTGGTTAGTGTCCATATTTGGTTGGATCATGGCCAGATACTCCTGTACTGTTTCCCTCATCCTCCCGAAGTCGGCCCTCCTGAAGTCTAACACCCTTGTGCCCATTTCTACTCCCCCTTTCCCCGTGATTATCATGAACCACACTGAGTGGTGGTCACTTCCTGCCAGCGGTTCTTCCACCCCCAGCTCCCTCACAAACTCACCATTTGTCAGCAGAAGGTCTAGTGTGTTCCCTAACCTGGTTGGCTCATTGATCATCTGCAATAGAAAGCTGTCCTGGAAGGCGTCCAGAAGTACATGCTCCCTCCTATTTGTGGTGGCTGGGGTACCCCAAACCATTTCCGGCAGGTTGACTTCCCTCACAATAGCCATACTACCCTTCCTGCAGGTCCTTCTGACATGTCCCAACTCCTCAGTCTGAGAGGGTGGACTGTACATCACTCCCATCCTGAGGGTTCTATTTTTGGAGTCCTGGAGCTGCACCCATAATGACTCCGTGCTGCCCTCCTCCCCTTCCTCCCTGACACATTTCAGTCCTTCCCTCACATACATATAGATTCTGCCTGACTCCTGCCCACCTGCCATCCCTCTCTTCTACTTTAAATTTTCATTGTTTGCTAAGTATTCCCCCAGTTTCTGTTTCAATACCCTCCTTCCCTCCTCACTGATTAAAATATTATAACTAGTGACCCCTTATCACTGAGTGTGATCAGACACCATAATAACCATATCATTGTATGCATTTGGAATATCCATGCTTACCTTTCCCTTTCCACAATTCAGCAGTGGGAAACTTGACTCATGGATCTTCCTGGTTGTGTTCATTTTTTTGTGCCTATGCCTCTGCACCAGTTACTATTAAAAAAAAAAAAATAAAAAAAAAAAAAAAAGTGTAGCGACTGTGCGCTTATGAATTTTTTTTTTTTTTTTTTAACATACCATTGGTGTATGATATCTACATAAACTTCTTGAGCTTCTCTCGCGATGTCTGTGGGACAGCACCTTGGGTATGTGTTAACAATTCATAACACAGTCACCAATGCATTATTCTCTGTTTTGCTAGTACTGTAATGATACACCAGTATCTCACTGAAGCACAGTGTATTCCATTTCCATACCTGAACCTTGTTTAGAAATCAACATTTTAGCAGCTACAGTATATATATCGTTAACTAAAATCTACAAAAAATCAAGAGTGTAACAAATACGAAAGGGTCAAAATTATATGTCCACTAGCCAGTAGGACTTATTGAGAAAACGCACTGCCCAGCTGCTGTAGTTGCTAAAAGGTATCACTTCCAGTATTAAATACTAGACCTAGAAATGTTGTTTCATAACAGACTGCATCTGTTTAGGTTGGTAATGTTATTGTCCATCTGTGTAATTCTGTAAATAATTCAAAAGTAATTCTCTTTTTTTCTTTTTAAATAGAATCTGGTTGGAAAAAATATCACTTGGCTAAATCATAGTAAACACTGGCATTGATAACAGGGATATGTGAGGTGGTGAGAAAGGAGCTCCTGTTTGTAAGGACTCAAACATGAGTAAAAAGTCAAAGAAATCCTCTAAAGTGAGAGACAGTCTCCTAAGGAGAGAGGGAAGATACTGTATTTGTTTCTCCTGCAGCTTGGACATGTCTGCGTGTTGTTTTTTTTTTGTGTTTTTTGTTTTTTTGATAGCTATGCCACTATTATATCATCAAAATGTCCTACTGTGACATCCCTAGGTAGAGAGAGATAGGTGGATTTTGGACTTGGTCCTTGGTGGGCCATGTGTGTAAGCAGATATAGTCGGAGAGCTTTACCTGAGTAGTTCATTATATATGTCCTTTTTTATGTACCAGTCTTTTATTATTGTAAAGAAATACGTGCTTATACAGAGTAGTTGGACACAACCCTAGGAGCAGAAATAGTGTAGCTCTGTAACGGAATTCCTCTAAAGGTCAATTAAGCATTTAGATTAAAAAAAAAAAGCATTCCTGCTGTGTTTCGACATTAATTACAACTACCATACATGAAGTGATCCTTTTCATTTGTTTTTTGTCTGGAGTAAACAAATATATTTTTCAACAATAATTGCAGTTCATTAGCTGCTTTTTTAAGCTTGAATGAATTCAAGAACAAGTGATACTGACACAGAGATTTCCTCTTTCTCAAGTGTGCATTTCCCATGCTGAGAAAGATTTGTTCAACATTAGTAATTTACACGTTTCCTAATCTGATTCAAGAAGTCTCCTCCTTGTTTCTTCTGTGATATCCTGAAGCACTAACTGTATCTAACATCATATGTCGGAGCTACTGTAATGTTTAAGCTCCTTGTTGGTGAGGAGGAAATTGACATTAATTGCTGTGGACTGCATGGGTAAATTGGAACAGAATCACGTTTTGATTTTATAAGTGCTTTTCATATGGAAACATAGAAGTTGATGGCAGATAAGGACCACAAGGCCCATCCAGTCTACCCATTTTCTCTACCTTATGAATGTACCATAGGCCCGTTACGAATGTACCATAGGCCCGTACTCTGTCAATGGTCTATCTAGTCATACTCCTCTTTATTGCTCCCTTATGCCTGTCCCATGCCTGTCTGAAGACCAGCACTGTACTCATAGCCACCACTCCCTGAGGTAGGCTGGTCTATGTATCCACCACCCTTTCTGTGAAAAATAACTTTCTCATATTCCCCCTTAATCGGCCTTCCTCTAATCTCATGCTGTGTCCTCTTGTCCTGTTATTTTTCTTCTTTTGAAGCATGTTAGACTCTTTCACCTTGTTAATGCCCTTAAGATGTTTGAATGTTTCGATTATATCACCTCTCTCCCTCCTTTGCTCTAGGGTATACATATTGCGCTCCGTTAATCTGTCCTCATATGTTTTCTAATGCAATCCCTGCACCATTTTGGTTGCCCTTCTCTGGACTGCCTCCACTTTGTTAATGTCCTTGTGCAGGTGTAGCCTCCAGTACTGCACGCAGTACTCCAGATGGGGCCCCCTAACCAGTGTCTTGTAAAGAGGGATTACTACCTCCCTCTTACGACTTGTGATACCCCTACTAATATACCCTAACACCCCCCTAGCCTTACCTACTGCTTTAGTGGCCTGCATGGATGAACAAGTCATCTGTGATGATGATGCCCAAGTCTCTTTCTTCCCTTGTGATTGCCAGTAACTCCCCTCCCAACCTATAGGTGGCTTCAGGGTTTCTCTTCCCTATGTGCATGATCTTGTACTTCTTTGCGTTAAACCCCAGTTGCCACTCTTCTGACCATTTTGCCAGTTTATCCAGATCTTTTCTCATTCTGCCCACCCCATCTGGATCATCTACTATGTTACAGATCTTGGTGTCATCTGCAAACAGACAAACCTTACCCTCCAGTCCATCTGCAATGTCGCTGATGAAGATATTGAAGAAGACTGGTCCCAGGACTGATCCCTGAGGTACCCCACTTGTGACTTGCATCTCTTCTGACTGTATACTGTTTACTACCACTCTCTGTTTTCTGCCCACCAACCAGTTTTCCACCCAGTTGACCAACTTCTGACCCAGCCCAAGCCTACCCAGCTTATTAATCAATCTGTGTGGAACAGTGTCAAAAGCTTTGCTGAAGTCAAGGTAGGTGACATCAACTGCTCCCCCTTGGTCCACCACACTGGTTACCCAGTCAAAGAAATCTGAGATTAGTTTGACAGGACCTTCCTGTTGTAAACCCATGCTGTCTTGGATCCTGTATTCCTATAGATTCCAGGTGTTGCACTATCCTTTCATTAAGGAGTGCCTCCATAATCTTGCCCACTACTCGGTTAAGACTGACTGGACTGTAGTTCCCTGCCTCCTCCCTGCTACCACGCTTGTGGAATGGAATCACATGAGCCCTTCTCCAGACTTCTGGGACCTCTCCTGTGCTCAGAGACTCGCTAAACAGTTCTGATAATGGCTCAGCTAGTTCCACCCTTAGCTTGTTTAGTACCCTGGAGGGTATGTCATCAGGACCCATTGCCTTGTCCACCCTGAGCTTAGTGAGCTCTTGTAGGACCCTTTATTTTGTGACGGGACTAGTGCACACCCCCCCCGTGTCCATGGTGCTGGGCTGTGGGGCCTGCCCTACCTTTTCCTCACTGGGCAGAAGTATCTATTTAGAATAGATGCTTTTCCTTGGTCCTCCTCACACTCCCCCTTATCCCCTTTGATCTTAGCAATACCCCCTCTGGACTTTCTCCTTTCACTAATGTATCTATAGAAGGTCTTGTCACTTTCTTTTACTGTTTATGCTAGTGTTTTCCTTGGTTTGGGCCTTTGTCTGCCTTCCCTGCTTCCCTTGGGGAAGTTTGGTATGCCTCCCTATCTTCGTCCCGCTGTGTTCCCTTATATTTCCTGAAGGCCAGCCTTTTGGCTGTGACGTTTTCTGCTACTGTACCTGAGAACCAAAGTGGTTTCCTTCTTCTTTTGCACTTCCTTTTCTCTCTAACACAATGGGATGTTGCTTCAAGTATTGCATCCTTAATGCTTGCCCACGTTGCCTGTACCCCCTCACTTGTATTTCTTCTTGCCAGGGCTAGTTTAACTCTATTGGCCATCTTATCAAAGTCAGCTCATCTGAAGTCCCATATTTTTGCCTTGGAATGGGATGATTTAGTTCTAGTGGCCAAATTGAACCATACTAAGTGATGGTCACTGGCCCCCCGGTGACCTTCTACCTGGAGATCTGTGATCCTTTCCCCGTTAGTACTAGATCTAGGATAGCCCTGTCTCTTGTGGGTTGTTGTACCAGTTGTTTGAAGCCCTCCCCCTCAGGGAATCCACTGTCTAGCTCTGACAGATGTTCCTGCTGGTATTGACCAATCTGTCTCTGGCATGTTGAAGTCTCCCATTATCAGAACCTCCCCTTTAGCTGTCATGTTTTATATATCTTCTAACAGTAGTGTGTCTATGTCCTCCCCTGATCTGGGGGCCTGTAGACCACTCCAGTTTCTATGGCAGTCCCATTTCCTGTTTCTAGGGTGACCCACAGTTCTTTTGGCTCCTTAAGTATATTCTAAATTTCTGTAGCTTTGATATTTTCATTGACCCCCCGCTTTTTTTGAACCTCAGCATTCAGTGAGTCAGACACGTACAGTGCAGATATTGTCTGCAAACACAGAACAGCAGCAACTATTAAACACACCCACAACATTTACTCAAAGTCAAAGTCTGATCGTAACTTGTTATATTAAGACAAGAGTATTGGACAAGACACCAGGGCAGTTACCTTCTCTTTTTTTGAAAAGTGCCATGGGTTCTAGAATTTTCTTATGGACAACGACCAGAAAAGGGAGGAGGGGACATATCTGAGCGATGCCAACCCCCAACAGGTGACAGGGTTGGGTAAGATTCTGTCCCATTTGTTATGCAGAGAGAGTTAAAAGCAAGGATCTATATTGTCTTCTTTTCTTCCGTTTGTCTCTTGCCAGCCTGACTGCACAATCAAAAGTTCTTGTAACATGGCATTAATACTGTGCCTCTAATCCCGTGCTCCGATAGGTGTAGGAGGGTCACGAGACGGCAGCGGAAGCGGGCATTAACCCAGCTTATATGCCGTGCCCGCTTCGGCAATACCATCAGCAGCCAGACCCCCTGCCTAGCAGCACTGGGCGCGATGTGAAAGGGAGGCGAGGCGATGCGGCGGCACCTCTGAAGCTGCACTCCTCTGGGAGACACAGAGCACATCTGGGGGGAACATCCCGCAGTGCACAGTATGGTCAGACGTGGAGTGTGGGACACTGTGCACCAGAGCACCGACTCTCACACCCTGCACCGGAGCACCGACAGGCAGACCGCTGAACCATCAGTGCCTCCGAGTAGTACCGCCTCAGCACCGCAAGCGAGACAGCCATGCACCAGCCTCCCCAGAGAGCATCACCCCATGCCCAATGACAGCGACCGCCAAGAGGCGGATGAGCAGCACCCCTGGAGCCATGCAGACCCTCACCATTCCAGACCGCTGCAACGAGTCCCCAGGAATCAGGTGCCAGACGTTCACCATGCATGGCACGGTAAATTTCTTCCACGGAACTGCGCCGTCGCCGATCCCACCCACAAATGGCCATTCAGAGCACCAAAGTGGAGATCAAGCCGGCCAGCATAGTAGAGAGAGCAGCTGCAGCACAACCCACCCGGACGAGAATCCCAGCAGGATCCGGAAGTAAGATCGACCGAGATGCACCGCGATGGCAGCAGTCGTGAGAGCCGCTCAATCGCAATGCAGACCTCCAATCATGGATAATACAGCAATACCGCATGCGAACTCTGCACAACATGACAGAACTGTTATCTGTCCTTTCCCAACAGTAGACGAGCAGTTTCACTTGAGCACATCAGTATGTATGTAACGTGTGCTACACGGCTTTGTCATACTCTATTAAAATATCTTAAAATTCCCATGCCTCTACCTCGTACTGTATTGCTCTCACAGTGGGCCCCCTCGACATCCCTCCAGGAAGCATCAGGCCATGTTACAAGCGCATTAAGCCACTCCGTCGGTGGCATCTAATGCTGGATTGATGCATGGGAGGCGGGTGTCTTTGAGGTCGACCCCCCACTGCATCAGTCCAGCATTAGATGCCACCTCCTCTGGCTTAATGCTTACTTGTGGTACCGAGGCATATGCTACCATGATGGTCCAACAGTTCTGCTCAGTTATCTCCCTTCTTCCTTCCTTCCTTCCTTCCTTTTTCTCTCTCTCTCTCTCTCTCTCTCCCCTTTCTTTTCTTTCTTTCTTTCTTCCCCTGCTTACTAACCTACTAAAAAGCCAGCAGAACAGGTCTAGCGGTCTTTCGTGTCTGCTCGTTTGGTCAGCCCCCACACTGGGAGCTGACCTTGCTGTCCCCTCCACTCTCTCGGGCTTCCCCATTTCCAGTCCAGGGTATCCCCCCCCTGCATTGGACTTTGCTTCTCTGTGGTTAAAAAATACATGTGAATCTTTCTGTGAAACTGAGATCCCTTGGTTTGCAAATGTACATACTGTCAAAATCATTGCCAAAAGTGGGGGGGGTTGCTGTGGAGCCCAAGCAAAATGGACGCTCAGGCCTAGAGCAGGGAATCCAACTGCGACTTACACATTCAAAAGTCAACTTATTTCTTAAGAAACTTTAACAAAACTACAGCGATATGTGTGTGTGTCTCTGTGTGTACTCTGCAGTTACAGTATGGGGAACTCATGAAAGGATAGACCTTTGACAGACCGAACTAAAAGCAAAGGTGCTGCGGGAGCATCCAACACAAGGTTGGCCCAGAGGAGACTCTGCAATCACCGGGGTTAAACATCTCCAGTCTTATCCATACTGTGGTAGGACTGTCCGATAAATTTGATGGTCTCACCAACTGGGTGGTAAACCCAGAAATATTGATAGACACGGTTAAGACCGCATCAGTAGAAGACACAAAGCAGTCAGAAGCTGCAGTGGGGACAGCTGCAAACTTGGTCAAAAAAGTCCACCTTTGGGCCCGACTTGAAACGCTTGAAAATTGAGCAAGAGCGGCAAATCTGTGTATAGCTGGAATGCCTGAGAGTTGCGAGGGGGATCATTTACCCCTCTTTCTAACAGAATGGTTCCAGCAATTGTTGGGGGAAGCAGCAATACTTAAAATGATCTCTATGCAAAAGGCATATAGGGTACTCCGTCGTGCCAGAATGGAAGCTGAAGATACACCGCGTACCATCACTGCGGTGTTGGATGGAGTGGGAACAAGGGACTATGTACTGGCCCTAGCAAGGAACAAGGGAAAGCTGCAGCAAGACGGGCAAGTGGTTCGACTTTACTCCAACATAAGCAATGCCGTGTGGCAAAAAAATAAAACATTTTGACGAGGTCAAAGCCATTCGCAGGGTTGCCAAAATTCTACATTATATCATTTTCCCTGCAAGGCTGAGGATTGTGCACTGAGGGAAGATTTTCATCTTCCAATGACCCAGCAGATGCCTGTAAATGGGCACAGAAGAATGCCCCAGCCTGCAGAACCAGAGAAGAAGACTCTAAGTTGGAGGAAGAGGCATCCTGAAGAGAGAAAAGAACATCTTTTTTTTTTCTTCTAAAAATGCCTGTTTACTTTAAAAGATGGTCCGTGTTCTAGGGGAGCAGTGGGTTATTTGGTCTGACCTCAGGTATGTGCAAAGTGCCTTTTCATCATATAATTTAGATCACTTCATTCTCTGAGGAGACTGCTCATCTGGCCCCTACAGGCAGTAAGTTTTTTGGCCCTACAGTTATAATTAAATTGAAGCTTTAAGCTGGCCCGCTGGCGCAGAGGCACGATCGCAGTCTGCTGCGCCAGTGACCCGGGTTTGGGGACGGATCCAGAGTTGGAGGTCTGGCAGGGGGGAGAAGGATTGAACGTTCGGTGGACTACTCTCCTACTCTGGGGGGAGGGTGGGTTGAGTGTCCGCACTACGGACCCCTGGTGGAAGCTGGGAGTTCCACTGCAGTTGGCGCCTGCAGGGGATGTGGGTTGTCGTTGCACGTCTCTGCCCCCATGGGGTTTACAGTACACAAAAATGCTGGCCCTGCTAATGAGCCGACTTGATGAGCCTGGGGGTTAAGCCAAGCATTAGGGTGGCTGTCGGAGATTGGGGAGCCAGTCCAAAAAAACATTTGAAGCTTTTAAAATTTGCTTAGTTCTAAAATAAGAATCAATCCACAATCACTCCCCTCCCCAATCCCTGACTCCCTGCAGTGCTGTCTGCCATGTGGGTTAGAAAATAAGTAGATGGGTGGAAAACTGGCTGAAGGATAGTTGTCAGAGGGTGGTGGTAATTGGTGTACATTCTAGGACAATGAGGATAAGTAGTGGTTCACGGGGCTCAGTACTCGGACCAGTCCCTTTTCATATAAATCAGTAGTATATCAGTGGGATTTGAAAGGAAAGTGGGTCCTTTTGCAGATGATGCAAAGTTATATAATAGGGTTGACATAGCAGGAGGGGTTGAAGCCATGAGAAGAGATCTGAGAACCCTAGAGAAATGGTCAGACATTTGGCAGCTGAAGTTCAATGCTAAGAAATGTGCAGTGATGCATGTGGGGCGTACAGATCCACTGGCTGAGTACTCATTGGGGGGGGGGACTGATAAAGCAAACTGAACAGGAAAGGGACCTTGGGATTATAATCTCAAACAACCTAAAGGTACGAGACCAATGTAGTAAGGCAGTAGGTAAAGCTAATAGAATGGCGGTGTGCGTTGGAAGAGGGAGGTGTCGATGCCTTTATATAAGACCATGGTCAGACCGCACCTGGAGTACAGGATACAGTTCTGGAGGCCTCATTTAAGAAAATATATAAATGGGTTGGAGAGGGTTCAGAGAAGGGCAACAAAGATGGCGCAAGGTATGCAAGAGAAGCCATATGAGACTAGATGGAGAAAATTAAAGCTCTACCCGCTGGACATTAGAAGAGACAGAGGTGACATGATGGACTTTAAGTGTGTGAAGGGAATAAATAAAGTGAATGAAGGTAGATTATTCAAAAGGAAAGTAGGAGTTAAAACAAGGGGCCATAATTTAAGATTGGAAGGGGGAATATTTCCAAACTCTCTAAAAGAGGCAGTAGTTACACCGCTCCTTAAAAAAAATCTTCTCTTGACCCAAACTGCCCTGCCAACTACAGGCCAATCTCTAACCTTTATTGGGAAGTTGATCGAAAAAGTGGTTGCCCTTCAGTTGGATAACCATCTGACCATCCATAACATCGATGATTCCCTCCAGTCTGGTTTTCGGAAAAGGCACAGTATAGAGACCACTCTGGTTCAGGTGCTCAATGATCTCCTGATTGCTAGACATTGGAAGTGTCGTTCAGTCTTGGTCCTTCTCGATCTCTCTTCAGCCTTTGACACTGTGGACCATGGGGGCTGCTTGAGTGCCTGAGACATCTGTGACCTGTCAGGTACAGTCCTCAGTTGGTTTAGATCTTTCCTCACAGGCAGAACTTAGAGAGCAGTGTTCGGGGATTTATTCCTCGTCTCCATTTTCACTGCCATGTGGGGTTCCTTAGGGCTCTGTGCTGTCCCCTGTGTTGTTTGCGGTGTATTTGCTTGCCATTGGGAGACATTGTAAGACGGTATGGGCTGTGGTTTCACTGTTATGCAGATGATGCCCATCTCTACTTGTCTTTTGCCCCCGACCAGGATAGTGCTGTCTCTGTCTTTAATAGTTGCCTTGTAAAGCTCCAGGACTGGATGCGGGCCAGCTGGCTGAAGATGAACCCTGATAAGACTGAGGTGTTGGTGGTGGATCCAGGTCGCAGGATAGAGAGGACATGAGCATGCTTGACCCCAGGCTTTGGCTCGGGTCTCTCCAGCTTCTTTCCTCTGTTCAGGTGCAGAATCTGGGCTTTATGTTTGATGAAGGGCTGGCACTTCATTCGCAGGTGTTGGCTGTAGTCAAATCCTCTTTCTTCCATCTGAGGAATATCACCCAGATTAAGTACCTTGTTCCCTCTCGCGACCTTCCAACATTGATCCATGCCTTTGTGACCTCCCACATTGAATACTGCAACTCCCTATACCTAGGGCTTCTGGGGGTTGATATTCGCTGCTTGCAGCTGGTGCAGAACCCTGCGGCCAGGTTACTAACTGGGGTTTCCCACATTAGACACATCACTGCCGTGCTGCGCGAACTGCACTGGCTGCCTGTTCAGTGGCGAATCACCTTCAAGGTCGGTTTACTTACCTATAGGGCCCTGCACGGACTGGGTCCTGGCTACCTGCAAGAACTCCTGGTTCCTTGCTGCCCACTCCAACCCCTCCGTTCAGCTGATGAGGGATTGCAAGAGGTTCCCAGGGTTCGACAGAAAACTTCTGGTGCGAGAGCACTTGTGTATGCTGCCCCGACCCTGTGGAATTCTCTACCTCGCCGGATTAGAGAGTACCTGACCGTGGAGAGCTTCAAGCTGCTTTAAAAACATATTTATTTACCTGTGCTTTTGGGGATTGTTAAAGCTGTATTATTTTATTGATTTTTTTTTTTTTAGTATTTAATGTTTATTCATGTTTTAATCTCTCTACGGTGCTTTGATATGTTAAATTGCACTATATAAATACATTTTATTATTAAGATTTAAGAGCAATGTAAGGAGATGTCATTTCACTGAGAGGGTGGTGGAACCCTGGAACAGATTAGGTAATGAGGTGTTGTGTGCAGAAACAGTGGAGGAATTCAAGAGGGTGTGGGACAGATGCAAGGGGTTGGCTGGTGAGCAGAGGAAAATATCCCTGGAAAGAGGAGACGAGTAGGGGCGGGTGGGAAATGGGCAGACTAGATGGACCTTTTCTGCTGACACATTACTATGATACTATGAAGGCCTAGGCTTTTCGAAGTATCAGTTCACTACATGTTGTTAGATGGTGGATGAGTTTAAACCCTAACAGTTTGAATGAGTTGAACGCCACAGGATCTAGTAACATTTCCTTTGCTTTGCTAATTTGAAAATAGTTACATGAGTAACTAAAGAATAAGACACAACGAGGTGTGGTTTATGGCCTGATAAGAGCAGGCCCCATGTGCGTAATGAGGCACAAGGCGCTTACGCCATGTGCCTTTAGCACCTGGGAAGTGCCCTTATTGGCAATAAATCACACTTCTGAGTGTCTCATTCTGCTTATAAAATGGGTCCCCCTGTAAAAAATGTTTAAAAATTTCAGATAAGTTTTAAAAAGTATCTTTGTGTAACTAGAAAAATAGTGTCTGTCATGGTACAGTATTTTGAGAGCATATATAAAGAAGTCAGTACCCCCGTCCACACACACTCAAGATTTTTTTGTCATTTTATGTTTTATTTTAACTGTGTGAGACTTTCCTGTCTCATGTCTGCTCCCACCCCAGGTACACACACACACACACACACACACGTTTCAATTTTTTTTTTTTTTAAATTTTTTTCTTTCCACTATGTGAGAGCTCCCTGTTTACAGGGAGTGAGCATGTCCCTCTGCAGCCACTGTAGGCTCTCCCTTTTTGCCCATCTCACAGCATCTTTGAAAGGGAAGCTGTGATTCTGAGGAGAGTGCATCTCCGTGATTGAGCACACATTTTAAATGGGTGAGAGAAGATACTAAAACAGAGAATGTCCCCGGTAACGTTCGGCACACGAGGAGGGGGGAGACTGAGCTCTGAGAAGTACGCTGATGTTTGTGGTCACGGTCAGCACAAGAAGAGCGGCACACGCTCAAAGAATTTTTTTTTTTTAAACTTTAGTTTTTATTGATTTTTTTGCTAATGGGTATTCATACAGCAGTATAAGCGAGACATAGTTGGCGCCATACAGATGGACAGTGGGTATTAAAAAAAAAACAAAAAAAAAGACAGCTCTGTTATACTTTGGGTATTAAAAGTCCATAAATAAAGGCGCATAATATGACATAAATACCATGGTAAGGCATAGCATCGTTGTGTTTTTTATTAACAGGAGCAGAAGAGGTGATATTTTTATATTTTTAATGATGAACAAGAATACACTTCAGCATACACTTTTTTTTTTTTTTTTTGTCCATGATCCTGACAGTAGGATGCTGTGTACTGTAAAAGATGGTGAAAGTGTGTGATGCGGGGTGGTGGTGGGGGGGGGTTCGGCTCTGCTCTCTGCTCAGCTAAACAGTTCCACAAGGTTGGCACAGTGATCATCTGTTTTGTGGTGAGTCCTGACTGGCTAAAGAGGTGCCGATTGGCAGAATATGCCTTAAGGACATGGCACAGGTACCTCTCAGCAAAACAGGAGGCAGAAAACTCAAGACCCATTTTATAAACTAATGTAAAGCATGTTGTAAATATCCCTGACCCCCATGGGGGGGGGCACCATATTTGACACTGTTATGGAAAATGCCATGACAGAATATACATGCTGCTCGTGGACTCATAAATTGCAGCATTAACTTACTGAGTAACCTGGTTTAAAAATTGAATTACTCGCTGGCCCAGTGGCACTGAGTGAGGTGCTGGATGCCTTACCTCGTGCTATGTCACTGACCGGGTTTGGGAACGACTTCAGGGCATCGGGGTGCGGCGGGGGCTGGGATTGAGTGAGCCTTCAGGTTGCTCTCTCTCTCGAGGTGGTGGGGTGGTTGTCGCCCCTCCGTAGTATGTCCCACTGGGTGGAGGTCCGGTGGGCAACATAGGTGGGTGGGGGCAACAGTACATGGGCGGAAGGATCTTGAGCTGGTTCTGTTGTGTGTGCGTACACACGCACACATATGGCCATGTGCATGGGGCCCTGGGAGGAGGGATTCAGAGAAAACCTATAAAAGTCTATAAAACCTATATAAAAAAAAAAAAAAATCTAATTACTCCCTAAAGATGTATCTTAATAGTAAGGATAGTCTAAATTGAAGTATTAAGAGGAGTGGCGAGCTCACTTGTAGAACATTCATGTATATCTTTTACTTCGAAGCATCAACTGTATGTTTGTTGCATGTTACATTAAACAATAAACATAAAGTTTAAAAAAAAAAAAAATAATTGCAGAAAGCTATTTGGGTTTCTTAAAAACAAATAATCTGTAATACAGGGCGTTGACCTTGAGATGTATTTTGACCTTGAGATATATTTTCACCTCCACAGGCTTGTTTGCAGAATTGTTCAGAAGAAAGGCAGCACAAACAACCAACTTAATTCAAATGGATTTGTGGTAGAGCAAAGTTGCAACCCAGCATTACAGCCCAAGCAGCAATGAAAACCAGACTTAAATGCCCCGACTGGTTTGACGCATGCGCGCTTCCTCATGGAGGCCAGTCTACTATGTCCTACAACCTTAAATAGTACAGTCATCAGGTGTATTTAGTTTACATAGTAGAACATAGAAAAATCAGCAAACATGTAAAATGAAACAGTTACGTTAAAAACAATATCAAACTAGGACGGACAAAACAATTCATTAATACCAGGACAATGCATGATATGTATTTTATATATTAATTTAATGTTCTTGGAATTGCAAACCTTTGAGTCAGAGACTCATTTTATCAAAGGCTCCACGTCAGAGTACATAGAACAACGTAGACAGACATATAAGATACAGTAAATGTAAAAAATACAGGGTATAAAATTCCTATACACGGTAGTAGCTAAAGTTTGACATTACAGGTTACACACAGTAAACAAGCACTTGTAAAAGATAGCAATAATACAATAACGCTAAGGTGCAGAACAAATTTTGGGAGTGGGCCCCAGTCAGGGGGTCTTAGGCAGGGCATGTGTCTCTCCTATGGACATGTACAGCAGCAGAAGTCGAAGAGATGGTGCCGGAGAGCAGTTTTGAAAGGTCCAATCCTTCGTTCAGAGGTGATGGCAGCAGGGAGGAAGTTAAAACAGGATGGGGCTCTATAGAGAGAAGACCTTTGATCCAGGGAGGTCCTGACTCCGGGTACATGGAGAGAGGGCTTGGAGGAGCTACGGTGGAGAAAGTGGGGAAGATGGATGGATGATCGTGGACAAGCCTGAGGCAAACCTGCTGTAATTTTCTTGGCAAATAGGCAGGACTGGTAGAGCAGCCTCTTATCAAAGTTGAGCACATTTGCCAAGGAATACAGTGTGCAGGTGTGGGTAAGTCTGTTGGAACCAGTGAGCAGTGGCAGGCCTTGTTAAGCAACCGTTTGATTTTGTTGAGGGCAGTATTGTCCGCAGCCCCATAGATTAGGAGGCCATAGTCAACTAGGGATTGGACTGAGGAAGTTATGGCCAGTCTGAGGGCTTCAGGGGGGAGGCAGTCCCTGTGGCGGTATAGTAGACTAATTTGTGAGTTGACAGCAGAGCAGGGAGTATGGCGATGGTCATGGAAGGAGAGAACAGGGTCAAAAGTTATGCCAAAATATTTGAGAGTTAACTTGTTTGAGGGGGAGGAGTTTAATGGACAGGACATTGGGGGAGTCTTTGTATTTATTTTGGTTATGGGCGAAGAGCATGATCATTTTTTTTTTTTCAGGTTCAGTAAAAGTGTGTCATCAATAAACCAGCATTTGGCCTAGCTAAAAGAGTTTTTTGGAGGGCAATTTGAAGGCAGATAGGGTCTGGGTGTGATGAGAAAAGGACCGCATCATCAGCATTAAAAAGAACATTATCCAAGCAGGTATTGGGAGAGCATTTAGATATAGCCTAAAGAGCAAAGGCTCCAGGATAGAGCCCTGAGGGACCCCTGAGCAGACCTGGCAGCTACTAGAGAGGGTGCCATTAATTTTAACGCACTGAGAGCAGGATGAGAGGTAGCTGGTAAAGCAGGCTTGGACGCCCTAGGAGAAGCCTATTTGCAAGAGGGGAGGATAGGAGGAGGAGGAGGATGAGATGGTTGACTGTATCGAAGGCTTTTGATAGGTCAGTGAAAACCGCACTGACAAGGTGCCCCTTGTCGAGCGGAGTGTATGTAATTGGCAGATTTGATGTGGGCGGTGGTGGTGCAGTGCCCTCGGTGGAAGCTGTGCTGCTCCATGCAGAGGAGGTTGTGAGTGGTGAGGTAGTCAGCGAGCTGGTCCGCTATTATCTTTTCTAAGGCCTTGGAGAGTGGGGGAGGCTAGATATTGGCCTGTAATTCCCGGGGGAGGTATGGTCACCACTTTTGTGAATGAGAGTAATGACCGTGGTTTTCCAGGCATGGAAGAACTGGCTGAGGCAGAGAGAGAGAGCGACTGAGAAGGTTGGTAAGAGGGGAGAGTACAACATCCAAGACCAGAGAGAGTAGTTTGAAGTTCGAGTCATTACTGTGGCTGGTACCATTTAGGGCTTTGAGAAGGTAGGGCATGGCTTCATGCGGAGTGAGGGTGCGAAAGTAGAGAGGAGGCGGGGGGGGGTGATGGGATCGAAGAAATTGTTGGGGAGTACCGTGCTGAGGTCCGAAAAGGCAGCGTTTAGGTTGTTGGCAATACAATGTAGTCAGTGGTGATTGAGCTGTTGATGTTGAGTTGGGACAGGGGATATGGATTTTCCATTGAGTTCCTTAATGTTATCCCAGAATTTTCTGAATGAGCCCCAGGAAGAGGCAAATGTTGACCTGTAATAATCTGCTTTCACTTTGCGGATGGTCCAGGTGCATTTGTTTCTTGCAGCCCGGTAAGCCTGCCTATCCATGGGCTTGCCAGAGTCTGTGACTGTATGCCAGAGGTTGTCCCGGAGTTGCATTTGGTTGATTAGGGAAGGGGTGACCCACGGGGAGTCATGTTCTTTAATAGTGAATTTGGAGGGGGGGGGGGCAAAACTGTCACAGGCCTAATTGAAGTAATAGACAAAATAATGAAGGGCAGTGTCAGTGGCTAGGTTAATAGGTGACCAGTTTCAGCAAGATGTTCTTTTAGTTGATGCAGTTTGCCAGGTCGAGGGCGTCTCTGGAGTACACATTTGGGTGTAGGTTTCATATCTTGCAGGACCAGGAGAAGATTATTGCGGAATGGTCACTTAGGGCATTTGGCAGTACAGTGGTGTCAGCAGTTTTGTGGGGTCTGTTCGATAGGACAACATCCAACAGGGTGGCGGTATCATTAGCTGGATTTGTCTGAGTGGGGTGGATGAGCAGTTGGGTGAGGTCGAAGGCAGTGATGGCATCTTTGGCTTGGGAGGCAGAGCTAGCGAGTCAATTGATATTAAGATCGCCAAGTGTAATTTGCTTAAATTTGGGGGGTAGATGGGAGAGGTGCTCAAGTAAAGATTGGAGAGCAAGATTCTGGTGGCGTGGGGGCTGTAGGTTGCAGTGGTTATAAGTGAGGCTTTGGAGGTGTCAGGGAGGATTTTGAGGGAGAGGGCTTGCGCACCGTATTCCAGATTGGGGGGGGAGGTGTGCCCTTGAAGAGAGTCACGGAGGTATATGGTGCAGCCACCCCCACGCTTCATGACTCTGTCTTCCCTGAAGAGCGTGTACCCCAGTAGTTCAACAAAAGAGTCAGGGGTGGACTTGGAGAGCCACGTTTCAATGATTGCTAAGCTATCTAGTTGGTGCTGTGCAATCCAGCCTTGGAGGTCAGCAGACATCCTTAGAACACTGCAGATGTTCATAGAGGCGATATGGAGCCCGGCTGCTGGTGGAGGGTGGATTGGGCTGGCGGTGGTGGGTCCTGGATTGGGGTGGACATTTCCAGACAACTGGAAGAGGAGAGAAATCACTCTGAGTAGTGCCAGGTGTTGCCTGTGGTGGGAGGGAGGTGAGTCATATGAAGTCTGCACTGGGAGGGAGACCGGGATTTGATGATAAGGGAACAGAGAAAGGGAATGGCTAAGAAGGGGGGCCAGGGGGAGTCAGGAAAAAGGAGGCAAGGGGAGAGGGTGCACCAGGGGGGATATAAGGGCAGGGGAGTGGCAACAGTGGCGATACATAATGGGACAAGAGTAGGGGTGTATGGCGGGGAATGGTGGCAGCTGTGTTGCAGCACCTGTAGGGGTAGGCAGGGCACACAGAATTATTGTGAGCGTTACAAGGGAGAAACTGGAAGTGATAGGGTGGTTGGAGGGCAGCACAGAAGCAGTGGAGATGCAAGAAGGATGGAGAGACTTCCAGCAGTGTGATAGCCCAGTTGGCGCAGTGGTAGGGCCATGGACTGTGGTGCTGAAGGTACAGGGTTTGATACCCAGAGGGGGAAGCTTGGGTAGGGCAGGCAAAAACGGGTGAGCCGGGGAAGAGAAAACCTAGAAAGGGGTGAAAAAGAGGAAGAAAGAGAGGGGCACAGTAGTGACTACTAGTGGCCACCAGGTGCAGCGAGTGTAGGAAGCAAGATATGGAGGTAGTAGAGTAGACTGGTAGGGAGAGAGGAAATCGGGCAATACAGTGAGGGGTTTGAGGAGGGTGCTATAATACCATCTATTGCTGGCGTTGTATAATCTGCAAAGGGGAGAAATGGGCACTTAGAAAAACTACAGCAGGAAGTCACGTGACAGGGGAGGTCCTTAAATTAAGGGACGCCTCTGGGTGGGAGGAGCAGCCGACACAAAGTGTTGACGGGCTAACACTCCACAACAAGTACACTAGGCAGGAGGCTTGGCCATTACCTTTACAGTGCCTCCAGTCTACGCTTTCCCCCGTCGAGCAGGCTTCAGACTGAGGGATGGGGGTCCCGGGGTCTATGGAGGAAGGACAATGGAAATAATAATATGCAATGGGATAGTTGGCCTGTAACCAGAGACAAGATGCGCAGTGTGCATGCAGAAACAGTCTGGGCCTGCAGAAAGGAGTAGGAATGAGAACAATGGCGCTAGGAGACTGCCTAAGGATGCCACATCACACGGTGGGTCTCTGACGTCTATGCTGAGCACTTAAGATACAGAATTAACTCTAGAAGCTGTAAAATACTAGTACTGTAAAGTGCACTAAAATCACTCTACACAGGCAGAGGTATGAGCAGTCGCTAAGCAGAGGGAGGTTAAACTGTGGCAAACAGGGCAGAAATATTCAGACAGATTGGTTAGCTGAGAAAACAAGCTAGAAAATACAGCTACAGTGCACATTGTATTAGGCTGAGAAAAACTGTCTGTGCTTCTTAAGTTCTGCTGGGATCCTGGCAGCGTCCCGAGGAGATGAGGAGACAAAATAGCAGGCCAAATGCAATCAGTCACTGTCGGCAGCGATTAAAGGTGAGCCGAAACACCCCACAACAAGTACAGTAGGCAGGAGGCTTGGCCATTACCTTCACAGTGCCTCCGGTCCACGCTTTCCCTCGACAAGCATGCTTCCCACTGAGGGATGGAAATGAGGGTCCCAGGGTCTTTACAGTGCCTCCGGTCCACACTTTCCTCTAACGAACAGGCTTCCATCTGACATTCAGCATATGAATTAATCAACATTGCATGATTTCTTGATACGTAAATAATGTGTTCCTGCACTGTTGATGATCTATTTGTCTTGCCAAACCCATAGTCAACCAACATTGCTCTCTTCCTTAGAGGGGCACTGTCGGCTTTACCCCTCCATTTTTATTAATCTCCACACAGTGTGCCTTTTGGAACACACCTATAAAATTAGCACTGCAGAATAACCCTATGGACGTAGAAATTCAGTACAGATACCTGATTTATAAATATTTAGTGAAGTTCGTCCTTCCCTCTGGCTGTCCATATCGACGCTGACACCGGAAGCATAACCCCATTGAGGACGCGCACCAGGACCCGAGCGTGGTCACAAAGTAGCATTTTGTGCCATCCTGCTTTAAGAACATGCTGCCCATATAAACTTCAACCTCACGAACTGCTCCGGTAATTTAAAATTAAACCGAGCCCCATGTGGCTACGTAATTCACCTTTAAAACCGATGACAAACTCATTACATGCTTGGCAATAAAGATGTGTGAGATCCGCAGATGCGTAAGATCATGCCGCCCTTGCGCATGCACAGGATTTCGGCATCGGTTTTAAAAAGTAAATTGCGAGCCACGCAGGACTTGGCTTTAATTTTAAATTACTAGGAGCAGTTCGCGACGTAGACGCTTATATGGGCAGCATGTTCTTAAAGCCACTTTGTGACTGCACTCTGTCCTGGTGCGTGTCCTCAATGGGGTTATGCTTCTGGCGTCAGTGGAGTTTTGGAGGACCCGAGGGAAAGACTAGCTTCACTAACTACTCATATATAAGGTATTTGTACTGAATTTCTAAGTCCATGGGGTTATTCTGCGGTGATAATTACTTAGGTGTGTGCCAAAAGGCACACTGCACAGAGATTAACGAAAATGGAGGGATAAAGCTGACGATGTCCCTTTAAGAAAAAGAAAAGATGAAAAAAATGTTATTGTTGGTTGACTGTGGGTTTGATGCATCTATTTATATGCCCAAGAATATTGCTAAATTGGTATTTACATGGATGTAATTCTAGCCCCTCACACTGGTACATACTAAAAGCCAGCAGAATAGGCCTAACGGTCTTTCGTGTCTGCTCATTAGCCAGCCCCCCTATTGGACGCTAGCTCCTCCCCCCCCAGCCCCAGAGAGTGTCCGCTTTGGCTTCAGTATACCCATGCATCTGTCCCACCCCCTCTTAAAGCCCTCCGCTGTGCCCAGTTCAAGTAGATTCCCAGGCAGTGCATTCCATGGCTCCACCACCCTCTCAGTGAAGTAATACCTTCTACGTTCTCCTCTGTAGGTTCCCCGCTCCAGCTTCCACTCATGCCCCCTGGTTGTGCCCCCTTTCCTTAGCCTGAACATTTCTTTGGCTCTGCCCCTGTTAATCCCTTTCACAGATTTGACTACCCAATCATGACACCCCTGTCTCTCCTCTCCTCCAGCGAGTATAGCCCCAAGGACTTCCAGCCTTTCCTCATAGGTCCTTTTGCTCATGCCCCAGATCATCCTGGTTTCCCTCCTCTGAACCCTCTCCAACAATGCTATGTTGTTCCTAAGGTGGGGTCTCCAGAACTGCACGCAGTACTCAAGATGCGGCCTGTTGTGCTGTTTACTTGGATGATGATGTGGTGTACAGTCCAGACTGGAAAAGCCACTTGGAACACCTATGAGCAGTTATCCATTCTATCAAAAAATGCAGGTCTAACCATCAATCCTATCGAGTGTGCATGAGGCATGCAGGAAACCAGATATTTGGGTAATATTTTGGGAAATGGAGAAGTAAAGCCAGAGATTTCCAAAATAGAAGATGTTAACTAACAGTCCTTTTGCTAAAACAAAGAAACTGATTGGGTAATTTTTAAGTCTGGCTGGTTACTACTAAACATTTGTTCCCAAGTTTACCCAGTTAACTGCTCCCTTCACTGAACTCTTATAAACGGTACCTGAATAATATGAAATGGTCCCCTAGGGTGTGATCAGGCTTTTTGGGTCATCAAGGCTGCATTATGTTCATCCAGTGTTTTAAGAAGTCCAGACTTTGAGAATTAATTTCCGGTCACAGAAATCACAGAAAAGAGATCCAAGTCAATTAGCCATGAGCCTTTATTTGACTTGCCACTATTTAGTGAAAACTTTTAGTATTTTCGTTCCCCATGTGTAAGTCTAGTGACTTCTAAAATTCTTCCATACTTATACTGTTTACTACCCAGTTTGGCAGACCATTCCAGATACTGACAACTCTTTGATTAAACCAATAGCTTCTCTTTGTTGTTCTGTAGAATTATCCTTTTAACTTTTAATTATGAAATCTTGAGTTTTTACCATTCTCTTTTTTTTTTTTTTTTTACTAATCCCGAGGATGTCCAGATGATGTTATGAAATGCTTTGTAACCATAACATAGGTCACTTCTAAGTCTTCTATATTTTAAGTAGTGCAGACCTGTTTCATATAATCTTTGTATGATAAATCGTTTATTTTATGTACATTCTTTGTAAACCTTCTCTGTATACCTTCTAACAATGTACCACAAGTTATATCCTGGGGTGAACTGAAGGGGCTCCGTATTCTAGAATTGGTCTAATCAAGGTGGAATAAAGTGGAACGAGTACCTCTTTTTTTTCTGCTTTTTATGTTCCTTAAGATGCAACCCATTATTCTACAATGTTGTGGGCAGATACATCAGAGGTAGGTCTAGGTGCAGTCCTGAGTTATAATATAGATAAGATGGAGAATTCCATTGTGTACATCAGTAGGAAACTGCACAACAGAGAGAAGAAAGTATTCCACTATTGAAAAAGAATGTCCTCCTGTGAAATGATCAATGAGAGTCCCTTAAGTTTTATCCGCTAGGAACTAACTTTGTACTTACAACAGATCACAAACCTCTCTGTTGGCTTAATCAAAGGATAAAAATTACAGAATCACAAGGTGTATGTGGCACTATAGTCATTTCATTCAAAGTGATGCACAAATCCAGAAAAGAGAATTACCAATGCTGATTTTCTGTCAAAATATGGTTCAGGAATTGAGAATTCAAAAGGTTGAAAAAAATTACTGCTTAACTGAAGTGTTTGCTGTAAAAGGTGTTTTGGGAAAAGGGATACTGCATATGTTAAGAACTGTAAATGGTCTACAATAATGTTAAGAGAAATAAAGGAAGGTTACAGAAACCTGTTTTTGTTAAAGGGGAAAAGACAGGTTTCTTCTTGAGGGGTGTGTGGTACAGGGTTGGGTAAGGCCCTGTCCTTTTGTTATACAGAGAGAGTTAAAAGCGAGGATCTGTCTTGACCTCTCCTTTTCTGCCACTTGTCTGCCTCATGCCTGTCTGATTTCGCAATCAGATTTTCTTGTGTCACCTAGGCACTGGCCACTTAAGTGGTCCCCCAGTCCCCAGTTATCTCCCTTCTTTCATTTGCTGTTTCTCTTCCCTCTTTCTCCTTTCTTCTTTGTGGTTAAAAAATATGAAAATCTTGATTTGCAAATGCATATACCTATATTCTTGAAATGATTGCAGAAAGCTATTTGGGTTTCTTAAACAAATAATCTGTAATACAAGGAGTTGACCTTGAGATGTATTTTGACCTCCACAGGCTTATTTGCAGAACTGTCAGCAGGAAACCAGCTCTGGGACAGAGTGTATTGTTTTGTTGCACCTGCTAAAGAGACGGTCCCCTCCACCTATCTACTGTATAACCTGTGTAGTTTGTAGGCATGACCAGTGATTGCTTCTCTTGCTTCCCCCTAATTTCCTCCTGATTTAAATATAAATGAGGTTGCTTCACTCTGTTTTGCCCTGGTGTGAAAACCTGTTTGTCTTCATTGAAAAGGTTGTGACCCCACCCATGCAAGGCATCATGGGAGTTGATGTGTACCTGCACAGGCCAGCAGAAGTTATACTCTCATTCAGTGCTGTTACATGTCTTGTGAAGTCCCTCTATTCTCTAAAAGCATTTTTTTTTTCTAACTTGGATGCACTTTAAACTGTAGAAAACAGCAGGGTACTTACAATTCCTTGAAATGTTTCGGGGCCCCATAAGACAAGAACATAGGGACTGCAGAGGACACCAACAGCACTGACTAATACAGTGTAGCTGTTGCATCCTTTAGCACCAAAACATCACAAAATTCCAGGATGCCTTACATGAGTTGGATCATGACTTTTACAACAGAATCAAGCAGATTTTCACACCCGACTTGAGTACCTTCATTTAGATTTAACTCCTGATGAAACTATGAAATTAGGAGGGGTCAGTGGAGGCAGTCATTGCCTGTGTAGCTTGTAGGCATGAACAAACAGAATAAAAGGCTGAGGGGGCCTTCCCTTTAAGTCTAGATGTGCTCTTCAGTCTGGCCTCAGGAAAGAAACTGAAAAACTTCTGATTCATTTTGTGAAAGATAGGAGATGAAACTTACAAGAATGGGATGCAGAATTTAAATTGCCAGAAAGACATCGTGTGTAAAGAGAGCAGTGTTTTGTCTTGATAGAGACAGAGAGATCGAGTTTTAAATTGAGAGCGAGAGACGGTCTGATTTAGGACTTAGTTTGTATTGCTTTTGAAAAGCTGTCCTGTACAATTTTATTTTAATTTTATTGTTGTTGTTATAAAACACTACTTGTGAATTTTGTAACTCTGCTGGTGTGCATGTGTTTCCTGACCTATGCCTCTACAACACAACAGTGAAGCATCCTGCCTCCAAACTGCTCTGTGGTATCAGTTTTAAATATAGCACAGAGCTGCTCAGTGTTCAACATTAACTCATGGCCTTCTTATAAAAAATGGCTATTACATTATGGACATTCTAGTATTTTTGGCCTTTTTGTTCGGTTTTGCAGTGTTGTAGTGCACACCGACTCTCCAGAGGGGGAGCAACATGAATAACGATTCTTTACATAATTCAGGAATTCTAAGGGGGCAGCATAACATAGTGGTTAATAGCACTAAGCTGCAAACCTGGAGACCTGGGTTTGAATCTTATCAGCTCCCACCTGCATGCTGTGTGACCCTGAGCAAGTCTCGTAACTTTCTTGTGCTCCCAGGTCACACCTGGAAATGAGCTCTGGCTTTCCTGGTTAAACAATTTCTCCCCCCCCAAATAGGCACACTTGTCAGTTGTTTCAGCATGAGGGTGGGGGGTAATGAAAAACAGAGTCAAGTAGTGTCCCAGATCCATATGGTTAAATCCTTTGGATTATCATCCATCAGTTCAGCACCCATAGACCATTTGGTCATATGTGGCTTCTAATGTATACTGACAATAACAGCTATGTGCATAGCATGTGAGTTCATCAGAGTTTACTTCCCTTACAGGTAACAATGAAACAGCAAATTACAGTTTTATAATGGACCCTTCCAGTTTGACACAAGATCACCCTTAAGATAATCGAGATGGTGTTTGACTATCATCCAAGCAGACCTCTAAAGCAGTAGGTAAGGCTAGGGGGGTGTTAGGGTGTATTAGTAGGGGTATCACAAGTCGTAAGAGGGAGGTAATAATCCCTCTTTACAAGACACTGGTTAGGCCCCATCTGGAGTACTGTGTGCAGTATTGGAGGCCACACCTTCACAAGGACATTAACCAAATTGAGGCAGTCAGAGAAGGGCAACCAAATGGTGCAGGGACTGCATCAGAAGACATATGAAGACAGATTAACAGAGCTCAATATATATACCCTTGAGCAAAGGAGGGAGAGAGGTGATATGATCGAGGCATTCAAACACCTTAAGGGCATTAACAAGGTGAAAGAGTCTAACATGTTTAAATATAAGAAAATAGCAGGACAAGAGGACACAGCATGAGATTAGAGGGGGCCGATTAAAGGAATGTGAGGAGATTCTTTTTCAGAAAGGGTGGTGGATGCATGGAATGGCTTACCACAAAGTGGTGGCTATGAATACAGTGCAGGGCTTCAAACAGGCATGGGATAGGCATAAGGGAACAATACAAATGACTATGAATAGATAGGCCACTGACAGAGCAAAGGCCGATGGCACATTTATAAGGTAGAAAAAGAAATGGGCAGATTGGATGGGCCTTGTGGTCCTTATCTGCCGTCAACTTCTATGTTTCTACATGGATGTGGTATACAGTGATGCCTCCAAAATTCACCCAAGCTAGACAGGACCCCATTCCCTTCCTTATTGTTGCTTCACTGTCAATGCCCAGCCTCTTGACTGCTCTCTCTTACCAACCTCTGCTACCTTGAGTTTTGTCACCTCTCGCTTGTTTCCATTCTCTCCAAATTCCGGTCTCTCCCTTTCCTGCTTACCTTTTTCCTCACTCCTTGCCACTTCTATCCCCTCTTCTTAACTCCTATGCTGCCCTGACTCTCCCTCCTTTTTCATCCCCCACAGCAAAACCTCCACTAGGTAATCTGCTGTCTGTGTGTCCATTTCCCCAGCCTCTGGAACCGTCGCCTTTCCTTCTCCCTTCTTTTTCAAATTGCTCCTTAGATCCCATTTCACCCCTTATTGTGCCTGCCATCCTGCTCCTATCTCATGACGACCCCCGCCCCCCCCAGCTTCCTGCTCCATCACTCTTCCTTTACTCTCCAAACTCCTTTCTGGTCCGCTCTCTACTCGTTGAATATTATTAATTAAGCATGATTCACACAAATATCAGCACGCTGTACATCACACACAGAATCGTCGGTAGACTTTCTGTTGCCTGCCTTCCCCTCCTTACTCCCCAGGTCTGAGTGGACTGGTGTGTTCCTGCTATCTGACAGTAGCATTAGTTGACTTGTGTGATATTATTACACCCATGTAAACTGCATTTAACACTTTAACTTATGTACACATTTTTATATATAATTACACTTTACATACACTCATTGTATATGGTCATTGTATATTCTTTTTGGTGTTGGTTAATAAACATTATGAACTGGGGATCGTAAATCCAGCAAGCTGATTGGCCGAGAGGTTTTTGAAGCCGTGATGATATCTGGCTACATCAGCATGGCTTCAGAAAACCTCCGGCCACCAGCCTCCTCACTTACCGCGCACTGTTCCTCATCTCCCACAGTCTGAGTGGGATATCCAGTTTACCACTGTTTTTTTTAAAAAAACGAACTCTTCACAAATCTGTCCATGACAGAAGGAAGCACAACACAAGCTGCTGGGAGCTGGGAAAACAACAGCCAAGCTGCCAGAAACATCCTTCCTATCCTACGGTTCCATTCCCCACAGAAACTTAACGTTAGGCGGCAGCCGCACAGCACGTCTTATCTGTATATAGGGCAAGAATGGCGCGAGTCGTGTCTAGAGCGAGATTTTTTTTAAAAACCGTAAAGGATCCAAAACCGGCCCACGACTTGTTTTCTTAACAGTACTAACGGCCATCCAAGTGAGTTTCACATTTCCAGATGACTTACTGGAAGATGTCCATTCTTCCCATTTACATTGCTGCTTCCTGCTTGCCACAGATAACATTTTGAGAGAGACATACAGCACACCCCTCCTCCATGAACTCGACTTACAACAGTGCCACTTGCTGTTCAGAGCTGTTGAGGAACTATTTTATTAAAAGGTACTCCTCCAACACCTCACAAAACACATTTTCAGAATGATTTAAAAGTTCTTTTTTAATTTTTTATTTTTTTACTGCTAAAACTTGTATTCCTGTTCATAATAGCAATAATGCACTCCAGGGTGTGGTATATCATGGGATAATGTCACTTCTCGGGCAGTTGGACACACTGCCCGCGGCCTATGCCTTAACTACACACAGGTGTGACGATATCCCATGATACACCACACCCTGTCGCGGCATTATTGCTTAATTATAAAATGGCAAGAAAAATCTAGAAATCTCATTGGCCAAGACAGATCAACTGACTGTACATTAATTCTCTGTATATGCACAGTCATCCTAGTCCTAAACCATATTACACAATTAGCAGATCAGTCCTCCTACAACCAGAACCATCTTCCATCAGTCTCCCTACAACCAGAACTGATCCTCTACCACAAACATGGTCGCTACTTTTACACTGTAGAAACCTTCAACTAGGCCCTAAAATTAAAATGATCTTAAATATAAAATAAAAGAAATTAATTAAATGTTGTTTACCAGATTGTCACACTCTCCTTACGCACATAAACAAATTAAAAATATTAAATATTGTTTATAGTTTTCATTACAACTGTTCGTTTGCTAACAGTGAAAATTCCCCTTCTATCTTTACCTGCTCATCAGGGAAATTTCCTCTGCTTTCCCTGACAAGTGAGATAATTGAGTCTCTGGCTCTAAAACAGGCATTTGTTGTCTATGTGTACAGTATGTTAGTAGAGGAACATTCTGCTAGTAGAACTGAGCAGAATTTTGAATCCCTGTATTTCATGGTAAACATTCCATGATAAACATTCCATTTCTTGAATGTGGGGAAACAGAGGGAAAAAAAACAGAATGAAGAAAGTAAGCAATAATACTATATAAACAAAGAGAAAAGGTGGAAAATGACTCCCCCTGCTGTTTATCTTTTAGGACAGAGCGAGCAGTTCATGATGCTGTCAGTGAGTGTGGCAGTTTTGAACCATGCTCATGCTTGTAGCACTGGGGAACTGAGAAGCATCTGTTATGGCTTCCTTTTAGTTTTGTCTACAGAGTGAGGAGAACAAAATAAAATAAGGGGGCTATGTGTCATACTTGGAATGAGAAAAACAGCATTTGTGAATTGTTATGGCTGTCAGGGGACTATGAAGCTTAAGTGGGCAGGGAGGCACACACTGTATAACACTATTTTAATCTAGCACCAGTAGGCGGAAGGACTATTTTAAGTTAAAAGCACAGATTCACTTACATTTTTACTTATTTAAAAATGTGTTTAAAAATAAAAACAACTTAAAAATAAGGGGACATTTTATAAGAGCAATAAGACACTCTGGGGTTGTGCATTATGGTGTGATAACCGCACTCCTAGGGATGGCCGGCACGCTGTCTCTAACCTTGTGCTTAACTACGCCCCTAGCAGTACGGTTATCACACCATAATGCACACCCCGTCGTGTCTTATTGCTTACATATCTGCCGAGTTTGTTTTTCTCCTCTGAGCTTTTCACAGTGTAGTCTGATCTTGTAAACAGTTATTGCTTTTTGCCATTTTCCTTTTTTTTTTACTGTACCATTTGACTTTTTGTCCATTTCTGCTGTAACCCCTTCCACCAGGTCATACCTTGAAACAGTCCTTGGATCACTGTGCCTTTACCATTTACCAATTTATAAATACATAAAAATAAATACTACTGTAAATACATTAAAATGGAACATTTTACATCTGCATTTAAATGAGAATAGTACATATAAATACCCTGCCCAAAGGCTACTATACCAAGTAGCAGTTTTTAGTGAAAAAGTTTATTTCTGTACCTAATTAATCCTCGAGACTTAATTCAGTGAGTCCTCCTTAACTTGTTGGAGTTCACCATCTCGTGTATGCAACAGACTTTTGCCTCACTATTTGCTAATATGCGTGACCTGGTCTGCTACTGGTTGGAATTGCATGTTAGCAGAGAGCGAGTGGTGGATGCCTGCTATACACACCATGAGACAGTGGCAGGCAGTGCTGGTGCTGCAGAGTTAGAGGACTTGTCGAAATGAGTCTCATGGACTACTTTGACATAATTTAGGAAGCAGTTTTGCCTAGTGGTTAGAGCACAAGGCTGTGAACCTTGGAACCTTGAATCCCATAGCTGCCACTTACTGAAAAAAAAACTAAAGTCAAAATTCACAAAAAAAAAAAAAAATGTTGTGCAGAGTGTTTTGATTTGTAGGTGTTCTCCTAGTAAGTTCTTCCCTTTGTTTCCTGAAAGTTTTGTCCACCCCCAACACACCTGACTGTCCCACTCAGCACCCTCCCCGCCACACGAACATAGCAGCAACACTGGGGGTGCCCAATGCCCTAGTGTCGCCACCTGAAATAAAGAACCCCCCCCCCGCTGTAGGGTATACCCTGTATACCTTGTAACAAAGAAGACCGTCCATTAATATCTGTTGGTGCCGCTGCCGCTAGTCCATCCACACGACCCTCACACTCGGCACCCCCCACCCCACATGCCCCCAAGTCCTTACTTACTCACTGGGAGTCCAACGCTGTAATCCTTTCTGGACCACAGACCAGGCACGTCTTCCCTCCTCAACGCCAGACTGTGAACTGAGGAAATCAGCAATACAGTTCCTTTTTTTTAAAATGGGGTTTTGAACTTAGTGGCATAACCTCGTCATTTTTTCAATATTTTGCCCCAAATTTTCAACATACCTTTTTTGGGACCCCACCTCATGAACAATTGCAGTGAAATTACGCAAGTCTGTCCTGAAAGGTGATTTTTGTGGTCACTGCATGAAATCACCTTTCAGGCAGGAATTGAAAATTTTCTCCACCCTTGTTCATGAGTTGGGATGATGAGAAGGCTGTATTAGAAATTTGGGGTAAAAATATTAAAAACAACAACGTTATGACTCTACATTGAAGTTTAAGAACACAAGCTTGTAACTGGTGTTGACCCCCAAATTTTCAGCATAGCCATTTCTTCACAGTACCTCATGAATTGACTGCTGTCATTTTTCAAATCCTAGTCAGAATGTGTTTTCGCACGTGTGGTGCAAAATCGCCTTTTGGGCAGGATTTTAAAATGTTCTCCACCCTTGTTCATTAGGTGGGCTTATAAGAAGACTATGTGGGGTCATAAAAAAATTGGGGGTAAAAATATGAGAAAACTGAGTTATGAGTCTACATTGCAGTTTTTCAAGGCACGCTCGTAACTGTGATAATTTTAATATTTTGACCCCAAATTTTCAACATTGCTATTTCTTCACAGCACCTCATGAATGTGACAGCTGTCATTTTCAGATCCTGGCCAAAATGTGTGTTCATACTTGTAGGACGAAATCACCTTTTGAACAGGATCTGAAAATGTTCTCCTCCCTTGTTTATGAAATGGGCTCATAAGTAGGCTCTGTGGGGTCATAAGAAGGCTATGTTAAACATTTGGGGTAAAAACATGAGAAGAAAACGAAGTTATGAGTCTGCGTTGCAATTTTTCAATGCACACTCATAACTTTGGCAATTTTTCAGTATTTTGACCCCAGCCTTTGAACATAGCCATTTTTTCACACCACCTCATGAATGTGACAGCTATCATTTGTCAAATCCTACCCAAAATGTGTTTTAACACTTATGGCGCAAAATGACATTTCTGCCATTGTTTTATAAATAACACCTATCATGCTCAGGAGTGGTCATAAAAAGATTATGTTGAAAATTGGGGTAAAAATGTGAAAAACCAACCAAGTCATGAGGAAATGTATTGTATTGTTCCGACATTTACTCAGAACTTTATTTTTTGCAGGTTTTGGCCCCTAATGTTCAACATATCCCTTGTGTTACCCCACCTCCTGAACATGGCAGCTGCCATTTTTCAAATCCCCTCTGAAACATTTATTTATTTATTTAATTTTGGTAACTGGGTAGGCCCACTGAGTCAAGTAACTGTCCCCTTTTCAGGGGTAAGCCAGAATTGATTACAGATACAATGAAGTATTACATTTGAAAACAGGTAAGGTACAACAGTTAACTATGCAAAACACTTGTTAATAAACATAGGTACATTTGTGGATACAACCACACACTGATCGATATGTTTGAATTAGGAAGTACAAGGTTGAGGTATCAGCGATGACGAGTGCATTGGTTTAGCTCCAGCAAGTGGGCCTTAAGTCCCCTTTTGAAACCCCCTAGTGAGTTACACTCCTAGAGATTTGTTAGAAGCATGTTCCACAGCCAAGAAAGCCTGGGATAGGACCCTTGGGCTGACTTTGCTCTGGGTACTTTAGAAGCTGTCTAGCAGGGACCTGTGTGTCCTGCTATTCTTTTTGTTGTCAGCAGCTCTGCCAGACTGGGGTGGGGGGGGGGGCAGTAGCCAGCCTGAGCTTGCAGCTAGGCAGAGATGGGTATTGTAGGCTGCCTTCCAAGGTGGGCCGGGATAGAGAGTACCTGGCAATGGTGTGCTCTGGAGGGGGCCCCTGCCTAAACTTGCAGATTCTATGGTACAGGGTTCTGAGCTTTTGCATCTGTGTTTTTAACTGAGAGCAATGCAGGGGAGCCATAAAATAGGGTGGGTAGAAGGGTACAGACCTGCTTACATACCACATACAACTCCATCTGACGCTTTATCCCTCAAGCCCAACCCACCACTGTTCGCTATACCAGTCCCTAGGGTGGCTCTCTCTGCAGGGTCATTTTGACTTCGCTATGGGCAGCCTCGTTGACAGTGCACTCGGGAACCATCAGCTGTCCCCTACTCACTGATGGAGTGGTCTCTTGGAGACTCTGGGCCTCCTCCGTTTCCCCCACTGGAAGTCCCTCACACTGCTACTATTACCATGGGTAGTAAAGCTTTCTCTGTCTCTCCTTTCCCTCTGTAATAGACTTCCTTTGTCCATCCAATCATCCCCCTCACATCAATCTTTCAAGGCAAACTTGAGCGTGGCTCCTGGCCGAGGCCGCTTGTACCTGTTCAACGGCGGTGCCAGGGGCCCGTATCCTGGCATAGCACCTATTTGTGCCCTCACCCTACCTCCACTGCCCCTACCCTCTTGCACTGTTCTGCTCCTCTGTTCAATCTGGATATGCCTGTTTTATTCTGAACTGTTAGCAGATTCTGCAATTTAAGTTACGTTTCTGCTTTTGATTTGTGCCTATACCACTCTTGGTGATGGACTGAACCTTTGTTTTAACTGTATTCCTTGGCTCCCCAGTGACTGTATGTACATTGCATGTAATACTTTATCATAATCGCCATGTTAAGCCTTTTATATTGCACAGCCACTTAATGTATGTCACTGCACCAATATGTACTGATTTCTCTGAAATATTTGTATTATGTAACTTGCCCTCATACCAAGTGTATTCAGCAGTCCTGTTTTGTTCTAATTGTATCTCTGTTTGTTGTGTTTGCCACCCTGGTGGCCCGGGGTGTGACTGAAAACGATCCTCTGGATCAGTTTGCTCACCCGGTTATCAGACATAAATAAATAAATTGATAAACCTTGAGTCGGGAGTCATGTAAGATGTGGACTGAGGTCATCTAGAAGTCCGAACTCTGGTTCATTGATTTAGTGGGCAGGTCCATGTGAGCCTTGAAGGTACAGTCCTGGTCAATGATAATTTCTAAGTACTTTAGGGACTCAACTACCTCGACCCTAGTCCCATTTGAAAGTGAAAGTACCAGTTTGTTCGACCTTTCCAGTCCAAGATTGTTAGGGCCAAATACCATAGCCTTTTTTTTTTTGCTGTTTAGGACCAGTTTGTTATTACTCAGCCTTGCCTCCAACTCCTGGAAATCTCTGGTCCGTAATTTAAGTGCGTCAGTGTTATTTTTGGACCTGTAAAGTACCACATATTCAGAGTACAAGGTGAGCTTTGCCTCACCACAGAAGATGGGCATTTCATTTACAAATAAAGAAAATAACAGAGGCCCCATGATTGATCCCTGGGAGACAGTCATGTATGGCACACTTATTCGATATGGCACCCTGCCATTTGACACGTTTCCACAGTTGCACAGTGAAATCACCTTTTGGATGGGATTTTAAAAATTCCACCTGTCTTAATTATAATGTTGGGTACCTAATCCAATAAACAGAAGCACTCTGGATTGGAAGTCGAGTCGATCCCAGTCCTTTCACAGAAGAAAGAGTTCTCAAAGAACTCCTAACACTGAAGGTGGACAAAGCAATGGGGCCTGGCAGGCTTCACCCCAGAATTCTAAAAGAATTAAGGGGAGAACTAGTGATACCACTGACTACCCTTTTTAACAAATCATGGGATGATGGTGTGGTACCTGAGGACTGGAGGAGGGCAGATGTGATTCCCCTTCACAAAACTGGGAGCAAGACAGAGGTCTGAAACTACAGACCTGTTAGTTTGACCTCTGTGGTAGGGAAAGTGATGTAATCACTTTTGAAGGAAAGAATTGTTGAGTACCTAGAGGCCAGTGGGGCACAGGACCCAGTACAGCATGGATTCACAGCGGGAAGGTCATGTCAGACAAATCTGATAGATTTCTTTGACTAGGTGACCAAAGTAGTAGACCAGGAAGGGGCTGTGGACATGGCCTACCTAGACTTTAGCAAGGCATTTGACACAGTCCCACACAAAAGATTAATAAACAAATTAGCCAGCCTGGGAGTGGGTCCGAGGGTGGTAGCCTGGGTAAAACATTGACTGGACAACAGGTAATAGTAAATGGAATCCACTCTGAAGAAAGAGGGGTTACTAGTGGGGTACCACAGGGTTCTGTACTGGGTCCAGTCCTTTTTAATGTTTTTATAAGTGACAGTGCAGAGGGACTGGAAGGAAAAGTATGCCTGTTTGCAGATGATACAAAGATCTGCAACAGGGTTGATGCAAGGGGGTTGGTGGAAAGGATGAGAAGGGACTTGGCAAGGTTGGAGGAATGGTCAGATGTTTGGCAGCTTGGATTCAATGCAAAGGAGTGCAAAATAATGCACCTGGGAAACAAAAATCCAGGGGAGGAGTACACAATGGGGGGAGGTAGTAACAACAAAAATGGAAAGGGACCTGGGGGTAATCATATCAGATGATCTTAAGGTTAGCAAGCAGTGTGAGAGACAGTAGGGAGGGCTGGGAGAAGCATCACCAGCAGAAAACAGGGAAGTTGTTATCCCTCTGCACAGACAGTTGGTGAGACCCCATCTGGAGTACTGCATCCAGTTCTGGATTACTCCATCTCCGCAAGGACATAGACAGGATGGAGGCAGTCCAGAGGAGGGCAACTAAAATAGTGCAGGGTCTGCAAGAGAAGCCATACAAGGAGAGGCTAAAAGAGCTTAATATGTATAATCTTGAGTAAAGGATGGAGAGTGTGAGACCCTATTTAGACTACTGCGTGCAGTTCTGGAGAATCCACCTCCGTAAGGACATTGATAGGATGGAGGTGGTCCAGAGGAGGAGGGCAACTATAATGGTGCAGGGTCTGCAACAGAAGCCATATGAGGAGAGACTGAAAGAGCTTAATATGTATACCCTTGAGGAAAGGAGGGAGAGGAGGGACATGATAGAAACATTCAAGTACTTCAAGGGAATCAACAAAGTCCAAGAGGGTAGCATCTTTCAGAAAGAGATGTGCAAGAACAAGGGGACACAATTTGAAGATCGGGATGGGGCGGCTCAGGGGCAATATGAGGAAGTATTTTTTCACAGAGAGGGTGGTGAACGCATGGAACCGCCTTCCTGAGGAGGTTGTGGGGACTAAAACTGTGGGAGAATTCAAGAATGCATAGGACAGATATAAGGCAGTTCTTGTGGGGGGTAGGAAGAAATTAGACTGTTGGTTAACTAGGATCTGCAGGATATCCAGTAGGTAGGGAAATGGGCAGACTAGGTGGGCCAAGTGGTCCTTATCTGCTGTCAAAGTCCATGTTTCTATGGGTCATAAAAAGACTGTTGTACATTTGGGGTCAAAATATGGGAGCCCACTTAAAAGTAGATATTGCCTCTCAGCTGCCCTATCTGGGTACTTGTAATCTTTTTTTTTTTTTTTTTCACCCGAACTTTATTCACCTTCCTCGGTGAACTCTCTCCAGCGTCCCTCCTGAACCCCCGATCTCTACCTCCCATCATGCCCACCTTTCTCCGCACCCACTAGCCCGGCACGTCTCCTGGGTCTGAACCCTCTGGGGAAGGGCAGCCCTACACACCTAGAGCACTTTATGTATAGGGATGAGCTCCAGGTGGGGGGGGGGGCCACATCAGAGAGCCGCAGCCGACATTGGGAATGTGGACCAGAGGGGGATGCGCCTTTGCCTATCACCAAAGAAGGAGTATTTCCATGTTTTTCGCCCTCCCCCCGAGCTTGGACGTGCAATGGCATCTGGTGATGCCCGCCGCAGCTCTGCCCCACTGCTTTGCTGCCCTGACATGCGCAGTGCCTCCGGTCTCCACGGGGCCCACTGCAGTACCGGGCAAGCCTGGATCTCTCCCCAAAGAGAGGAGAGATGTCCTCCGGATGCTCGATCCTCTCTCTCCCCTGCAGACCCGGGCTGGTTCCTGAACCCGGGTCACAGGCGTGGCGTGAGGTGTGGCATCCAGCACCTCAACCCTCGGCGCCACCGGGCCAGCTGGGTACTTACAGTCTAACAATGTATAAAATCAGGACAGCACTGAAAATGAGACATTGCATCTCATCTGCTCTGTCCTGGGTAAATATACAGTAACAATGTGCACAAGCAAGACCCGGTACAACAGCAACACCAGTGGCATTTGGCATTAACAAATGCTTGTTTAATGGTTGTGTGTGTAGTTTAGTGAAACAAAAAGCTTTAAAAACAAAACATTCACTTTTGCCAGCTAGACATAGACATGTACCTAAAGAAAGTGTGAATTAGACAGTGTTATGTAGTTGAAGCCAGAATATCAGGCTCCTAACAGTAGTTTGCTGATGTAGCAGTTATTGCTGTCTGAATTAGTGGTACTGAACGCATCACTATCACAGCGGACAAGAGGCATTGTAGGAACAGGAAGAGTCATAAAAAATGCTGACATGGAGATCCCCAGGGGCCATAAGACCAGCAAACAAATTTAGGAAAAACTCTTTTCAGGAAACAAAGGGAAGGACTTATTGGAGTACACCTACAAATCTAAACACTCTACACAACATTTTTTTTGTAAATTTTGACTTTAGTTATCCTAAAACCTCACAGTGCCTCACCACAATGTAATCTCTCACTACTGTATCTCTGCTCTTTGAATCTCCCACTGTCTTCAGAATGGCAACAATATTCTAACCTCTCCTTCTCCATTACTGTAAAGAGCTTTGGGGTACATTTTAACTGAGTAGTGCTATATAAAGCCATATTCCTTTCTTGTCCTAGACACAGAAGGAATTATTTTATCCGAACATACGAACCTGCCAGCGGAAACGGGCCGTGTCGGTCTATCAAGTCTGCTCGAGTGTGCAGCTTGGTGCCATACCATGAAGCTGCCCTTAAGTTGTACTTCCCCCATCTTGGTCCCTTCCTGTAACCCCACCCCTCCATGGCCCTCTTCTGTCCTCATCTTCTTTAGCCTGTCCCACCTTCTCTTGAAACTGGTCACTGCCTTTGCTACCACCACCTCTTCTGGCAATTCGTTCCATCCCTTAACCACTCTTTCCATGAAAAAGTGCCTTCTCATTTCCCTCTTGAATCTGCCCCCTGCCAATTTCAGGCTGTGACCCCTGCTAGTTCCTTCCCTCCTTAGGTTAAAGATGCCCCTGTGTTCACATTATTCATGGCCTTCAGGTACTTGAAGGTCTCTATCATATCCCCCACCTCTCCTTTCCTCCAGGGAGTACATGTTCAGTGCATTCAGCTTCCTCATATGTTCTGTCCCCATGCCACGGATTATTTTGGTTTCCCTCCATTGGACTCCCTCCAGCAGTTTGATATCCTTCTTCAGGTAGGGGCACCAGAACTGAACCCTACGCCAGGTGTGGCCTCACCAGTGACCTGCACAGTGGGAGAATAACTTCCTTCCTAGTAGCGGCGATTCCCCTGGCGATGCAGTCTAGCATTTTATTTGCTTTGGCTGCAGCCTTTCAGCACTGTGCAAAGTGCTTCATGTCCCCCCTGACCATTACCCCCTCCCCCCGCCAAAAGTCCTTTCTTCCTCTGATACTGCCACCTTAATTCCCCCCAGCCAGTTACTGGTCTTTGGGTTTCTGGTTCCCATGTGCATCACCTTGCACTTCTTGACATTAAAACCCAACTGGCATATGCATGACCATTTCTCCAGCTTAGCCAGGTCCTCCCTTAAATCCTGGATCCCCTCCTTCAAGTCCACCCTCCCACAGAGCTTAATATCATCTGTGAACAGGCAGATTTTACTCCATACACCTTCTGCTATGTCACCAACAACATTTATTCAACCTGCTAGCGCACTTTAATACATTCAGAACTGTGTACCAGTGCCTGCATCTTCATCTTGTGTGCCAGTGCTCCAGTCTGTAAATTTACATCTGTTAACTGTGACAGCACTGAGTTCCCGCTTATCGGAGCCATTGAACAAAGGCCAGGTTTAGAGGAGGCGGTGATTGGTGTTCACGCAAGCAGAGGGGGAGGGACAGAACACTACGAAAGGCTTGTGCTGCTTACTGCACAAACGCAGTAGTGCAAGCGTGAATAGAAAAACGCCACTTGGAGAGTTTAAACAAGTAAACAGACTAAATTATTTGTACAATATTACATATTTGTTGATGTGCGCTATAACAGAGTACAGGCATATTGTCTGCTGTTTTAACTACTGCTCTCTAAGTGAGTTGATAGATACTATTGATTTTTAACTGAAGAGTGACAAGCTCACACTGAATTTAATTTTAAATTAGTTGCAAATTGCACAGATTTGAGGGAATGTTTCTAAACATGCTAAGGTTAGTGGTAGGATTAATTGTTGTAATTTTTCTATATGCTTCTATTCGAACCAATGAATCCACGGGGGAGAATGTGTGCTTACCAGAACGCAGGATTGAGCAGGTTAAAACATCACAAGGAAGGGGATAGCTATAAGTGTGGTAATTCTTTTAACTTGGTCACAATATAATTACAAAAAGTTCCCTTCATACTTAATCCCTATAAAAATGTGGCCATTCTGGATGTCTTTGGTCCTCTGTGGCGACATTGAGCTGAACCCAGGTCCTGAGGGAAATTCCATCAAAATAATTCATGATAATGCAAGAAGTTTAATAAAAAAGATGGATTTCTTCAGGACCTGGGTTACTTCAGAGACTCCTGATGTTATAGTTTTAACAGAAACCTGGCCCCACAAGGGAATCCATCAGGAGGAAACTGAGCTAGAAGACTGCTATTACACGTGAGACAGGATTTGGGGCGGGGGGGTCAAGAGGGGTGGATCTCTAATGTATTTAAAATATGCATTGGGACATTCTAAGATCCTGTAAAGTGGAAGGTATTGAATGTATATTAAGAAACACTGAACCTGGTAATAGGAGCTGTTTACTCACTACCAAAAGTGAAAATGTGTTACTTTGACAGTTTTTGTCATGTATTAGCAGAGCATGTAGGCCACAGGAAAACGATCCTTATCGGTGATTTTAACACTGCATGGGGGGCCCTTGTGGACAAAAACTAGGCAGTTCCATGCGGAGTTTACACTTAACTCAAATAATCCACTCCCCTGCCAGAAAGAGTATGTTAAATAGTCATGGTAACATACTGGATTCGATTTTTGTTTCCCCAGGCTTGGTGGTAAATGGAAAAAAAGTGTTTACTGTCCCAGTTTAGGAGATCATAATGTTGTTCAGTGCAGCATAAATACAGAGCAAGTAAATAAACCCCCACCTAAACAACCAAACATCTATAGGAGAAGCTACACTGAATTTAACAAATTATTATTTAGAAACCACTTGAAGATGCCGTGGTACAGTGTTTTCCTTAGACCTGACCTGAATATGGCAAAGAATTTACTGCCATGTTCTTAGAAGCTTGTGATAAGTTTACTCCTCAAAAAAAGATAATATACAAAACCAGATGTTTACAATGGGTAGGAACAAAAATTAGCAAACTAATTTAAAAAAAAAAAAACAGCTTTGGAAAAAGGCAAACAAATCTCTGGCTCCTGAACTATGAACAAGTTAAAAAAAAAAAAAAAAAATGAACAGAGTTACCTCAGAAGTTAGAAACTGAAAAGCGTATTACTATAAACAAAAAATTAAAGAAACAGATCCCAAAAACGTTTGGTCTTTGATTAAAAAAACCAAAAACAAAAAAACTTACAAATCCAATTCGAAATTATCCGGAAGTGAGGATTAAAGAAAATGGGGTGCTACAACAAACAGATGCCTCTGCAGACCTATTATATACTTATTTTGTTAGAGCCACTGACGTCTCAGGAAGAACTTCGGAAAACAGTGTATTTGGACACAAAGCAGCTTATATTTCTAATTTGTTCTGTATTGCATATCCCCATTATTTTACTACTGAGGTCATATGCATGAAAACAGGAAAGCTATTCCTTGAGGGTTCATCAGCTCCTATTGCTTCTTCCCAACTTGATGTCATAATACTCTGCTTGTGACATCACAGTTATTCCCATAGCAACAGACTGTGATGTCACAGCAGAGCATTATGCTTTCAAGTAGACAGTAAGCAATAGAGGCAGATGAAATCTAAGGGATAAAGTTCTTGTTGTTGTGGGAATTTCTTCAGTAATAAATAATAGAGAGGAGACATCTATGGAAAAATATATGAAATTGAAGCTGTATTATATCCAGATATTATGTTTGCCAAAGTTTTCTCTAAGGCATCAGCTGCTTTTTAACTTAACTGATCTTAAAATTATAAATGCAAATATAACATATAAAGTAAATAAAGAAAATGTGTATATATATCAGAGAATAATTCACCAAAGTTTAGATTTTGTAAGGTAACCACCGCTGAAGTTTTCAAGATGGTTGATAGCTTACAGATAAAAAAGGCTAGTGGCATAGACTGCATAGAAAATAGACTACTAAAGGAGTCAGCCTTGGAAATTTCTCCCATACTTAGGGACATTATAGATGGGAGTCTGAGCGAGGGGATCTCTCTTCAGAGCTAGAAGTTGGCAAAGGTTATTCTTTGCTGGAGCTGTGTACATCGACCTCTCCAAGGCCTTTGATATGGTCTGCCATCTCCTCCTGCTCAACTCCCTCCATCAGCTTGGTCTTTCTGCTGGTCCCCCCTCCTGGTTTAATAGCTGCCTATCTGCTAGATCACAGTGTGTAAAAATCCACAGCTCCCTGTTTGACACCCGACCAATCTGCTCCGCTGTTCCCCAGGGATCCATCTTGGGTCCCCTTATTTTCAGTCTTTATCTGAATATGCTCCCTAGCTCCTGTGACGGCAGAGTACTCCTCTATGCAGACGATGCAGTCTTATTTGCTGCACTCTCTAATCCTGCCTCTCTACAGCATTCCTTTAACCAAGCTGAGCAGTGGTTTACCGACCACAGGTTGGTCATCAACCTGAAAAAAACAAAAGCAATGCTCTTTTCACATCATCAAAACAAGGCCAGAAGTGCCCCCATCCAGATTCTTCCCATCACTCCGCACCCCCTAGAGCAAGTGTGCTCCGACAGATGCTTGGGTATCACCTATGTCTGTGCCCTCACATTCTACTCGTACATTAGTGCCATCTCCACTTCCATTAACTCCTGGATAGGTCTGCTATACCGGCATAGGGACTGCCTTCCCCCGATGCACTCTGGCTGGCCATCACCCCCTCGGTCCTATCACTAGAGGACTATGGCCTGCTTATCTACGCAGCCGCCGAAAATACTGCCCTCAACAAAATCCACTTCTCTTTCAACAAGGCCTGTAGGCTCCTGACAGGAACTACCAACTGCACACACACCTGTGTACTCTATACCACTGCCAACTTGCTCAGCTATGAGGAGAGACTCCACTACCAGACATGCCTGCTAGCAAAAAAAAACCCCTCTCCTTGCACTCTTTACCTCCCCTCCCCCGGGGGTAGGGTATCCGCCTCCCTGCACCATGCAAACCCCACTGTCTCTACCCGCAACACCTGTAAGTCTACCCTCATGATACCTAGAACTAGGATTTCCCTAGCTCAGCGGTCCTTCTGCTACAAAGCCCCTACCTGATTTAGCTCCCTCCCAGCCAGTGTCACCAGCCTCTCTAAGATTGGTCTCTTTAAGGCTGCACTCAGGACTCACCTGTTCTCTCGATCCTGTAGGTGTGTCTAACCATGTCCTGCTGCCTGTTTCTCCCCACTCTGGATCAGCCACAGAGGGGTCGAACTCCCAGATGGCTTCGGATCCGACAGTGTCCCTGGGACTGGTAAATTTTCCCCACACTCCCACATTCCTGCTGTTCTCCACTGAGCTAATAGCTCAGCTCTGCACGAGATACTGCTTAGGCCTCATGCACAACCTCGCTTAGCATAACCTGTCTAATCAAGCTCTCTGCGCTGGCAGCTGCACAATGTATGCCAAGTACTCTGTCTAACTGTATGCTGCTCATAATGTATCCCATGTCCTCTGCTTAACCATATGCTGCACATGTAACATGGCAGCCTAACAGCTTGTAAAACCTGCTCTGAACTCTGCAACTGTGTATGTATCTTGATTCATGTAATTATGCTTTGTCGTCTCTGTTTCTCTGTGACGAGGTACCTTTGTAAATGAGTCTCTGACTCAAAGGTCTGTAAATCCGATATGCATAAATAAATAAATTGCCAAAGGTGATCCCACAGATCCGTCTAATTACCGTCCCATAGTCTTATCAATAATCTCTAAAATTCTTGAAAGAATTGTCCATGGACAATTAACTGATTATTTTGAAAAGTATGAGAACTTGACAAAATTCCAGTCTGGCTCTGGAAGGGGCAGGTCCATGGCCACCGCACTCAGACTTCTTAGATACAGTTGCCACTCTTGGTATGGCGAGGTCTGAGGGTGCGGTGTACGTGGACCTGTCAAAAGCTTTGATCTGGTGGATCATAGGATTTTGTTGGACAGACTTAAAGAAATAGGAATGGCAGATGAACTTAATCAATGATTTAGTTCCTACCTAACTGGAAGAACACAGGTGGTTACCGTAAATGGGCTTCAATCAAACATTCTGCCCATAACCTGAGGAGAGCCCCAGGGATCAATCCTGGCCCCCTATTACAAACACATGAAATTTGCCAGCAGATAAAGGCCTAGGGGTCTATCAAGTCTGCTGAAACGTGCAGCTAGCACCCTTTATTCTGCAGCTGCCCCTCCTTCCATTGACTGCCCCCCTTGCCCTGTCCCAGCCCCTTTTGAAGCAGTCACTGTTATACTGGATACCACTTCTGCCAGTACGCATTCCACCCAACTACCACCCTCTCTATAAAAAAGTGTCTCCTCATCTCCCTCCTGAACCTTCCTCCCTCCAGTCTCATATCATGGCACTGGGTGTCCCTCCCCCCCCTTACTTTGAACAGCCCCCCTGTACCTGTCTTGTTTATTCCTTTCATGTACTTAATCATGTCCCCCCTGTCCCTCCTCTCCTGTACTGAGTACATGTTCAGCTCCCTCAGCCTCCTCTCATGTGGTAAGTCCCCCAGCCCTTTGATCATCTTTGTTGCCCTGTACTGCAGCCCTCCAGTAACTTAATGTCCCTCTTCAGATACAGGTGCCAGTACTGCATGCAGTACTCCAGGTGCGGTCTAAATAATGACCTATACAGTGGCAGAATCACCTCCCCTCTCCTCGAGGAGATGCCCCTTGCTATGCAGCCCAGCATTTTGTTGGCCTTTGCAGCGGTCTTCCTACATTCATACATACAGGGATCAATCCTAGGCCCCTGTTGTTTATCACTGATATAAACAGTCTCCCAGCGTACATGGAGCACTCCTGCATTTGATTATATACTGACGATACAGTACTGGTGGCAGATGGTAGCTGTCCCAGAGAGGTTGAGAACAAACTGCAAATTGATTTTTTAACAGTGCAGGAGTGTTTCACTTCCCTGGGACTGATTATTAACAGTAAAAAGACCCAAGTTGTGGTGTTCGGTTCGAAACAGTCAGAACTAAACAATAAAACAAAGCATGTCCTCAGTTGGACATAAAGACAAAAGAGGGGAAAACTTTAACCCAAACAGCGGTTTATAAATACTTTGGGGTTCATTTTGATCAGCATCTCACTTTTGATTACTATATTTTAGACCTGATAAAGAAAATAAATGCTCTCATTGGGGCAGTGAGGTGGATTTGCCAATTGCACTACTAAAAATATACGTTTAACAATAGCCAACCAGTTGATCTTGCCAGTCCTAGACTATGGGAACCGTATGTACTGGCATGTCGGCAAACAACATCTAACAAAGTTGGATCAAATCTACAACAGGCTGGCACGATTCGTATTAAAGTGCAAGTACAGCATTCACCACTGTGCAATGTATAGTGCACTAGGTTGGAGTTTGCTCGACTTAAGAAGAAAAGGCATGTGGATTAGTCAAGTCTGGGGCATACTTAAAAACAAAACACCTCAATATTTAATAGGGAAGTTACTTAAACCTAACCATGGTTTAAATTTGCGTAAAAGGGCCAGGGATTTAGTGCAGCCTAAAGCCACCAACAACTTTAGCAAAATGACATTTGAATATAAAGTTGCTAATAGTTGGAACACACTTCCTCCACACCTAAGAAACCAGGAAAATTCATGAACCACCTTTAAATCTGCAGTACAACAAGAACTTAATTTTGCTGTGAGTGCAACAGGTAAAGTGAGATAGGCAATTCAAAAGGCTATTGAAACTAGTACTTAATGTCCTACCATGACCGAAAATGTATTTAAGTGTGTTTGCATGTATGTATTCGTTCCCACTATGTAACGTGTTTTGTGGTGCATTTAACTGTTTTAATGTTTGTAACTTACAGGTACACCTTGTGAATGGACCTCAGTCAAGCAAGTGGGCACAGGTGAGACTAATTGGTCTTGATCTGAAGGAAAGGAAAAATACAATTGCGTATCTTTGGCATAATGATTCTGTAGGTTGCACCATGTACACTGAGGGATATCGGAACCAAAATAATTTCCAGTATGACAAATTTAGTGTCATTAGTTGAATTAGTCAAATTTAGTGTTAATTTAAAATTAAATGTAGTGTCTATCCACAAGGGGTGGTCCAGAGAGGAGATCCTACCATTTGTGGTAGTCAAAGTAATGGAGGGCATTATCAAGGAGAGGCTTGGGAGGCAGCTGGAAAGGTTAGGGCACCACAATGATAAACAATAAGGCTTTGTCCCGGGGAGATTGTGTCAGTCCAGCCTCGTAGAGTTTTATGATTGGGTGATGGGGACCCTGGACAGACACAGGCTGGTGGGCGTCCTATACCTGGATTTCAGCAAGGCGTTTGATTCGGTACCTCATAATGGGCTGATAGCAAAGCTGGGGGAGATGGGGGTAGGAGGACAGGTGCTCAAGTGGGTGGAAAATTGGCTCTTGGGGCTAATACAGAGGTTAATGTTCAGTGGGATAGTCTCCTCCCCCAGGAAGGTAATCAGTGGGGTCCCCCACTGTTCAGTATTGGGGCCACTCCTGTTCAATAAATATGTCTCTGATATAGGGAGGGGGGCTGGGAGTAGGCTGAGTCTCTGCGGATGACTTCAAACTGGGAGCACTGGTGGATAGGGAAGAAGTGAGAGAGACAGTCCAGGGGGACCTGAATACCCTGGAGGGGTGGTCAAGGAGGTGGAAATTGAAGTTTAATGCTGGGAAATGTAAGGTACTTCATTTGGGGGTCAGAAACCTGGGCCATACACCTTGGGGGGGGGGGGATTGCATTGCAAGCCACATTGGGTGAGAGGGATCTAGGGGTGGTGGTAGACGTTAAAATGAGTAACTCCAAAAATTGTAGAAGAACCGCAGCCAAAGCAAACAGGATATTGGGCTGCATAGCCAGGGGAATTACGTCTGGGAGGAGGATGGTGATCCTCTCTCTATATAATGCCTTGGTCAGGCCGCAACTCGAGTATTGTGTACAGTTCTGGAGACCTCATCTGAAGAAGGACATAGAACTGCTGGAGAGGGTCCAGAGGAGAGCGACCAGGATGGTTCGGGGCATGGGAGGGAGACCCTATGAAGAGAGACTGGAAGAGCTTGGGCTGTACACACTGGAGGAGTGGAGAGACAAGGAAGACATGATGGGGGTCTTCAGGTGCGTAAAAGGAATAACCAAGAGTGGAACCAAGGAGCTGTTCAGGCTAAAGGGGGAAACAACCAGGGGGAATGAGTGGAAGCTGGAAGTAGGAGACATTGTTTCACTGACAGGGTGGTGGAGCCATGGAATGCACTGCCTGGGAGGCTGGTGGAGGAGGGCACTGGACGGCTTCAAGAAGGAGAGGGACAGGTACAAGGGGAAACTGAGGCCAAAGAAGACCCTCTCGGGGGGCTGGGGCGGGAAAGCGAGCGCCCTCTAGGTGGCTGGCTACCAAGCAGACATGATGGACCATTAGGCTTATTCTGCTGTCTTCTAGTATGTTAGTATGTAAATTTCACATGCACCTGAATCACAAGAGGCTGTTTAGTAGCTAGAACACAGGCTTGAAAACCAGGAGACACCATTTTGAAAGCTTTTTTAATTCATGGGGGAGCAAGGTGCAATTACAATATATTGTACCCCAAACAAACAGAAGAGTGAGAGAGACAGAAATAAGTGACTTAGCAGCTGGGGCATTTTTTTCCGTCTCTCTTCTGTTTGTTTGGGGTTCTAGTTTTATAGAATTTTAAAATCATACATTCCCCAATAATGCAAAGCATCATGTAAAATATATGCAAATCACTATGAAATATTTTATACTGTTGCTGCTTTAAGCAGGAATGTATGGTGCCATATGGCCTCTCGCACAGTCTGAAAAGGTTGAGAACAGACGACATGAACATGCATTTCATCCTTTTCAGGACTCATCAGTGTGCCTCATCTGTATCTCAACCTAGAGGAGGGGGGATCCATTCCAGTCTTTAAATGCCACCACTGATCGTTGCTGTCTAGGACAGACTTCTACGCATTTCCGTGAACAGTGGTACTCTTTTGAGAAACTGGCAGGATTATCAAAGACCAGTCTCGAGTACAGTACTCCTCATAGCACTATACTAGTCACAATGTCTGTGGCTCGCCTCTCTTCTCCATCTCTCTTGACAGGTCTGTACTACATACTGCCTATCAGGAAGGATCTTATGTCACAAGGACCAGCCCATTGTCCCACTGTGCAGCACCTGGACCTTGAATAGGGGGCTTTGGTTCTATGTGTTTACTCCAAGGATGTAGTGAACACCTTGTTAAATTCCAGAAAATAGACAACTAACAAAGTGTAGCACCAGATCTGAAAATACTGTCTGAGGTTGGTCCAAGAATCTTCTTCGATTGTCCCCACCTCAGTGTTGTCTTTTTTTTTCTGAGGGGCTTTGATTTGGGGTCTTACGTCTGCCCCACTCAGGGTACATGTAGCTTCTCTCAGAGCTCTCTTATGCTACAAAGCCTTTGGTAGAGTGTCCTCATATGGCCCTGTTTTTCAGTGTCATTTTACTGCAGCACCCTCTGATCAAGGAGATACCACCATGGGATCTTACATTATTTCTCAAAACTCTTACCAATGCCCCTTTTGAGCCTCTCCAGTCTATTTTCATTGAGATAATTAACCTTAAAAGTTGTGTTCCTTGTAACAGTCGGGTGCTTCTTGTAACAGTCACTTCAGCAAGGAAGATAAGTTAGCTTGAGGACTGCCAGTAATTGGTCCTTCCTTCTGCCCTAATTCCAGGTCAGAGTTGAAGAAGAAATTCCACACCTTGGAAGAACAAACAGCCTTCAAGTGCTGCTTGCGCAGCACTGAACCCCATTGTAAATTCGAGGCAGTATAGCGTAGTGGTTTAAGGCTCTGTACTGCAAACCTGGAGACCTGGGTTTGAATCCCAGAGCCCCCACTTGCATACTGTGTGACCCTGAGCAAGTCACTTAACTTCCTTGTGCTCCCAGGTCGCATCTGGAAACAAGCTTCAGCTTAGTGTGCCTTTCCTGGTTAAACAATTTCCCCTTCCCTTCCAGTCGCTTTGTGCTTTACCATCACCTCAAGAAGGGCTAGAAAGCCTCCAAGGCTTCCATATCCTTGTGGATTAGGGAAGGAAAGGGGGAAATTGCTTAATTGGAAAAGGCACGCTAAACAGAAGCTTTTCCAGGTGTGACATGGGAGCACAAGGAAGTGGAGTGACTTCTTCAGGGTCACACAGTACGCAAGTGGGGGTTGTGGGAATCAAACCCAGGTCTGCAGCTCAGTGCCCTAAACCACATCACTATACTGCCTCACAGGAAGGTTAGAACATAGGAGGATTGTGGACTGTATATTGGGTAATTTGTGCTGCCGTTCATTTTGCTCGAGATCATTTTTCTTTGCTCTGAGTGTGACGAATTTGCCTGTTTTTTGCCTGGGACAATGTATCAGATGCCTACAAGGTGACTGACTAGCTCCCTCCACTGAGAGTGAAGCCATATTCTACTAGGGTGATGTTGGCTTTCTCAGCTGACTGAAAGGGCACTGCATACATGAATACTGTATGTGCAGGGCTGTCACATGGTACTTGCTGCATGCATTTACCAGACACTATAAGCTGGGCATGGCTACTTCTGCTGCTGTGGTTCTGGGTTGCAAGATGCTCCAGGCTGTTGTGGTGTAATTGGGCTCATGTGTCGAGCTACACTATTTATGCCTCTGTCTCTCTCCTGATTACCAATTTTATTTTTTTTACCCTAATTGAGACTACAACTACACACGGCCAACTCGTAGAAGTGACAGCTGCACACCCCTTGCACTGGAGAAACTAAAATTTGTTACCTTTTGGGTAATTTCTTTTCTCCTAGCTGTGCAGCTGTCACTCCATTCTTGCCCTTCCACTCTTCTGTCTTCTAATCCCTGTTGGGGTGTATATAGTTCTGTTGTTTGTTCTGCGAAGGTTGGGATTATGTTTGGGATCATCTTATTATTTGAGTCCAGTTTGCTATGGAAGTCCTCAAACTGGGGAGCTATGGCAGTTGCCCATGGACATCACGTGAAATATCAATTTTGGTCTCCTGCCTACCAGTACCAGAGGGTGAAGCTACCCACTCGTAGGCTGGGAGAAATGAAATTTCCTGAAGGTAAGACATTTTCATTTTATTATCATGGGTCTGAGCATTTCTGGGACTCCTGAATAGTTCCTCGAGGCTGCTAAACCATTCTCTGTCGAATCAGAGGGAGAAACCAGCTTATGCTTGTGTGTTGACTTAGCAATGCTAGGTTGTCAAATCATGTCTAGTCATTGAGCTGTGCCATTCTATTTTCTGCCCATAAACAAACCGTTTTTATTCTGGCTTGCACTCCATCAGTGTTCTACAGTGAAGAGATCAGGCAAGTAAATGTTTGCCAGTACAGACTTGGCTTCCTGCCAACAATATTCTAATTTAATCATCACATGACACTCTAAACTAGTGTGAAACTGCACAGAAACATCTCTGGGTGTCTGAATTGGCAGAGTCTATTCTAAGGAAGAATAACCAAAGCTGCTGTTTCTCACAGAAGTTGATGATCATAGAATAACTACAAGAATGGAGTGGAGTTTATTCTATAAATAACTGCATTAGTGTACCATTTTGCTACTCCAGCACTGGGATGCATTCAATAAATTTTAAATAGTGCGTGCGCATGTGTGTACATTTGCATAATAGTTTTGTCTGTCTGTCTAAGGCTTGTGCATGTACATACTCCGATTTACATATACCAGCTGGGGTAGCTTTAACCCCAGTGAGGTATAACTGTATAGCACATCACTGTATAAGCAGACACAGGTATTTGTATTGTGTTATGCTTGGCAAATACTGTTGTACTTAGAGAAAAAGTAAAATTAAAAAAAGGAATAATAAACTGTGGGAATATCAAGGGGATATACCATGGTCATGTGATCAGATTTCACTAATCACAGTGCAAGATTTTCCCACCTCATTTTTATACATATATTTATAGACTGATGATTATCTGAGATGTACATTATTGGTTTTATTTGACGTCTCCAGTTACTATCATGCAAATAATGGTTTGAAACTGATCGTTGTCTATTACAGATAACTGTTACAGAGGAGGAACTGGGAGAGCATGAAAGCGGACTTAAAAAGAACTGTACTATGCTTTACCAAGTTGACCATGTCTGCCAGTCAGAATGCAAGAGCTGTTGTGTTGTTTTGCCATAACTGTACTGCAGGGGTCAAAATCAAGTTTGGCAGCCACTAACCAGCAGGGCTAGTGAATAGGAAAATCCACTGGCCCCCGTAGACTTTTTCCGCTGGTCTAGCTGGTGTACTTATTGAAATGTTACCTCCTGCAGTACAGACAGCAGGGCTAATTAAAGAAAAATTTTGGTAGTCTGATACAGAATCTGCTTGCATTTGGCTAGTGGGTCGGTGCCAGTTTCAACTCCTGTCAGTAGACAGCCATACAGCAAGCTGTTTCCTGCATGTTGATTGACTGTGTTAATAGCACTGTATTGCATATAGCACTTGTGTAGTCATCTTGGAAACTTTACGGAATGTGAACAAAATACTTAAACTTCTCAGTCAAAGAAGCCGTAGTTGAACTTGGAAATAAACCTATTCATGTTTCCCTAAAATACTTTGGCCATTTGAGATCATGACCAAGTTTATTATCCTCCTACACCAATCCCTTAATTATTTGAGAAGTTGAGATTCGTCAAACAGAGATGGGCCAAACTCTGCAAAGGCTTGTGGTTGTGCAGTATATTGATGCTGAAGGTTACGTTTGCTGAGTTATTTTGTTATAACATTGATGTAGGTGACGGAAGAAGCAATAGACATGTGGTACAGTATAAATGTGCATTACTACATTGCCTGTGCGGTTGTGCATGAATCCAAATTCTGAATACCCAGAATATCAGAGGTATTTGAATTGAGACCTGAATGTTTGAGATATTTGGGTCTGATTTGGATGAGATGCTCCCCCTGTCTGGTAAGGGGGATAGAATTTCAGGCCCTTGGATGCGGCCTGGAGATGAGTGGCTTGGCTGTTAGGGATGGGGAGTGCAGGCTTCCCGGCATTCATGCACCCTCTGCCAGTAGTCCAAGGAGTGGCATTGGTATCAGTGGTGAAGGCCTAAATTGTTAGGGTTTGGGACAAGGGTGAAAATGACAGCTATGGGGGTCAGAAAGAATAATTTAAAAAGTGCTGGCCTGTTTGAGCAGCAGTGGGGCTACTACTCATAGCCCCAGTGGCCCAGGTTTGGAAACATGCCTGGGTCATCGAGGGCCTGCAAGGAGAAGGATCTGTCAACAAGAAACCCCCCCTCCCCCCCCAGAGAGGGAGGGACACTTTTTTTTTTTCCCCTGGAGAGGGAGGGGAGAGTGCTGGCACTACAGCAGCACCACCTGGGTGATTACATGTGAAGCTGTGGGCAGATGTGTGGACTTGAGCATGGCGTTGCTGCTGTCTAAAGGAGGAACAAGACAATAGTGAAAAATGGCCTCGGCAGTCATAGATAACTGACCCTGGTTCATTCTGGCCCCTGCCCTGCCACCTGACTGCTGTCTGAGGTACATCCCTCACCATGACCCCACCTGGGGGGTAGAGGGGCACAAACCAGCACTCTGTAGAGGGCCAGCGCCATCTGATAGTAGAGTTGTAGGGTCCAGGGGGGTATATAAGGACTCCTGAGGATGGCAAGAGGGAACATAAATTCTACAGATTGTAACAAAAAAAAAATTATTTTAAAAAGTTTCTTAAATCCACACTTACCTTTAAAAATATGGCCAAGCAGTGTTCACATTTGAGCCCTGCAGTTCCATATTGAAGCCTGCTGGGTGAGGCACTCTGCTCCAGAAAAGGTGGAAGAATTCAGCGCATCCCATGCTGGTTGATGACAGATGGCATTGGCGTCTGCTGCAGAGGCAGCCTCTGGTTTGCCCTCCTGACTTGAGGAAGGGCAAATGTTGGGCAGCCCCTGATTTCGGGTTGGGGAGGGACTGGGAGGACGAATGGAGAAAATACAGTATTAAAAAATAATGGTATTATGTTGGGGCACAGCCATAATTGCCCGTCTGCTGGCCACTCCATTTCCAGATGTAGGGGTGATCATCAGTACGATCGTAATATTTATGGGTCTGCTTTAAAGAAATATCGGAGTCAGTATTTGGGGAGAGCACAACCTTGTGCATTCCCCCATCCTCCAGATGACACTCTTATCTTGAGCCAGCCCCCAAATTGCATCAGTGGTAACACTTCACCCTCAACCCACATCACCAGTTTCTGCTGTTCAGTTCACATGGTTGCGGACACCATATGTACATTGCTTAAGTGGAGCAGACAGGATAGGAGGGCACGCATGGTTGTGCCTACTTAAGGCTGACCCAGGTATTGGTTTAATTAAATTCACCAGGGTCACCATTAGTTCGATGACCGACCCCCACTTATGCACAAATAGGGTCAAGGCAGGTTAGAGGAAGATTTTACAGGGACCAAAAGGGATGGGCAGTTGGGGAGGGTGGATATGGATGTGACTTGGGGAAACCTTTATTTTTACATGGTATCTGGCAGGTGGGAAGTGGCAGGAGGGTGGATTATTGTTTGTTCTGCAGTGGAGTGCGGGGTTGGACAGCACAGGGAAAGTGGGGTTATGGTACTTTGACTTTGCTTCAAGCTTCTATTTTATTAGTTTCAGAGACAACAATACAATACAGATTTATTCATTTATTTATGAATGCATATGTGTATATGTGTGTTTTTTTTTTTGTTTGTTTTTGTGTTTTTCTGACCGGGAAAGAAGGGGTCTAGGCAATTCTGCCTATTTCAGCCTCGTCCTGGGAGTGAGGGTGAGTGGAGATACAGATGCAAACTGACATGTTGAATTATGTTAAGCTGTTAGTGGTATTGTTTGTGAATTTCTGTGTTATGATATTGCATCCCAGATGCCAAACAGTAAATTTTACATTAAGCGTATAGGTATGCCACTCTTGGGAGATTTCCTTACTTTTTATTGCAGATCTCTTACGTTATAGAAAAAAGCCACTGTGGCCAAACATGGGGCACCTTAGTAAAGGAGAATTACTTCTAGCAAGTAACCAGAAGAGCCATTTGTGGGGATTGGTTGTGCCCAGTAGACATTATTTAATGTATGGAGCTCACAGTACCCTGTATCCCACAAAAAAATGCTGTTTGCTCCAAAACATGTATCTGGACCTCCTGCCCACTACTATGGAGGTATTGGAATTTGGAGGGGGGGCAGCTTACTCGCCAAAATAACTTGTGTTGGCCCGGTGGTGCTGAGGGTTGAGGTGCTGGATGCCACACCGGTGACCCAGGTTCGGGAACAGACTCTGGCCGCCGGGAGTTGGCATAGGAGAGGAAGGAAGGATCAAACGTCCCACGACTGCTCTTCTTCCTTTGGGGAGGGCTGGGACACTGCAGCACACTGTAGTGGTAACTGGCGGAGGCCAGTAGCAATACAGCAGCTATCAGTAGAGTGGGGGGGGAGCGCAGCGGGCATTGGCACGCATGTGCTTGTACGCCATTGCACGTCCGGCTGTCTGGGGCAAGGAAAAACCAGGTGGAAAATAACAGGGCACGATCTCAGCGGCTGGTGGCTGTGCCCGGCGCCCCGGTACCAGAGAGGATCATGCATTCAGAGCGACATGTGCGATTAATGGCTGGCTCTGAGGGTGTGCCAGACTGGGCCTTGGGGGTGTGGGTGTCGGCGGCCGGGGGATCGTGGAGATCCACTCCCGGGGGGGGGGTACAGAGATGTGATTAAAAATAAATAAATAACTTGAATGTCCGCTCTGAGGATATAGTATATATGTTTTATTGAAGACTTGGTGTTAACAGGGTGGTAAAAGCACTCCCTCAACATGTGGCGCACATGTGCTTTTTGGAGAGGATAACAGTTCAAACCAGCAGCACCTGTTTGCTGTGTAAAGTCTTCAATAAAGCGTTTGCACTGTATCCTCAGAGTGGACACTCGAGATTTCGGTGGGTGAGTTGCATTGTTTGTTTTTTTTTTTCTTTCTAGTATCGTACTACTGGTTGCACCACTTTCACACTGCGCGGTCCGTTTGTGCTTTTCTGTGTAGGTATTAGATTTTCAAGACTCTTCATAGTTATTGTCTAAAATAAAGTCTGTACAGAAATGGTCACTGCAGCATTTCCTGTTATGAAGTGCAGTATATCATAAAACGTTTGTGCTAACAGAAACTGCACCAAACCAAGTTCCAGTGATAATGTAGGATAGCAAGAAACAGTCCATCATTTGTCCGGCAGTCGATAGCATTGAGGTGGTAAAGGCAGCGAATGTTACATGGCACTACCAAAGTCCAAAAGTTCAAAAAAGCAAAACCCAGTTCCAGTAAACAGCCCCTCTCAGTAAACAGATTTTACCCTCATCCCAGAGCCCTAAACACTTATTCACATAAAAAGAGAGAGAGAGTAAATTCAGCGTAAACCTCCTATGGCTTGTGGCCTCAGCTGTCCCCTTATCAGCTTCTTTAGGGCGTTAAACTGGATGACATGCTCCCACATACTGAATGTGGAGACAGGCTGGTAACAGAAATGAGTGAACAATCCCCAGGGACTTCAGCTGGCAGTGAACCCTTCCAGACTGCTTTTTTTGAGATCTTGTTGTAAAGCTCAGGTCTGGAAACAAACAGATGTGTTTCTGCTCGTACTGCAGTGAACCCATCGATCGAGCCACTTGCAGTATTGTGTCCGCAACGGTCTGTATTGTGTTCGTCAGTCATACCATCAGTAATAATAATAATCACAGTACTAAAGAAGTTAGTAATCATTGCCTTAGACCTTGGGTTGACTCAGGAGGCATTTATAATTTGAGGCCATTTCTAAGTTATGGGATATGACAAGTCAGTTGTAAATAAAGGTTTTTAAATCCTCTCCTTCAGCCTGCCCAGCCAGCTCCACAATTATCACATTAGCAGCATGAAGCTGGTTCTCTGCTGTTTTGTCTCTTCCCCCCACCCTCCACACACACATTGACTATGGCCGCTTCCCGGGTCGGACTGGTTTGGGTTGTAAATATATATGGAGTCCTTATGCTTTGTGTGAATCTGAACACTGTGGAAATGGGAGCAGGGACTACAACTTGGCAGCTGTACTGCTGCCCTTTCATGCCCCCTAGGCATTGAGACTGGATCAGAGGGTGATGTGCAAACCAGCCTGGACCGGGGTGGGTCAGGCATTGGTCAACTGGGTGGCAAACTGGTTGACAGGCAGAAAACAGAGAGTGGTGGTAAATGGTATACAGTCAGAAGAGATGCAAGTCACAAATGGGGTACCTCAGGGATCAGTCCTGGGGCCAGTCCTCTTCAGTATCTTCATCAGTGACATTGCAGATGGACTAGAGGGCAAGGTTTGTCTGTTTGCAGATGACACCAAGATCTGCAGTAGAGTAGATGATGCAGATGGGGTGGACAGAATGAGAAGAGATCTGGATAAACTAGCAAAATGGTCGGAAGAGTGGCAACTGGGGTTTAACGCAAAGAAGTGCAAGATCATGCACATAGGGAAGAGAAACCCTGAAGCCACCTATAGGCTGGGAGGGGAGTTGCTGGCAGTCACAAGAGAAGAAAGAGACTTGGGCGTCATCATCACCGATGACCTGAAATCATCCAAGCAGACCTCTAAAGCAGTAGGTAAGGCTAGAGGGATGTTGGGGTGTATTAGTAGCGGTATCACAAGTCAGAAGGAGGTAATGATCCCTCTTTACAAGACACTGGTTAGGCCCCATTTGGAGTACTGCATGCGGTACTGGAGGCCACACCTTCACAAGGACATTAACCAAACGGAGGCAGTCCAGAGAAGGGCAACCAAAATGGTGCAGGGACTGCATCAGAAAACATATGAGGACAGATTAACTGAACTCAATATGTATACCCTAGAGCAAAGGAGGGAGAGATGTGATATGATTGAAACATTCAAACACCTTAAGGGCATTAACAAGGTGGAAGAGTCTAACAGGTTTCAATATAAGAAAAATAGCAGGACAAGAGGACACAGCATGAGATTAGAGGGAGGCCGATTAAGGGGTAATGTGAGGAAGTTCTTTTTCACAGAAAGGTTGGTGGATGCATGGAACGGCCTACCTTAATAAGTGGTGAATATGAATACAGTGCAGGGCTTCAAACAGGCATGGGATAGGCATAAGGGAGCAATACAGATGAGTATGAATAGTAGGCCATTGACAGAGCAAAGGCCTGTGGCACATTCATAAGGTAGAAAAATAAATGGGCAGACTGGATGGGCCTTGCAGTCCTTATCTGCCGTCAACTTCTGTGTTTCTATGTTTCTATCACCTTTTGCCAAGGGCTCATGGACTACAAATGTACTTCACACAGGTGCCTTTTCAACTGCTTGTTGCCTCTTGTGACCGACCAGGACTGCCTGTCTTGATTAGTGTCCTGATGGACCAGTGAGCTTTTTGTTTGCACCTGTGAACAGCAGAGGCTGTATCGAATCCCATTCTGTTCTGCCTGCAGTCTGGAAGGGAGCAGACCTTCTGACTTCTACTGTGAGCTGTGCTGCGACAGACTGTAATCTGCCATAGATGAACTGTATAGTTTTTCAGTAGAATTCCTGCTTTAAAAAAAGAGGCATTCTCATGCTAGCTCTGCATGCATGCAGCCAGATTGAGAATTGCTGAGACTGTGACCCAGAGCCAACTGACTGCCTGAGATGCAGGATCTGCTCAGTGGTTGTTATAGCTCGATACCAGGCTATCTCAACTGCACAGGACTGGATTCCTTAACATGGAGGGTGGTGTAGGTCCTAGTGACCCAGTAAATCATAAGAGAGCCCAAACCTTCAAGCTGCTTAACATTTCAGATGCACAGCTAGAATGAGAATGAGAGACCAACTGACCATTTGATTGATGGGGATCACCACAAGCTTCGGCAGTAGAAACCTGCACAGTTGGCAAGATCCCAGTGCAGTGGAACCATAGGTAAAATCCAGGCTTGCCACTGCAACAAGGAATCTGAATGAATTGTTTGAAATTCATATATTAGATTTGTAAGCCATCCGCAGTTCAAAATACAAATACTCTAGTGTTTGATGTTATTTTCCACAAAGGTTTTGATATGAAACTTATGACCAGCACCCATCAGGCTTCTTAGTAGTCCATCCATCACTGTCACCCTGCCATTCCCAGGACTTATGATCTGCTTCAGTGGTTCCCCACAGATTATCCCTCCGGGGGTGCAGGGGTGCAGGGGGACATGCAGCCCACAAACTATCCTCCCTCCCGCCCAAGCACAATCCAGAATCGAAAGGAGGTGCCAGGTTGACAGGTGCAGGAGCTGCGGTGGACTGAACCTTCATCCTGTTCAGTTGTGTGTTTTCCTCCAGCTCTTCTCCCCACCAGCTTTGCTCCCTACCCTCCTCCTCTGACATCAGGTGCAGCCCACAGCCAGCCTTGTCACACTGCTGACTTCCCTTGCAGAGTAGCAAGCTCCCCTGCCCAGCATGGGGTCACCAGAGCAGCAGAACCTGATGCCATCTCTCTCCCTGCCCCCTCCACGGGCTGGGAGCGCTGCCACATTGTAGTGCTTCCCCAGCCCTCGCCTGCCTGACCCAGCTCCCAAGGTCAATACCGAACTTGGGTCCCTGACACAGGAGCACAACGAGCTACCTGCTGGGTCATTGGGGTGGCCCCATGTTTGCTGTTTGTAATTGCATGGCCTTTGAGTTTGGGGATTCACAAGTTTACTGAATTGCTAATTCATTATTTAAACAACACCACCACCAACAGCCACCCATTTGCACCAACTGCAGTCCTACACCAATGCCCAGTAACACTTGGGAGCTCCTTTTAGACTTTAGAGATTAAAGCACTGGTACCAGTGGGAAAACAGTAGTGTCTCTAGTATAGGAGAGCAAGATCGTGTACTGTATTGCACTTCATGGTGTAAAGTGGGCTGAGTCTGAGAGCTGTTCCTGAATGGACCTTTCTTAGATACAGATCAGCAAGGCATATGTTTTGGCTGTGCCTGCTCTTTACAAATGAAGAGCAACTGCACATGTTATGCTGGCTGGGCCTATGTTGGGCACCCAGAAGACCAGCTGAGATGCTTCTATACCGCTGTTAACACCCCCCGCCCTTTCTCTTTTAGGATGTCCTCCCTAACAGAGCTGATCTTCTGTTTGAATTTATTGTTTGCTGCCCTTCTGTCTAGAGAAGAAGTTCATGTTTATTGTGGACAGCACTACCATTGTGTGTAGGTCCACAGGAGGTATGTAAGTACAGCATCCCGGACAGTGGTATCATACAATACCAGGCCCTCTGTATTCCTTCCATGGTTTGAGGCACCACGATTTCTTTCTATCAATGGATACAGTGCACTCCCCAATCAGATAGGAAACATTGCAAACCCAGGTGCTACTGTGATATTTATTGACACAGTGGCATTGTAAAGTAGCGACCCCACCTGGGAGGGGGTGGCACTCTTTTCAGTTTTTGTTAACCAGATAAGTTCGCTAGGCTGAAGGCCTATTTTCAGGAGTGACCCAAGTTACAGTTGAAAAGGTAATCTTCAGTCGACCAAGTCTTATGAGACTTGGTAAAAATGCCCCTGATTGTTTCATCGAGGGAGTGCACAAACTAGAAATTCTTTTTTCATTTTAACTCACTCAGTTTGCAGTGGCATTTTTAAATACAGTAAGGTTGAGGTAAAATATTTTGACTCCTATATGCACTCCAGGAGTGAATGTTAAGGTAGTTTTATTGTAAAGCTTATTCTAGAGAGGAGCTGCAGTGAAATGCTGCCTGTCTCGACTGCTGCTCTCTGGCCCCTCTGGTACCTGAATTTTAATTGGGATTTTTTGGGGGTGGGGGTGGGGGTGGCGCTGTTCAATAAAGCTGTGCACCAGGCACTGTCACATTATTGTGGGACTGCACCGCATGTGCTTAGCTGACAGCTGCCTGTTTGTTCACGTAACTGATCTACACAGTTGCAGCTGTTCGAGTGCATTGTGTCAGAGAAGTTGAGTGCTAGAATTCATTCTTGCACAGAGCTGAAAGGCATCCCACTGCTCTCCGCCCAGTGTGAATGGATGTGAGTTGAAATGGCACAGAAATACTCGACTCAGTAATGACATCAGAATGCCCAATCATAGCATCAGAGATGTTCTTGGCTGTAAACTGTAAATATGCTGCCTCTTATCAGTGCAGTACCTGTGGGTAAAATCACAAGGACCGTTTTCTGCCCAGTATTAATAGATCATAGTAGTACTGGCCTCTGGTCAACCTAATGAAGAGTCATCATTTTACAGTTCAACACTAACTATGGCCAGGACGCCTGAGGCAAACCGTTACAGTTACTATCACTGCTCACATATTACTAGGCTAAGTCCATAGTGCTACTCTGATGGATTTCATCAATTTCAGAAGGCTAATGTTTCCCTCTGACTTGCGTATAGACACAGTCCTTTTGAAAACAAGTCTTGGTTTGCCCCATTTCTCACTGCTTTGTAAAGTCCTTCGAAACTCTGAATGGATTATTATCTGCCTAGTGGCCAGTCTGACCCAGAAAGGAAGGCCTCGTATTCAGAAGTTTAGCAGGGCACTAACCAAACCATACTGATGTGCCGATGCAAGTGAGGGTTCCATCATGCATAACAGTGCAGCAGTATATTCAAAAGGTTTTGGCTGGGCTGTTTACTGGCACAAAAAAAAATGGTTTTAAAGGGACACTGTCACCCCCCTTAGGCTTAAAATTGTCCCTAGATTAAAAAAAAAAAACTTAATTGCTTACATTCTGTACCGATTGCTGATGGAGCTGGTAGTTTGATTCTGACTCCTTTTTTTTGTTTCTTTCCAAAAGTTAAAAACAGACTGCACATCACACTGGTATCACCATACAAAAATGTGTGTGTTTACATTAGTTAATCGACTTATACTGCATCTTTCCTGTACTTGGGAATGCCCCTAATACAATCTAGTCACTTGTAATGCTGTAGGAGGAGTGGAGACTATTGCATCATGAGTGGCTGTATTGTTTGGGGTGTTCCTAGTGTTGAGGATGAATGCAATAAGAGCAGATCAAGGATTTGAAACAAAAGAAGGTTGGGCATAATTGCACATTCCCATGTATTTAAGTTCTACTAAGAAAGCGGCTCAAACAACCAACTATTTCAGTGAGTTTTAGAGAAGATAAGCAATCATAAAATGTGGGTTTTCAACTAAAAATAATACAATGCAAAAAGGGTGATCAGTGTCATTTTAACACAATGGTAAGATAACGTTCCTATCCCCTGAATGCAGAGTGGCTGTACTGTAGCCAACTGTTCCTGTGTCTAGTGGATCCCCACTCCCTGATCACTCGTTCTGTTGTTATGTTGCTTTTCTGGTACTCTGGTGGACCCCTCTTCCCCCTATTGTCATTTCTGTTTATTTTGTAACTTCCTGGCAGTCTAATGGCCCCACATTCTGAGTGACACTCCCCACCTGTCTACCTGCTGAGGACCCCCTGCACCCCCTTACCCTGGTCAATAGTATCAGATCAGCGTCGGCACAGCTCTTCACTCTTTCTTCACTCTGCTGACATTCACAGAGCGTGATCGCGTGTAAGTGTACCCTGTGACTGTCAGGACAGCAGTCAGCTGAGAGGTGATTGGAAGTCTTTGCCGGGTTCCAGTCTGATACGGTTTATTGGATGAGGGTTGACCAGGGTGAGGAACAGGTGGGTACTCAGCAGGTGGGTGATGGATGTCACTCAGAATGGGGGGAGGGGGTCAGGGGCACTCTGTGCATGTGTGGGAGGGGTACTTTAGCCCAACATGAATCTTAGATATATATGGGACATGGGCATTCAAGGGAGAGGGGGTTGCACTAGACTCTGCTGTGTCCATCGTTTGCACCTGGGATGGCTAATACTGTGGAGGTAATAAATTTGTACATGACTGAGATCCAGGACTGGATGTCATCAAGCTGTTTGAGGCTAAGTCCAGATGAGATGGAGGTACTGGTGATTGAGCCTGGGCTGAGGTGGGAAGTGGGGGGGGGGGCAATGATGAGGTCACCTAGGGCAACACTGCGCTCTGAGTATGTACTGGACACTGTCCTTGCACATTTGTGCATTTTGTTAAAGTATTTTATGCATTTTTCATCTGCAAACCTGGTGCCAGTTTTCTGTGCTTGCTAGGGGACTTGCCTACGGCTAGGCTCCTCTGGGTTGGTGGCCTCTAAAAGGTGAAAATCTGGGGGGTCATTGTGGATGAGAAACTGACATTTGAGGCTCGGATGTCAGCTGTAATCCGGAATGGATTCTGCCATCTCAGAAACATCACCGGATTAAAACCTTGATTCCCCTGAAGACCTACCCTCACTTGGACATGCATTCATCACGTCTAGACTTAATTACGGTAATACTTTATACCTTAAGGTGAGTGGAGGTGTCCTGCAACATCTGAAGCTGGTGCAGAATGCAGCAGCCTGGTTATTGACTGGCATTCCTAGAGCTTGTCATATAAACCCCCTGTGTGAACTGCTCTGGCTGCCAGTGAATTGGCGTATCATGTTGCCTACAAGGTCATATGCTGACTGGGGCTTGACTACCTGAGAGGTTTACTGACTGTCCTACTCCCGTATTGGACCTCTCGCCCCTCTGCTCCTCCGAGGTGGGCCCTCAGCTGTTCCTAGGACAAGGCTGAAATCCTCAGGAGACCGAGCCTTTGCACTTGCCAGCCCTGCCCTATGGAAGAGGCTACCCAGGGCTTTGAGAGGGACCCCCTCAGTGGGGGTCTTTAAGAGGGGCCTGAAGTCTTTTTTTTTTTTTTTTCTTTCGGGAGGCATTTGGCACTTTCTGATTTCCAAGCATTGAATTGCTGCATTTTACCTCTCTTGCAAACTGCACGGTAGATTTTTATGTATACATTATTTGTAATAAATGTATGTTTATATTTTATTAATGGGGTGTGTGTATTTTATGAATTACTGTGAAGCTCTCAGAGCCTCTGGGAATGGGCGCTTAATAAATAGCCTACTACTAGTACTGGACTCCCAGGAGGTGACGTCACAAACCTAGAACAGGTGACTGAGAGGAGGGCAGTCCACTAGACCAGCAGGGACTGCTCTGTCTACCACCCAACATGGGCACTGGGGGGTCTTCTGCATGCATGCTGATGAGCCCATAATAGGTATGCAGAAGACCCCTTGGTATGCCCAATGGGCTTATTTGCATGCCTGGACGGAATATGGCAGACAGGAGCCCTGGTGCTATCCCATTTTGGGTACGCCATTTCCTGTGGGCCATATGCAGTCCCAGGCCATGTCGGTGCAGCCCATATCCACGTAGTACTGTGCCAACATGGCCTGAAAGTCAGTTAGTGCATGCCGTTTTTGGCGCAGTGCTGTCGACCAGCTCTGAATATGGATATAATATCAATACTTTCTATTGCTGCTGTTGCCTTGTAATAAAAAAGCAGATTTTAGTCCTGCTATTACAGTTGTGCAATTCTTGCCATTTGCAAAGATATAAGTGGTTTCTTCCTGTTTGTGGGTAGCTGTGACTCAGAAAATTCTGGAATTGAGTCTCTCTCTCTGTCCAAAAGGCAGTTTTCGCTGTCAACAGTGTAACAGATTTCACAAATATTTTCTTGCATTTAGGTATGCAAGTAATTATTTTATGGATTGTGAGCAAAAGCACAGAAGTTTATTTAAGCCTTGATACTTACTGTATGCAGCCATGTTCATATATTTCTGTATATTCTGCACATGGCAACTTTCTACATATTGTATTCTTACTTGTGCAGTACCATTAAAACAGCCCACATGATGGTGTCTTGGGAGCACAGCTGTGCTCAACTTATACTGCCCATATATTATACAGCAAATCTGTACAATGTATAGGAGGCTGTCACCAACAAAATGACCCATTTTATGAAGCATAGATTAGAGTTGCATTTTTCTGAGTTTAGATGCAAGCTATGAAATGGGGAATGTCACTTGGCTCCTCAGAGCTGCTGTTAGTGGTGTGAATTCTGAATTGAGGTTTGGACCTTTTGATGTTGAAAGATCTGATTTTGGAGGGGAGGGTGTGTGCAGCGATTCTGAGTTCAGGTTTTTTTTAAAGGAATCTGCCGAGATCAACCCCTCTTAGCAAAAAGAGAATAGCAGGGAAATAAATTTGGGGGACAGCTTGGTGAATACTCTGGTATTATACTTTCTAGGGACATGGATATGTTGTTCATCCACACTTATTGGCAGGTATCCTTGCCGCTTTAAATCTTGCCGGAAGGTCTTCAAGCTGGCTCCTCCCACCCACCCGGGTGGTATAACTCTCGGCTCCGCCCCATGACGCCAGATCTTCCTTACTGCTTGGAAGCTCAGGTTCCCTCCTTAACGCTCTGCGTTTGTGACTGGTTCCTATTTCTTCCGTTTTGGGAATTTGAAAGTTTTTGCTAAAAAGACTTCGGTCTTCGATCCCTCGCGGCTGCGATGGACAAATCGACTCCCGGTTTTCGGATATGCCCCTGCGGGCAGAAGATGTCTCGGACGGATCCACACTCCACGTGTGTCTACTGTTTAGGCCTTGAGCACGACCCGCAGGACTGCGACCTGTGCTCTTCCTTCTCGGCCTACGTCCTCGAAGACCGTGCTGCCCGATTGCAACTGGGCCGTCCGGAGAAGCGTTTCCCTCCGGTGAAGTCTAAGGAGGCCCGGTCGGCGGTGTCAGCGGCGGGCTCGTCGGATCAGCTCGAGCAGATGATCGCCCTCGAAGAGGAGGCGGCGCAGGCCGTATCTTCCTCGGCCGCGGCATTTATCCCGCTCTCTCTGGGTTCTTCCTACACAGCTTCATTTAAGGAGCTATGTCTGTCCCTCTCCACTAGGGGAGAAGGGCCAACGTCTGCTGGACCTTTTTCTCGGTCCAAAAAGAGGGACAAGGGTAAATCCCTCCGTCGACGCTCTTGGGAGCGAGGAAAGGTCCCTCTCCCAGAGTCGTCGACCGTCGACTTCGGTCGACCGCTCGGCTTAGGCCACTGGTCTCACGGTGCCCCCGTCAGGTCAGTTGACTGAGACTCCTGTCGACGAAGTCGAGATTTTTCTCGACCCGTTAGACGGGCTGTCGCCCATAGAAGCCGAGATTCCTCTCTCCCGGTTCCCGGAGGAGTTGAGATCCTGGGCTTGCCTGTGCCTCCGGTTCGGGCCCTCGGATGAACCCTCCGGGCGAAAGGAGTGCGGTTCCTGCCGACACTTCACGCACCGACCTCGGAAGAGCGGCTCTCGGTCTGGTCTCCGGACCTCTTCAGCGGTCAGCCCGATCCCACGCCCGTCATAGGCGGTCACCGACACAGCGGTAAAAGCTGGCGTCGCCTTCGTCCGCTAATCCTCCTCCGCCGGGCCGAAGCGGCGTAAGTTCGTCGGCAGTCACGAGGACCTCATGTGGCAGCAACTTCTGACGGGAGTAAGCCGGCGTGGTTGCCTTCCCGGCCATTAAGTGGCTGTCACGGGCGGCGACACAACCCTCGACTTACCCGAGCCTGTACCCAGGCGGTTGTTGGCCAAAACCAGCTGCTCCACCGATTCCGGTGGAACCTCCGCCTCCACAGCCACTGTTTGGGGCTCCGACCAGGGATTCTCGGTCGGCTAAGGGTCTATCCCATCGGCTGTAGGTTACCCTCACTCCCGACCGACCTCGGCAGGTTGAGGGTGGCTCAGGCCAGAGGCAGCTCTTCGAGGACTCCTCCGAGTCGAGATAATTCCTCCTTTTCTCCAGCGACTGGACTTGGAGTCCTCAGGAGGACAGTCTATGGGCGATAGCCGTCGTCCTTCCTAGGACTGCCTGGCTCATCTCGGAATCCACGGGATGAAGCTCGAACCACGTTTCCAAGCAGGCCAGGTATCCTCACGGAGATTCTGGACCGGGGATTCTCCGGCGTAGGCCTTTCCGGTGGCCGAGGCCATAGTAGGTCCGGCCCTGGAGCTGCTTCCTGTCCTGCGCCGGGCCAGGATGGCCAGAAATATCACGGTCCCTACGGTTCCTGTTCGTTTTGAACACCCTCTGCTGAGGGGTTGGTTACACCGACGGCGTTTTCCGGTAGCGCCGGCTGCCAGGATGTGGACAAACCTCCCGACAAGGAATCCAAAAGTGGATTATGTCGGTGAAAAGTCTATGCTCGTCCTCTCTCTGCCGCCGTCAGGCCAGTTCGGCCATCCTCATGGCACATTTTCTCATGCCCTGTTGGGCTCCTGGATGAGGTCATTCTTCATCTCCCGCGGATCAGCAGACTACGATCAAGCAGTGCGGGACCAGGGCAGGGCAGTGGCCAAACAGCAGCTCCAGACTGCTTGGATATTGGGACTCATGTGCCAGGTCGGTGGCGGCCGCGAGTGGCTGGCGTAATGAGCAGCCAGGGATATCCACCTTTACTTGGATACCCAGCACAAGTTGGCGGATGTTCCCTTTTGGGGACTGACCTCTTGACCCTGGGGTGGAAGGTCACCTGCAGAGGATCGAAGTCCAATGCTACCTTGGACTCGGTCTCTTCGCTCAGAAGGACAAGGCCGCAAACCACAGCCTAAGCCCTTCGTCTTTCCTGCGCCCAGGCGCCCGCCAACAACGTCAGGGCCAGCAGGCTCGACCTTGACATCCCAAACCCAAGCCGCTGGCTTCCACTAACAGGAGGCAGGAGGAAAAGGCCCAGGAGGTCCTTGGCGGTCCATCCTCCAAGCCTGCCCAGTGGCGGGCTGAGGGTGTCGCCCCATCCCGTCACCTCCCCCTAGGTCCCCGTGGAAGGCGGCTCAGCACTTCCGTTCCGCCTGGTCCGCTGTTACCACGGACAGGTGGGTTTTGGAGGTGATGGGAAGAGCCTGCCTCTAGAATTGAGCAGGCACAGCCCTTCAGGCCCGTCGCCCTTGGGGGCTTGAGGTCCCCAGCCTCGCTGGCGGCTCGTCGAGCCGACGCAAGCTCTCCTCCTCCAGAAGGAGGTGATAAGAGGTGGAGACCCTCCTTCCAGACCAGGGTTTGTGTCAGGTACTTCCTGGTTCGAAGCGGACGGGGGCTGGCGCCCATTCTCGAACCTACGACCTAAACAAGTTCCTAAGGTCTCGAACCTTCAGGATGGTCACTCTGGCTCAGATAATACCATCCTTGGAATGCGTGTGGTTCTGCTCTCTAGATTTGCAGGGCGCATTTTCCGTCCTATCCGTCCGTCTCACCAGAGATTCCCCTTAGCTTCGGCGGAGGATCCCTTCGAGTTACAAGCCATGCCCTTCGGCTTGTCTCCAGCTCCCAGGGTCTTCACCAAATGCATGGCAGTGGTGACAGCATTCCTCTGCGCCCGAGGGGTCAGGTGTACCCTTACCTGGACGACTGGCTGATAGCAGCTCCCTCAGGCAGGAGGGTGGAGTGGTCAGAGATCTGGCCCTCCAGGTCTGCTCTCAACTGGGCCTCCTTATCAGCGAGGCCAAGTCGAACTTCGAGCGAAGCAGGTGATTCTGTTCATCAGGCGCAGCTCGACTCTCTTGACCAGGCCGCGGCTCCCAGCGGACAGGGCGAGGTTCTTTCCTCCTTTGCCCAATCATTTCTGGTTGGGCAATTATCCCTGCGGGACTTCCTCGCCTCCTGGGTCTCATGGCGGCCTGCACCAGCGTGGTCCGTTGGGCCCGCTGGAACATCGTCCCTTCAATGGGGACTGGCCAGCCAGTGGTCCTAGCGCTGCGATCCTTTGGACCAGCTTGTGCGTGACACAGGGGATGTGGAATGCTCTCCAGTGGTGGATGGTTCCAGGTCATTTGCAGGAGGGCATCCCGTTCGTCCGCTAAACCGGCGGTCTCTCCTTCGACCGATGCCTCTCTGATGGGTTGAGGTGCCCATCTGGGGAACACCGGGCCACGGCCTCTGGTCCCCTGGAGTCCGATGCCACATCAACCTGCTGGAGCTCGGCCGGTCGCTAGCTCTCACTGCCTTTGCTCCGTTCCTCCGAGGTCAAGTGGTCCGAGTCAGGCGGACAACACCACGACCATGTACTATCTAAACCGCCAGGCGGGCCGCGCTCCATGCTTCTATGCAAGGCTCTCCGCATTTGGTCACTCGTGCGCAGCCTGGGCGGATCTCCTAGCCATTCATGTGGCAGGCCTCCAACACCCTGGCCAATGCCCTGAGCCGGATGAGGGCTGCATCCCACAGTGGTCTCTCCTGCGGAGGTAGTACAGCATCTGTTCTCCTTTGGGGCACACCTCAGGTGGACCTGTTTGCCTCCAGGGAAGCGCAGGCTGAACTGTTCCATGCCCGCCCCCTCAGCAGGGCTCGCTGCAGGGGATGCCTTCTCGAGGCAGTGGACCCGGGCCTCTTCTCGCCTTCCCCATTCCCTTGATCACAAGGTGCTTCTCAAGGCGAGGAGAGGGACAAGGCGCAGGTGATTCTGATAGCCCCAGACTGGCCTCGCCAGTTCTGGTACCAGATCTCCTCAGTCTCAGCTCCAGGACTCGCGGCAGCTTCCAGCTCGCCCGGACCTGCTCTCAGTCAATCAGGGAAGGTGTTCCATCAGGACCTTCAATCCCTGCACCTGACAGCCTGGTTCCTGGCTAGAGTTCCAGGCCTTGGGTCTTTCGGCAGGGTCCTCAATGTAGTTGAGGCGTCCCGTAAGAGTCGACCAGAAAATGCTATGCCTTCAAATGGAAAAGGTTTTCCATTTGGTGTCGACAAGGGCTTGGACCCTTCCTCCTGTTCCTTGGCAAGCATCTTGGACTATTTATGGTCCCTTTCTAATCAAGGGCTTAGGTCGGGACCCTAAGGTGCACCTGGCAGCCATCTCTGCTTACGGGCGGCGGGCCGGGAAGCGAGTCGATAGCGCAGGAGAAGGTGGTCTGGCGCTTTTTCAAAGGCCTTGATCACATTTCCCCTCGTCGGAGAACCTCCACCTCCGTGGGATCTACTGCTGGTACTGGCAAAGCTCATGGGCAACCATTGAACCTATGCACAGGTGTGCTCTCTCTCCACCTGTCGTGGAAGACCGCCTTCTTGGTGGCTATCACGTCAGCCAGAAGGATGGGAAGCTCCAGGCGCTTTCCATGAGTCTCCTTACCTGGTCTTCCACAGGGACAAGGTTGTCCTGCCCCACCCGAAATTCCTTCCGAAGGTGGTGTGGGAGTTTCACCTTAACCAGGTGTTGACTCTGCGGTGTTCTACCCCAATCACCTCGGAGGCCGAATATAGGCTCCATGCTGGACCCTGAAGGCTTTCGCCTATTACAAAACTGCGGCTGAAAGTGGGGAGGTTGCCAGCTGTTTGTCACCTACACTGAAGCATCAGCAGACCTGCAGCCAAGCGGACGATAAGCAGGTGGGTCACCTCCTGCATAGATCTCTGCTATAAGTTGATGGGCATGGAGCCTCCCAGAGGATAAGAGCTCATTCTACCGCCATACTGCTGCATCAGTGGCTGCTTCCAGGGCGCCCTATCCAGGAAATCTGCAGGGCTGCTACCTGGAAGTCAGCAACACCTTCATTACTCATTACCACATCGACCTTGAGTCACGCCGGGATGCTGGTTTTGGGGCCTCGGTTCTCCAGTCTCTCTTTCCCAAGTAAGTATTGGGGTGTCGTCTTGCCTCCTCCTCCCGGAGAACTGCTAGGAGTCTGCCAATAAGTGTGGATGAACAACATATCCATGTCCCTAGAAATACAGGTTACTCACCTGTAACAGGAGTTCTAGGAATGGTATATGTTGTTCATCCCACGACTCCACCCGACCTCCCCCGGCTCGACGCACAACCTGAGCTTCCAGCAGGCCAGATCTGGCCAAGGGGCTGAGCCGAGTTATACCACCCGGTGGGTGGGAGGAGCCAACTTGAAGACCTTCCGGCAAGATTTAAAGCGGCAAGGATACCTGCCAATAAGTGTGGATGAACAACATATACCATTCCTAGAACTCCTGTTACAGGTGAGTAACCTGTATTTTTATTCCTGCCACTGATGCTGCCCCCAATATCCTAACTCCGAGCCCTATCTCTTCCCTATCTCTGATACTTGCACCCATCTCACAGTACCACAGTGCCGCTTCCGCCTATGGTGGTTTCTGAGGGAGGTCGGGTCTTCTGTTCACAGCCCCCTTTGGCCCTCTAGTGTGGAATATGGGGTCGCTGGTTGGGAGGGCAAGAGTTTAGCACACTGGGGAACATCCTGCTCAAGTTGGGCCTTTTCTGCTTGCGTTACATACTTCCCTGTCAGAAGCCAGCAGCACCAGACAGCAACGTTTATTTCTAGGGTGCAGTATCGAGCAGACTCGAGGCGCCTTACAGGGCAAGACAGAAAAATAAATACATCATAATAAACAATAAATATCATTAGTATATAACAATTACACATCTAAAACAGTAAGCTTCATTAAACAGATGCACTTTTAGAGAGTAGAGTACAAGGGTACTATGTGTGCATACACATGCATATGTGTGGCCATGCACGGTTCTAGCCAGCATCCTCCCTCCTCTGAAGCTGCTCTGACTGCACTGCCACCTTTGGTCACCCAGGTGGCAGTATTGCAGTGGAGACTTCTGCTTTCCATTCCTCCTACTTCTGACATCCCAGGCTTGTTCCTGAACACGTGTCACCGGCGCCATGATCGGTAACCCTACCACCATACCGACAGCAGTGATCAACCATTTTTTTTAATTTGTTTATCCCCTTGGCAGGTCTCCCTTTAAAACTACTGCTGATGGTACTGGCGGCTGTGATTCTGATAGAAGTGGATTTCCCCTTTTTTCATCCCCCCCCCCCCCCAAATAAATGTTTTTATCCTCCTGTAGCAGACCTGGGTGGCTGTCAGCCTTGTCCCTGTGTACGGTGATCATCCTTTGCCTCTCTGCCATCTGGGAGCTAAGTTTCCCTGTGGATTTCCCCCAGTGGCAGGTCCAGGGGGAAGACCCCTTCCCCCTAGAGCAGACACAGCCAGATTTTGCCCTGGGACTGGAGCAGCATGTTGGATTGTGGAGAAACAGGCAAGGCTTCACAAAGCCCAGATCCCTAGCTTTTCCATGTTTTCTTGTCCCTCGCCATGCTGCGGTGCCAGGATGTGCACATGGAGGCACACGCATCCTGTGCTGCCGCAGCCCCACCCTTTGACTTTCTTGTGCCTGCACTATCACCGGGCCTCCATCCGGTGGCAGTCATGGGCCAAGACGGCTGATCACCCCTCCCTGGGACACTCAGTCCTCTCTCACCCTGCCAACCTCCAGCAACCCATGCTCGTTTCTAAACATGGGTCACAGGTGTGGCAGGAGGTAAGGCGTTCAATGCCGTAGCTCTCCACGCCACTGGGCTGGTTGCCTTCTCCTCCTCCTTTTGAAGGTTGCACAGCCTGCCTATAAGACCGCAGTGACCCTGTTGATAAGGCAGGGATGTTTATGCCCCCAAGCCCTCCTTGGGTCTCCACTGGGGTGGCAGCCAGAGTGGAGGTATGGTGCTTCCCTTCCCTGGTCAGGAATCAGTGCCACTGGCAGATCCCTGTACATGGATGACCAGTCAGCAGGAATTCTAGGTTCGCAGCCAGACTCTCAGTTAACCAAATAGTAGATAGTGTAATATGCTATCCCTGCATCATTGGAGCAGAGTGGGTGGTGTTTTTTTGTTGTTTTTTTTTTCCCAGAAAACAGTCCCTCCCTCCAAAGAAATATCCCCGGGAATGAAAAAATGAATGTAGCTTTTTATAGTGCTTTTATTGTACAGATTGTATCTGAAAGTGCTTTACAAGTCATGAATGGTTTCTGTGGACACTATTTGAACAAGGAGTTCAAGAGAAACTCTGGGAGGTTGAGGAGAGAAAGAGGTGACAGCAAGGTACAGGAAGATTTTAACTGACTTGTCAGGGTCACTCAAATGAGTATGTGGTGAAATTCATGTCTGGGTCTCTAGGTTGTATTTTAGAAGGGTGTAGGGTCCTGGATGCTCAAGGCCTGGCAAAAAGTTCCATCTGTCAAAATGAACCAGTAAAGTTGAAGAGTCTAACCTTGAGGTGGCACTGGAGCATAGTACTTTGAAGGGTGCGAGAGACTCAAACTCCAAAAATATTTTTTCCAAAATATTTTTATCTTTCTATATATTTGTAACCACCTCTTTAGACTGTAGACCAGCGTTTTGTGGACTAGGGCCACCTCCTCATGGCTCACGGTGGTCTCCAGTTTCATAGCTATGTGTTCCATTGCTCTGTTACAATCATCTGATGCAGTCTTCTGACCAGACATGAGCCTGAAAACTTATGTAACGCCCAGTGGCGTGCAGTTTGGATCTGACAGCAATACCAGGTGGGCTGGGTTCGGGGAGGAATAGGTCACTCGGCACAAAGGCTAGGTTTGGCTACTGTGCACAGGGGCACCCAAGTAATTCCGAACACAGGAAGCAATAACTGTAATGTCCAATACCAGAAGTGGGGTTCTAAAGTGTGGCTTTTTATTCACATCCAAACAGAATAAACAAAGCATAGATGGACCCCCACAGGGCTACACTCCTGGTAATGCAGATTAAAACAATCAAGAACACTTCCTCAACACTTTAGCCCTCAGGCTCTGAACCCACCAGGCACACAGCCTGGACTTGCACGCTGCTTTGGGTACACAGCCCGAACTTGTACACTGTTCTGGGATTTCCCAGGCTCTGCTCCCTTGCTAGCCACTCGGACACCTTCCATATGTCATGGAAACATTTTCTGGTGGATCCCTAAACCACCTAAGAGCACCTCAAAATTAAAAGGTGCCTCAGAGCAAATCCGTAGAGGTGAATTTGGTTACTACTGATGGGGGGTCTCCCACCTCTCGCTCCCACAATTCACACCCGGCCATTTCTCCGGACAATAAACACCTCATACTGTAAAGCTTGGCAGTGTAGATTCTTGCTAAATGTATGTCGCATTCCATCTACTTGTCTTGCTTTCCCTTTGTGCTGGACTTGAACATACTTTTAAATGATGTAGCCCATTGCTCTAGGCCCCTCACTGATTAAGCAGTCCAGTCCCCACTTTACAACTGTACTTGGCTGTCTCTTCCTGACCCCGCAGTAACAGTCCCTTTAGTTTCCTTCTGTTAAGGTGAAAAAACACTTGGCCATCTTTCAGAGCGAACTCGCCCTTTGGTTGCAGGTGCCCCACAGGCGATTCTTTCACAGGAATTTCTCTCTCAGAGCTTTTGGTGCCGCAGCACAACTTGAGTAGGCAGCTTCTTCCCTTAGCTGGAACCAGGAGGGTTGCCCCTGGAAAACAGGCAAACCTTTCCCCCCATCCCTGAGGGGATGGGGCACTTGGACCAGTAACAGCGGTATCCAGTACTTCAACTACCAGATCCTGTGTTCTTCTTACGGTGGAAACACACACCTTCCTAATCAGTAGCTCTAAAACAGAGCTTAAAAATCTCTGAGAGCCTGCACACAGACAGCTGTACTACTGTCTCTCACCAAGACTGCACACAGACTGAATTCAAAATCCCCAACGTTCTATGCTAACCTCCAACTGCAACATTCCAGTATGGCTTATGCAGCTGCGAAAGTTCTATGGTGATGTCATCCCTCAGTCTCAGCTGAGACTGAGAACAGAGTGAGACAGTGTGAAATCCATTTAACTGGAGTTTCATAAGCTGCCTTCCCTGCCTACCACTAGGTCTTACTGGGATTCTAGTAACCCCGGGCAACAGGGGGTTTACACTTACTTTTTAGGAGTACAGTGGAAATAACTTATAATGGACATACTTATAGCGGACACTCACTTATAACTGACAGATCTGTCTCGTCAAAAGCCCAAAGCTATGCTAGTAATGTTAAAAATCCCATTCATACCATACTCTGCAACCTCTGTATAGCGGACACTGTGAGCTCCTCTGTACCCCTGTTACATGCTGCAAATTACCTGCTAAGTTTCACCTGATTATTCAGCTGGTTTGTCTGGCACTATGAAGACATCACCCACCTCACTTATGCCTGATACCTTACTCAAGGGAATTACTCCCGATACCCCAGTCAACTCAGGTTCTGTACAGCAAAATCTTAACAATCACATTTACTGCTCAGCCCCCTGATCCCAGTGAGCACAGGTACTGTACAGCAAAATCTTTCAAATCAGCTACAAATAGCAGTCCCCCATACCTTTGGTTGGCAGTGGGGGGGGGGGGCACATTCTCCTTTTAATTCCTGTGTTTGAGCTGTGGTGGAGGAGATTCATATTTTAAGATTTTATAATGTTGCCAACACCCTTTATAATGTACAAAACCTGCTTACACAAATGTGTCTGTTATAAGAGGGTTCCACTGTATTTTGGTTTTGCCTTAATTTTGCTAGTCACTTCCACCAGACAGTGACCCTTATCCTCCCCACAGCTTGTCACCCATTTGCCCCATTATCTGGGATCTCCTATTGTGAGGCCAGCGGTGTGAAGAGTCTGCTCAGAGCACTTTGTATTGAAGATTGAGAATTCCTTGAACATTTGGCATGCATATAGAAGTGCTTGGATCCCTGCATTCTCACCATGACACTCCTCAAAATGGTTGTGCCTTACATTTCTGCCTTCTACATATTTCTGTATTTTCTAACAAAAACATTTCAGGCTACCCTGAGTGCTGTTACTTTTTCATTAAACATTTTTGGCCTTGTTTGAGTTAATATATGTTGGGATTTTAAATGTTAAAGCCTTGGGTTTTCATTAGAAGCAGTGCTTATTCAAATATCTACCCACAGCCCGGTGGAGGCAGGATTGCCAAATGTAGTGTTGCATAATGTGCACTCAGATTTGTTAGTCAAATCAGCGATTATGGGGTTATTCTAATGAGGAATGATCTTGCCTTCAGTGGTAGATGTTAAGTTGATGCTCTTAAAACCTTGCTTTCAAGTTCACTGACTGGGATATTGACTGATGATTAAAGCCATCACTTTGTGTAGCAGAAAAGGAGTGTGCCAGTGTGGCTCACTGCATCCACAGGCTGCTGTCAGGAACTGACAGTATCAGTAGTGAGGCATATTTCAGGCATGTAGGCGTGATGTGGCACCAAGGGAGGGGTACATGCTGATGAACTAAAACCTAGAATTTTCAGGACTCTTACTACGTGTGAGTAAGCTAGCATCAGTATCACTGTGCCTGATGCATTCTATTCAGTAGGCTGTAACATGCCTTAAACAAAATAAAACAAAACTGGGTATTGAGAAAATCAGAACAGAAAAAATAGTGTGCATGTAATTTTTTTATCATGTATTTTTGCCTTCTGTTCTTCTGTGTTGTCCCCCTTCTGCCAGTGACCTTCAGCACCATCACCACCCCTCTGACTTACCCCAACTGCTTGGTTGTCCAGGATGGGTGAGTGGGTGCCTTGCTAGTGTTGTGCATGCAGGGTCACCAGCCTCATTCACTAATGACGGTGCTTTTCCTCCTGTTTCTGCCCTGGGAAGGAGCTGGCATGGATCCAATAGCACGCATGAACAGTGTAAAGATGTTGCATGCCTTAACGCTCCCACACTGCTTTCAATTTAGGTGACCTCTGCTTTGCTGCCTAGCCTTCGTTAGGTGGCAGCTAGGCAGTGGTACGTGCTGTTCCCCCTCCCCAAACGAGGAGAGTAGTCCTCCTTCCCCAGCTGGCTGCTGCCACCTCGCCTGTTCCCTTGCATACGTGATATGCGTGAGTACCTTACCCTACAATGCCACTGGGACTGTCCTGTGTATATATTTCTAAATAAATTTTACTGCTCCTGTCTCATTCTCCCCACTTTGTTTTCCTGAACATCACTTAAAGAGGACCTTCCCCAGTCACTTTGACTTTCATGCATTAATTACCCCTTCTTGCACTGATTCTGGAATTATATTTCATTAATGTCTTCTGCAGTTAGTTTTTGCATTCCAAGCTGCTAAAAACTGTAAGGTGTACCAGAGCTTCTATAGCAAGCCTGGCGTTGCTGTGGGCCCATGCTGACACCATTGTAGGGCAGAATCAATTTCACAAAAAAAAACAAAAACATACAGATGAGGCATTTAGATTTTGGTATAATGCATTGCTAACAGGGTGTCTTGGGGAAAGGGGAACACAATATGTACACGGACTACTGGTAGGTTTCCCTTGTAGCATTGTTGCAACTGCATGGTACTGAACAGTGTGAGGCACTCCTCTATCCTACAGTGATGTCATCAGGAGCTAGCAGCCCAGCAAGCTGAACAGCAAAGGCAAGTGCAGCAGGGCTCAAAAACAAATCCAAATTATGGAAGGCAGAGTAAACCTTGGCCAGAAATAACACATGCATACACCTTTTCAGGTCTAGTACTGCATATGATGACTACAAGCTGTAACTTTTTGGACCATCAGGGAAGGTCCTGTTTAATGTAGATGACTACAAGGGGAAGAAATGCGTGACTGAATGTAATTGTTGTACAGCAGTCCAGTTGACAGTCATGAGAACGATTCATGAATTATTTACGGACAGTTCATGAATTCAGCTCATGAACATTCACCAATCCTGTATCAAATTGTTCAGGAATGAAATGGCACTCGTGTTCATGAACATTAAGGTTCATAAAGGTCTGTGAAGTTTCATAAAACACCTCCACTGAATGTTTATGGACTGAAGCCCATGAGTGATTTTGGTTACCAAGATTACCCTGCTTTTACAGTATTGTTTAATTTGTGAGGAAATGCAGTTTTAGCCCTATTCTCAAAAGAATGTTGCCCTGTATAGAAATTAGAGGCAGGCCTGTGCAGCCCTTGGCTGTTTTATCACACAGCCTGAGAAATTAACCATGGCAATTGAATTCTTAGAATAAATAACTATACTTTTTTCTGTTCTTGTTCCTCTAAATTAAACCACTGCTCTCCTTCCATTCATACATAGAAAGGCCTAATTGCTACTTATACCCACAGAATCTTAAACCCTTAAAATGTGGTGAGCTTAACTGGTAATCCTTTTGGCCGGTGTAGTGGTTGGATTTCTGCTTGTGATGCCGACGACCCGGGTTCAGGAATGAACCTGGGAGTCAGAGGGCCAGCCGGGGGAGAAGGATCGAGTGTCCTGGGGACTGCTCTCCTTCTCTGGGGAGGGAGGGAAGAGGTATCTGGCGCTACGGACCCCTGGTGGATGCTGGGGGTACTGCTGCGGCGGCGCCATCATGTTGGGGGCTGGGTCAGATGTTGGACATCATTGCGTCCCTGCCCAGGGAGCAAGCATCGGGAAACAGCCAGCCCTGGCATGATGACCCACTCTGCCGCCGCCATCTCCACTGCCTTTGTTCGCTGGGGGTGTCCTGCTCCTGTGGCACCGAACTGGGGGTGGCAGACTTGCCAGCTGTGTCTGTTGAGAGGAGTCCTCCGGACATCCTGCCGGGGGCAAGCCTGGGCATGGAGGCATGGCAGGCGGGGCGGGTCCGAGATTGGGGGAACGGGAAGGGAAAAAAGGCAATCCTTTTGTGTGCTGAATTAGTTAATTACATAGAGACATAGACTTTGACAGCAGATAAGAACCGCTTGGCCCACCTTGTCTGCCCATTCCCTATGTATTGGATAAGCTGCAGATTCTAGTTAACGAACAGCCTACTTCCTCCTACCATTCACTATAACTGCCTTATGTCTGTCCCATGCATTCTTGAATTCCCCAACAGTTTTTGACCCCACGACCTCCTCAGGAAGGTGGTTCCATGAGTCCACCACCCTCTCAATGAAAGAATACTTTCTGACGTTGCCCCTGAGCCGCCCCCCCCTCCCATCTTGAAACTGTGCCCCCTTGTTCTTGCACATCTCTTTCTCTTAAAGATGCTCCCGTCTTGGACTTTGTTGATTCCCTTGAGGTACTTGAATGTTTCTATCATGCCCCCCCCTTTCCTCAAAGGGTATACATATTAAGCTCTTTCAGTCTCTCCTCATATGGCTTCTGTTGTAGACCCTGCACCATTTTAGTTGCCCTCCTCTGGATCACCACCATCCTGTCTATGTCCTTATGGAGGTGGGGTCTCCAGAACTGCATGCAGTAGTCTAAATGGGGTCTCACCAACTGTCTGTACAGAGGGATAACAACTTCCTGTTTTCAAGCTAACCTGGGCACAGCCCTCTGGGACACTGTAACCCCCCTCTTTCCTTTCTAGTGGCCTGAACAATATACAAGAATCACTTTCACAATTACCCTTATTCACCAGGCAATTACCCACACTGTTTGCACTTACCACCAGGGCTGGTTCCTCTAGCTTGACCCTGGGGACCCCCTGTAAAACAAGGTTAAGCACAGCAAATAGCAACAGTGCAGTACTCTTGGCACAAACTGGAACCACTGTCAGGTTAAATGCAAAAAGAGTTAGTTCTGATTTATTCAGGGGACTTAAACAAGAGAGGGGTGTAATCAGGTTGATTTACTTAAAGGCTATATCAATCAGACAGTTATGCATGCACTTCAGAGTCCCTACACAGTCACACACACTCTGGGTGCCCAGGTAGGAAGACTGTGGGCTACCCAGGAATGTTGCCCGGGATAGGCCGGCTCGCAGCTGGTTTGGGCCCTGTGATGGAAGAAAGCAACATACACAACACACATTATTTGTAATCTGGAGCTGGAGGGCTCAGTTCATGACAGAAAAGACAACAAAGCAATCGGATGACACTTTAGATTTAGCTGTTGTTGCAGGGAGCTACCCTGATGTTTACTCACGATACCCAATACAGGGTACAGGCAGGTTGAAGTTGAAACAGTAGGTTGTTGAGCTGGAATGCCGGGTGAAGCAGGGTCCACACGAATCACTCAGGCGTCGTACCTGATCAAAGCGTGAGCAGGGGGCTGATCCCCAGGCAGATCTCTCATCGATGGCTTTCTCTGTGCAGCGGGTAGTCTGGCTGGGCCAGTGTGGCAAGGCCCAGGCCCAAAGGAGACAAATATGGATTCAGTCCGTGGGAGCTGGATGCAGCCTCCAGCAAGCAGAACAGAGTTCAGTACACAGTGGGGAACCAAATCACGACCCACTAACAGCTTTAGGCATTGACATGTAAGAAATTCTACTGTACCAGGCAGCTTGCTATCCGGTCACAATTTACAGTCTCTCTGCACAAACCGGGAGTTCAAAGGTGGCTGGAAATCCTGACAGGCCGATCGCATTCAGCAAATCTTCGATCTTCTTCAGGTTAAAGCCTGGTCACAGTTCTGTGGCTTAAATTGTCCTCACACTTCGGATTCAGTCAGAATAAACTTCAGTTTCCCTCTCAGGGACAGCAGGCAGACCAGAACTCAGCCCTTTCACAGTTCTCCTGTGCGAATTACACAGAGGCTGCTGCTTGAATCACTCAAGCTGTTACCACTTTCACTTTCCAATTCAGACTGACTGAACTGCAAGCAGTCTGGCACTTTCCCCGGGATCCAAAAGGTTCGGTTGGCTGATCTGTCAGTCAAAAGGGCTCCCCTTCCAGGTCTGTCTTGGTGCCAAAATGCAAAAACTACAGTTCCTACAGAATTTTGCTCCCACAAAGTCTCCTGGGACAGGCTGCATTTTAGAGTCCCCAAAGGTAAGGTACTGATTGGCCCATTTCAGTAGTCCAGGACCGAGGTGATGGAAACAAACAGAACTGTCCATGCTGCAAAGAAGGCCGGTTAGAACAAACTGCAATATTATTACTACTCTTTAATGGTCAGCAAACAAGTACATCTTCTAACAGAGCTTCCTCTCAGATTAATTATGACTGCAATCCAGGCAGCTCTTAAAGAGACAGTACACAGAGGCTTTGGAGGCATTCTCTGGCAATACATTTAAACTGCTAAAATGCAGGACACCAGCCTGGCAGTGAGCATTTAAGCAAGCTCAAGGAAGACTTTTCGGGAACCCCCTTTTGTAGGGGGGTACATGAGGTTGTTTCATTCTGTTGTGTGAAAACCGGTTTGTCTCCATTGCAAAGGTCATGACCCCACTCATGCAAGGCATCATTGGAGTTGATGATGCGTACCTGCACAAGCCAGCAGAAGTTATACTCTCATTCACTTCTATTACATGACTTGTGAAGTCCCTGTATTCTCCAAAAGCATTTTATTTAAACTCGGATACTCTTCAAACTGCAGAAAACAAGCAGGGCACTTACTATGCCGTGAAAAGTTTCATGGCTAGCATAAGACAAAAAACATAGGGACTGCAGACAACAGCAACAGCATGAATACATAATATATAAATATAAATTTCTCTTTGTCTTAATTGCAGCCCTTAAACTATGCTGCCACTATGCTCTGGATCTGCAGCTCCCATTACCAACATCTTCCCTTTCCATTACATTTACCAATCCAATCTAAATTACATAGATACATACATAGATGTGAAGGACAGGTTGAAACAAAGGTTCGTCCAGTCTGCTCTGTTATTTCTGCCTATAATTATTTGATCTTTTCTGAGCTCCCACAGTTCTTTTCGACTTTTCACTTGTTTCTAATTCCCCCCTTTGTTGTTATTCCATCAGGTTTTGAACTGAGATAGTGCCAGCATTAATCGCATCACTGGCCCCCTTCCCCCCCCCCGGTTTGAAATTGTACTCCCGGTAGTCATGTGACCCTTTACTCTAAATAGATGTGTAGTGTTTACATTATATCTCTGAATGTATTTGCAAGCATATAGCCAGTCCTCTTCTTTCTCTAGTCCTCCACTGAGTGTATGTTTAGGCTGTCCACCCTCTTTTTTTTAGGTCCTCCTTTGTAGGCCATGAATCCTTTTTATTGCCCTCTGCTAGACATTTTCCTTCCTCTCATTATCCTTTCTCAGATGAGGTTCCAGACCTACATGCAGTACACCAGGGGTGGCCTAACCAGAGATTTGTACAATAGCAAGATCAACTTACTTCTTATGGTTTTAGTTTGATTTATTTTCTGTTTTTTGTGGATGTTTTTTAGGGATGTAACATTTAAAGTGGTGGTGTTTTGATCCTGCTCTGCTGGATCCTTGCATCATCTGACAGATAGCTGTACTGTCCATCACTGGCAATTCCCCATCCAACTGGGCCCATATGTTGGATCCCCAGTTGGATTTTGGGGGTCTGAAGTCGGTTGGGGCTGGATGTCTTAATCTGAGGTTCGGATCTTTGAATCATACCCTCAGATAGTTGTAAGCCAACCATCTGATCCCTGAAGCAGCTGTTGGAACCGTTGGAGCTCATCAGATTCTTTGCCTCCTATTGGCTCCATTCTTGGTATCCAAGAAGATCAGATCCATGTTCAGATGCCGTCCATATCAGATGGTATCTGACATCCAGTAAAAATGGTGGTATCTGCCAGTATCCAACCCCAGTGGATACTATCCAAGCACCACTAATTTACACCTGGGTCTTTCAGAATCTCACATAGTCCTATAATTGAGATTACCCCCACACCACGTGTGTGTTAACCCCACTGTCATCTTTGCAGTCGGGATTAAATAGCTGTGCACAGCACAAGTGAATCTGGTAAAGTGCACCAACCACTGCTGATGTGGCAAAAGGAAAGTACCCTGTTACTGCCGGACCATTGGCTGTAGTTACACTCACTTTTAAAATGTAAGCGAGGCATGTACAAACAAAAGAAATTATTTGCTTCCAGCAACAAAAGTGATCTCCCTTCCAGCTTTGGCAGGCTATCATTTCTTCAACTACTGCCAATGTATCCTGTTCCTGTTCAACTAAGATTCTGCCACACATTCTCCCGAGACCCCTAGTCCACCCATGACCCACCGTTGTGCTGCCCCCCCCCCCCCTTGCCTCCAAGGGCCGGGTATGCCTTCAGCTCCACATCATTTCTTCCTCGCATCACTCTGGCCACCCATGGCAGAGGTGAAGACTGGTGGGATCCTGGAGGTGGTGGCTCGATTCCAATATGGGCCGGTGGAGGTTTCATCCTCCCAATCCTGCACAGTTTCCCCTCCCCTTTTTTTTTTCCTACCCTTCTATAGGAGTGGGCTTCGATATTGGCTGCCAGTGAGGTCTTATGCAGTCAACCTGTAGACGTGCTCCAGTGGTCCCCTCCTACCATCTGCATATCCCCTGCACCACCACCTACGGTCAGTCATGTGGCGGTAAAGCTGCGGGTCCTTGTATTTTCCTTCCCTGGAGGAAGAGAGTATACTGCCCCCACCCACCCCTGACTGGACCTCCGACAGTCCAGGCTTGGTTCCATACCTGTGCCGGTTCTACAGCCATTTCTTTTGTTTGCATTCCAAGCCTCACTTTCAAACTACTTGAGAATAAGTTCTGTTAGGGGTGTGTACCATTTTTACTTCGCTTTCTCCAGTGAGTACAGACGCACAGGTAAGTGGAGGAAGTATTTTCTTCCTGTAGTGCCAAGAGTTAAAAAAAAAAAAAAATGCTTGCTCTGTATGCCATGTAACGGAAGTGGTTATTTTTATGACCAACCTAGACACAGGTGTTGAATATACATTTGTAAAATGCATGCTTGTGCATTATTTATTTTCTTAGGTTGTACAGGTGCAGATTTGGCTTGCCTTGATCATTTTGGAGCATTCTACCACTGTGCATCCACTATGCATAGTAAACATTTAATCTTATACATGTACTGTATCTCTCAGCCAGAGAAGGCATGCTGACAATCTTATCCAAGTGTTACAGGCTAACATTTCAAAGCTGCCTGCTGTCTCTGGATGCAGATATATTACTTTGCGGCCTTTTTTTTTTTTTTAAAGCTTCATTCACATGGATGTCGGGACATATCTAGGGCCAATGATATTCTGTTTTCAGTGTAAAACTGATGTAAGAAGAAAAAAACAGAATTTTCCATTTTTAAACCTGCACTTGGGAGGCGCTTTTTCATGAAAAACCCCGCTTTGCACCAGCTTTTTGAACAAATCTCTCTATTCTGAGCCAATTTTTTGTACAACACATGCTGATTTGCCCTCAATTGTGTGTGTGCGCGCGTGCACACGCATGTGTGTGTGTGTGTGTGTGTGTGGGGGAGGGATAGAAAACCGGATTTTAAGTTTTTGCCAAATGCATTTTTAAAACAGAAGATCATTGGCTATACAAATTTCATTTTTTATTTTTAATTTTTTTTTAACTCTTACTTTTGCCTCCCTGTGGTCACCTGTCAGGACCTCATTTTTACAGCCTCCAGTTCCATCTACCTGACCTTTGGTGGTGCACCTCTCTGGGCTCCATGGGATTCCTGGCTGCCCGCAAGACACCATGATATTCCGCCCCCCCCCTTCGGTTTGCCTTCCAAAGTGGAGTCCTGCTTTCTGTTAATGGTAGCAGTACTCCCCTTCTGTATCCAGTAGCTCTGGCAGAGGCCAGCCTATAACAGTCCCAGAGGTATGAGAGAATATCAGCCCAAGTTGACAATGGAGGCAGGCGGGGCTTCACCTTTCCAACAGGTGCCCATTTGTCCTCTGCTTTTTGTACCCCTCTTACTTGAGAGTACATGATCATTGTGCCTGATGCACCTAACACTCATGCTCTTTTCACCCCTGTACATGCACAGGTGCTCGAGCCTGGATGAACTTCCATCTGTGGTTACCGAAGTAGTGGTATTGCAGTGGGTAGCATGACCCTCCTTCCCCAGAGGATGATGAGCGTCCTGTGGGATGCTCAAGCCTCCAAACCTGAGTTGCTGGTGTCGCAAGCAGTAGCTGTACCACTGTGATGATTGGCCAGCTCCTGAGAACACATTGTACTAATTTGTCCCTCCATTCATTCACTTTCTTATTGCCCTAAGCTTTGGCTTCTACCTCTTTAATGGCTGGTCTTACTGTGTTGTCACACACTTATAGCAGAACAGCTGCTGTGTGTGAACCGGACTTCAGATGATCTACTGTATCTACTTAATTGGAAATGTCATTAGTTCAAATATACCATTTATTATCTCTGTCTGATTGAGGAATCAGTGAGGTCTAATGGTAAGAGCAGCGGCATGGGAGCAACCTCCCAAAGTTTGATGTTACAGGCATTGTCTGTCAGACCAAGGGAAGTTTACGTAAGACAACTTAGTTTCAAACTGGTTAGCCTCACTTTAACCATTGTTCTGTAGTTAAGGAGTACTGAGGGAGTGTTTCATTTCTGCCAAGGCACATAAAGCATTCAAAATTCAGAATGGAGCAGCAGCAGACAATGAAGGCTACTATTTATTATTATAGAGAACTACTTCTCGTCGGCACTGAGCGCAAATCTTAACCACCCAACCAACTTTTGGAAAACCATCAAATCCCTCCTATCCACACCTGTACAACCACCAACCCCGGCTCTATCAATCCTGGGCTCGGCCGTCACTGACCCCCGCGAAGTAGCCACGGCATTCAATACCTTCTTCACCAGCAGCGCAGCCTCTCTTGTTCATAGTCTCCCCTCCCCATCCCACACAAGACAACTATCTCATCAAAACCTGAGAACTCCACCTCTCTTACCACATTCTCCTTCTGTCCTGTCTCCCCGGCCAAAGTGTTCCACGCACTGAGCAACCTAAACCCTAACAAGGGCAAATGCCCCTCTGGCTTGGACGCCAGATTACTACATCTATTGGCCCCCACCATAGCCACTCCACTTGCCGACTTGCTCAACCGCTCTTTCTCGATGGCCACAATCCCCACCAAATGGAAGCAGGCAACCGTCATCCCCTTTCCTAAGGGGACCTCCTCCAGGGAATTATCGCCCATCTCTCACTTCCAATTCTGGCCAAATTACAAGAACAATTTGCCCTTGCTCAACTTTCCTAATACCTAGATGCTTCCTCCTTCTTCACCCCCTATCAGTCGGGGTTCCGTAAATCACACTCTACCATCACCTCCCTACTAAGAATCACAAATGATATTCTCTCAGGAATGGACAAAGGCCACATCACCTCGGTCATTTTCATCAACCTGGCCAAGGCTTTTGATACTATCTCCCACATACTCCTACTAGACAAACTAAACGCTGCCAGCCTCTCTAACCATGCCACTAACTGGTTTCAGGTATACTTGAGTGGCAGACACCAAGCGGTGAAAATTGGCCCCCACATATCTATCCCCCTTCCTATCTCAACGGGAGTCCCCCAAGGATCAGTCCTGGGCCCGATCCTATTCTCAGTATTCCTAAATGACCTTCCACTAGCCTGCTCTCACTCATCCATTCAAATGTATGCGGATGACGCTGTGCTGTACACCACTGGCCCCTCCGCTGAAGCAGTGCACTACCAACTACGGCAGGATTTCAGTGCTGTACAACACTGGCTCCGTACCAACCAACTATTCCTAAACGATAAAAAAACAGTCTCACTAACCTTCGGCTCCCAGCAATGGCTATCTCGAATTGCTTCTTGCCCCTCATTCCTAACCTTGGACCTATGTCCCCTGGAGTCCTGCACCTCATTCAGATATCTGGGCATCTGGCTCGACCAATACCTAGACTTCTCCACACACGTCGAATCACTACACAAGAAATTACATCCTAAACTGGGTGCCCTTTACCATAACAAAGGCTGTATGTCCACCCCGGTCCGACGTGAACTTGTTCAAAAGATGATACTCCCGATATTTGATTATGGGGACGTGGTCTATGGTGCCACCTCTCTGTCAAACTTGGCCAGCCTGGACACACTCTTCCACTCCTTCTGCTGTTTCATCCTGGAGTGCCCAAAACTGACACACCACTGTGACCTATACAGCTCCCTGGCCCTACCCTCACTCATGGCCCGCAGACAAATCCACTGTACTAGAGTTGCTGCTAAATTCTGGTCCCAAACCCTTCCACCTTACCTGGGTGCCACGTTAATGGTTCAACCACCTCCTGTCTACTCACTAAGACACTCAGATACCAGGCTCTTCCAAATCCCACTCATGCGCACCTCTATGGGCCAGTCGGCATTCAAATACTGATTGCAAAAACTCTGGAATGACCTGCCTGCTGTTATCCGCCACTCCTCCAACCATAGCCTCCTCAACTCACTCCTCCTCGATCATTTCCACACGGCATGCTCTTCCTCCCAACCTACACAAGCTTAAGCCCTCCTGACCTCTGGCTTCCTCCACCTGGTAATTAATAATCTATGCACTGGCTAATTGGGTTCTTAATCTAGTTTGTTCCTCTCTCAAAGCTGTTAACTTGTAGATGATATAAATTCCCAATGCAACGAATGGTAATCACTGTGTATATTATAAACATGTATTGCATGTCTGCCCTAGCTATCTATTGTACAGTGCTGTGTCATGAACTACTATGTACCACGTGGTCATATATGTATGTATCCTTTCGCTTATGTCCCTTCCCCTGTTTTCCCCAGCTCGCATCTGGAAATGAGTGGTTCTCCACTCAGTATGCCTGCCTGGTTAAACTCTTAAATAGATAAATAAATAAATTTCCAAAAATTCTGTTCACTATTGACAGACCTGGTGTTCTTAGAACAAACAGTGTGTTAGGCATACAGATAAGTTGGTCATGCAGTTTTATCAGCCCCACCCACAGTTTTTTTTTTATCAGGGTTATGTAGTACAAAAATGCCAGATACGTGAACATGACAGTGATGCAGCAGGTCACAGTGTGTGAAAGCTACTGATTCAAAAAATTAAGTCTATTCACACACTTAGATGGAGACATGGCTCAAGGTTATGTCAAGAGACATGTCTGACATGGAGCACATAGCCAATGCTGACCCAAGAATTAAATAGAAACATAGAAGTTGTTGGCAAGTAAGGACCTCTTGGCCCACCTAGTCTGCCCTGTATTCCCTACTGTGCCACCACAGACCTCACTCTATCTCCGGTCTCCTCCCCGCCACCTCACGTCCAAGGTCCCCTTGTGTCATACAGTGTTTATATAATGCCTATATAGGCCCCAGATTTTGAAGACATGAGTCCAGTGTGTGTGATGCCTTCTGGTTCTAAAAATGTCTGTTCAGAAGCTCTTAAACATGGCCACGGCTTCACACTATACCAAGCATAAGTGTTGGGACACGGTGTACTTGGCTAACTTTGCCAAAAAATTAAATGTCTGTATAAGGCCCCCTCTTGGAGCAGTTCAGTCCTTCAAGTACCTCGGTGTGCGACTAGACAGTAAGCTTGATATCTTAGCCCACATTGATGCCATCTATGCTAAACTCAGTCCCAAGCTCGGTGCCCTGTTTTGTAACAAAGACTGCTTATCTCTGCTTGTCCCAAGGGTTTTTGTTACCAAAACGGTGCTCCCGGTCTATAGCTATGTGGATGTGGTCCATGGCACCACCTCTTCCATATCCCTCACCAGACTGGACACTCTTAACTCCTTTTGCCGCTTTACAACAAACTCCGTCCCTCATACCCACCATTGCTCTCTCTATTCCTCCCCCCTCTGCCCTCATGTTGCCAGGCTCAGGGTACCTCCTTTACATTCAAATACTGGTTTACTTCCTTTCCCATCCCTCTCCTAATTCCATCCTGCTTCCTGTTCCCTCCGTTCCAGGGACCATTGCACTTGCACCACTCTTCAGCACTGCTCCTCCGCTGGGCAGGCAGTCTGCGTTCTCCTGTAGACTTCCCTCACTCTTGAACAAACTCCCCCCCTCCCTTCACCTCCCCTCATCCCCGGCTCCCTCCCTCAGGCACGAGTTGAAGCTTCTGTCCCCCAACCTGTTCCTGTTACCCTTCCTCCTGACACCTTCCCGGTCTGAGCCTCTACTGTCCTTGGTAAGGCAGCCGGCTGGGTCCCCACTACCGGCCTTCTATTCTTACTGCCTCTGTTCCTCCTCCATTCAAGGCCAAGCAGTAACTCGCACTACAGGTCCCTTGCCAGTTTTATTTATTAACGTCTGTTGAAGCTGTTGTCAGTATTATCTTGCTCACAGTGTATTGCTACCACTTTTACATTGCATTTGTACAGGTGTCTATTACTAAGCTGTAACTACACATTGTTCTCTGTATCTACTATTTTTGTATTTATCTACTTTTGGACCAGTGTATTTTATCAAATGTTGTTAGACTGTCTTGCTATTATATACTGTACTGCTGTTCTTCCACTGTTCCCCTTCCCCTGGTCGCACCTGGAAATGAGCCTTGTAAAATAAAAAAAATAAAAAAAAAACAGAAGAAATGAAAATCTCATCAGTCAGTTTGTAGTCTGTGAATGGTGAGGAGATAACTGTTGCCCATGGATGCAACCACTTTGATGTGTCATCGTTCCGTCACCACCACCCCAACACACACACACACACACTCTCTCTCTCTCTCTGTCTTTTGAGTAGACCTACGACTGTTAGATACTCATTCTTTTAAATTCTGAAGTTACCCAAAGCCGTCTCCCCCCAGTGTTTATATGTAGGTGAATCTTCGCTGGGATCTGGACACACAGTGAATAAGGCTTTTATTGTATCTTAGGGTAGTGCTGCAGCATTTGAAATGATGGGCCCACTGCTACCTTCCAAACTACATTGCATAAAAAACATTTTTATCAACCCCTCCCCCTATACACACACAGACACACACACACACACAAACTTGTCCCAGCAGTGTGTTCTATGGCACTCCATATGCCATTGGGACTTTGTGATAAAGACGGAGATATGCAGGTTGAGGGGAAAACTGTAAGTCAAAAATAAAAAAAGTTTTGCTTACCACATAATCACTGGGGGAATTAAACTTCTAAAGTGAATGAATACACTGGGTTGTTGCTTGAATGTATTGTCAAGCTGCTATTTAAGGAATGTGAGCTATGTGTTTCTGTGAAGTGACTAGGGCCTGACTGAGTTGGATGTGTGTAAGAGCAGAAGGTGGAGTATGTCTGTATCCCATTATGAATCAGAGGAAGTTATTGTCTGTACTCGCTGTAATGTGAGGTCTGTACATCCTGCTGCCATTCAGTTTTCGCCTGGCAGTCTAGTCAGTAAACACTCCGCTCATTAATGCATACAACTGGCATCTTTTCTCTGTAAAAATGGACCACTGAGGTAGGAAACGAAAAAACAAGTTTGTGGTTAAGAGCTGTTATTTTTTTTTTATTAAACTAACTGTAGTTCTGTTTTCTTTCAGGAGTGTTTTTCCCTGAACATATCTGTTTTGAGAGACCCCAGAAGGGAGAAGTAAATCAGTCTGTATGTCAAATTGTTGGCTCTGGGTTAAAGCGCTTTCATGAGGTAACGCTGGGCCAAAACCAACCTTTTTTACTAAATCCTTGTGGATCTGCAGCCAAGCAATGGGCCAGAAAATCTCAGGGAGTATAAAGTCTGTGGATGTGAGGGAGCCGCCATTCAGGCCTGTGAAACGGGAGCTGAGGGGTCCAGATTTCTGCAAGCCTGCTCGACTGGACATGTTACTGGACATGCCCATGGCCTCCTTAGAAGTCCAGCTCAAACATGCCTGGAACAATGAGGACCGCTCTTTGAATATTTTTGTTAAGGAAGACGACAAACTGACCTTTCACAGACACCCAGTAGCGCAAAGCACAGATTGTATCCGGGGCAGAATTGGTTATACACGAGGCTTACATGTTTGGCAAATTCACTGGCCCACGAGGCAACGAGGAACACATGCTGTAGTTGGTGTAGCAACAGCTGAAGCTCCACTACATTCAGTAGGTTATACCTCATTGGTTGGTAGCAACAGTGAATCATGGGGCTGGGACCTGGGACGCAATAAACTTTATCATAATAGTAAAAACCAACCCGGAATTACATATCCTGTCTTTTTAGAGCCGGATGAATCCTTTGTCCTCCCAGACTCATTTTTAGTAATTTTGGATATGGATGAGGGGACGCTGAGTTTCATAGTAGATGGACAATATCTTGGAGTGGCCTTCAGAGGACTGAAAGGGAAAAAACTGTATCCTGTAGTCAGTGCAGTATGGGGGCACTGTGAAATCACAATGAGGTACATCAATGGACTTGATCGTAAGTGCTCATCAGTTCTTACATTATTTCCGCTTTTCTGTCTGTTACTGCACCATTGGTACTAACTCCTGTTTAGAAACCACTTATGATTGTAGAACTTGTTTAGTACTTTTGCAGTGATTCTGTTTTATAAATTCTTACATCAGTGCATTTGTTTGACAGTCATAACCTTCAGCATGCTAACACCGAGTCAATGCTCTGAGCACAGTTTGCCCTCTAGCCTTGGACAGGTGCATCCTAATCCAGAGGGATAAGAAAACTGTTATTATTGTCAAATCCTGATAGGATCATATTGTTGGAATGTGACAAACCGCAGTTTTCTTTATCTAAAATGTCATCTTATCCAGTTCGACAGCTACCCTTTTGTGAGAAAGTAAAAAGGATAGAAATTTCTGATGAGTGCAGAGCAGAATTTTAAAACCAAACATGATCTAAACTGTTCACAAATAACCAGGCTATTAACATCCAAATTGGTGGAATATTAATAGTTACACAGTGATCAGATAAATTTAGTCACAGAAAATAAACTCTATGCAGAAAAAATGTATTTGGTAAACCTGTAGTATCCACCAATGTCAGAAAATGTTAGAGATGTAGAATTTGATGACAGATAAGGACCACTTGGCCCATCCAGTCTGCCCATTTCTCCCTGCCTTACACTATTACTGCAGACTGTGCCCAATTTACATCTTTCTTCCTCCCCCCTTCCTTGCCACTATGAATCCTTTGTTCTTATCCCATACATTCTTGAACCCCACTGTTTCTGCCTCCACCACCTCTACTGGGAGGCTGTTCCAGGAATCCACCACTCTTTCTGTGAAAATTACGTCTTGCGTCTCTCCTGAATCTACCCCCACCAGCTGCACAGCATGTCTCTTCTTCTTGAGCACCTATTCATCTGAAAAATACTTCCCTCCTGTACCTTATTTACTCATTGGAGGTATTTAAAGGTCTCTGTCATACACCCCCCACAAACTCTGTTACAGGGTGTACATATTGAGGTCCTTTAGTCTCTCCTTGTAGGGCTTTTGATGCAGACTGCACCATTTTAGTTTCCCTCTAGTGGACAGCCTCCACTCTATGTCCCTGGGGAGATGTGGTCTGCAGAACTGGAGTTAGTACTCTAGGTGGGGTATTGCCAGCGATCTATACAGAGGCAACACCATTTCCCTCTTTCTGCTAGTGATACCCCGGTCTATGCACCCCAGCACTCCACTCGCCCTCCCTACTGCCTTGTCACACTGCCTGGCCACCTGTAGGTCATCCAATAGGATTTCCCAGGTCTTCCTGCTTGGTGGTCGTCAATACAGCTCCACCCATTTTGTACTCCGCCCCTGGGAGTTTCGTGCCCCAAGTGCATTATTTTGCAGGTTTTTTTGCATTGAAACTTAGCTGCCATACTGTTGACCACTCGTCTTGTTTTCTCGGGTTTCTTCTCATCCTTAAAACCCTTCCCCCACCACCCCCAGAGTGTCCACCCTATTGCAGATTTGGTGTCATCCACAAAGAGGCAGACCTCTTCCAGCTCTCTGCAGTGTCGTTTATAAAGATTTTAGAGGATTGGTACCAGCACTGCTCCCTCCCTGAGACACTCTGCTGGTCACCTTCCCTTCCCCATAGTGAACTCTGTTTACCACCACCCTCTGTCACCTATCCCCTTAACAATTTCTTTGGACCCCTTCCTAAGCTACCCAGCTTGCTTAATAGCCTCCTGTGTGGAACAGTGTAGAAAGCCTTACTGAAATCTAGGTAGGCCACATACATTGCTCCACCCTGATCTAAATCCGTTGTCACCCAGTCAAAGAAATATATTAGATTTATTTCACATGACCCTGTGAAACCATGCTGCCTCCGGTCTTCTAACCCACTGAATTCCAGATATTAAAAAATCCTTTCCTTCAGCAGTGATTCCATTAACTTTTCCCATTACTGATACTGGGCAGATTAGCCAATAATTGCCAGTCTCCTCCCTGCTGCCACTTTTGTGTAATGGGACTACTGTATATCCACCCTCCTTTAGTCCTCTGGAACCACTCCTGTTTCTAGTGAGCTTTTAAATAAAACTCAGAGTTGTAGCTAGTGTTTCCTTGAGTTCCCTCCATACTTTGGATGCACCCCATCTGGCCCCATTGCTTTGTCCACCTTCAGATTAGCAAGTCCCCTCAGGACTCTGTCCTCCAAAAAAGGTCTAGCGCCCACCACCCTCCCTCCAAAGCTTCTGTTACTTTTTTGTGGCCCCTCCCCTTATCCTTCATCTGTGAACACTGATCAAAAGTATTTCTTCAGGATGGCTGCCTTTTCTTGGTTCTCCCCACCCACCACACACACACACACACACACACACACACACACACACTCACACTCGCTTCTTAACCTTGGTCTTCCTCTTTTCATTTACGTACCCCAAAATGTCTTGTATCTTTTGTTGTCTCCTGGGCTATTCTCTCTCTGAGCCTTTGTGCTCCTTACTGCTTTCTGTTTCCCCTGGTACATCTCCCTATACCTTCTGAATACTACCCTTTACTTTTTCAGCTTCATTTTCAAGAACCATAGTGGTCTCTCGTTCTTGCCTTTGCTCACTTGTTTGATGCAGGGGTTTGTTGCCGTTACTATGCTCCCTCTTATCTTTGTCCACTATTCCTCCACATCACCCAGGTCATGCTGAGGCATTCACCCATCTTCATAAAATCTGCCCTACTGAAGTTCAGGACCCTCGTCCTTGTGTGGCTTGATTCTGCAGCCATTCTTATATTGAACCACAATCATTTATTTATTGTACAGGGTTTGTTTTCCCCCAGGGAAGACTCACTAAGCCGAGGCTTGTTTCCAGGTGTGTTCTGGGAGCACAGGGAAGTTAAGTGACCTGCTCATGGTCACACATTATGCAAGTGGTGGTTATGGGATTCAAACCTAGTTCTCCAGGTTTGCAGCTCAGTGCTCTGAACTAATACACTATACTGCCTAGAATGTTTAATAGATAGCCATCTATTTGTTCAGGATAGCCAAGGAAGTCTATAGGAAAATATATTTATAGAGTACTGAACGTGAATGGAAGTACACGCAGTATAGGAAGTGATTAGATTTTTAATATACCTAGTAAGTTGTGAGTTAAAGAACCATAAATCAGTTGAGAGGCCTAAATCCCAGCAGTAACATAACAAAAAAACAATAATTAAGGCTGTTATATCGATAACCAGATTTCTTGATGTGATGGACTTTGAAAAGCTATAAACTTGTCTGGCCCGGTGGCTCTGAGGGCTGAGGCGCTTAATGCCTGACCTCGCGCTATGCCGGCGACCTGTGTTCAGGAATGAGCACGGGCTGCCGGGGGTTGGCAGAGGAGGAGAAGGATCGAGCGTCCGAGGGACTGCTCTCCTTCTCCGGGAAGGGGGGCCACCAGTAGTCTGTGCTCGACTGGCCCTAATGGTGGTTGGGGGCAGCACACTGACGCTCAGAAAGGGGAGGAAAGGAGGCAGACGCCTGGAGGAGTGCATGCGGATGCATACGCGCTCTCTCCATAGGGCGTCATTGCACACCTCCTCTTCTAAGGGAAGGAAATGGAGGAAAAAGAGTCCCGGGCACGGCAAGGTGAAAGCAGATCCCTGCAGGCTCCCGCGAATAGCCGTAACCTCCGCACTGGATCAGTTTCGGTGGGGTGAGGGATCCCCACCGCCACACCATGGGGGACAAGCCGTGGAGGAAGTGGAAGGTAGGCTGCGAGCGGGGGATGGGGCATCAGGCATGATGGTGTGCCACCCGGGAGGAGGATAAAGAAATTAACTGCAAAATTAAAAAGCTATAAACTTAAAAAAGCGTGTTTGTACCACAAAATGTACTTTGTTACTTGAAAGTAAAGGAAAAAAAACATATTTGGTGCCTGAGAGGTATAAACACATTTCTGTGCACAGTTGGTAACACATCTTCCATGTCAGTCATTTTTAACTAACGAGACAAAAAAAGAACCTTAAATATTCCAGTATTTTAAAGTTACATTATAAGGTACTGATCGACTCAAAACTGTTAAAAATTGTGAAATGTATTTTTACAGCTGAATTTGCTTGCATAAAAAATGTGTTACCCAACTAAGTTATATTCTAATATTTGAATGACCATCTTAAGTATTTTATGCAAAAGTATGCTAGACACAGCTCTGGGTTATCTTTTAGTAGAGACAGAGTTTGGCTCAGGTGTGCATTGCTGTTGGAGGTGCCTGGTGTTCTGTGAAGCTGTGTTTTGTAAACTAACCTAGAAAACCGTGCATACAGCATGTGGTCCCTTGCGCACTGATGCAGTGTAACATTAGGTCACCTATTTTCCATTTGTCCCAATCCCAGGACAGAATACTACTTGGGTGGAGTCCAGGTATCTGCAGCAGAGGAGGAGAAAGACCTACGAGTGCTGATCACTGGCGACCTGAAGCACTCCACGCAGTGCAAGAAAGCAGCAGCAAGGGCAAAGATGCTGGGATGCTTAGCTAGGGGAATCAGTAGTAGGAGAGAGGAAGTTACACTGCCCTTATACAGGTCACTGGTGAGGCTAGATCTAGAGTATGGAGTTCAGTACTGGTGCCCACAGCTCAAAAAGGACATTAACCTGCTGGAGAAGGTCCAGAGGAGGGTTACAAAGATAATAGCTGATCAGCAAGGTAAGGCATACAAGGAGAGGTTGAGGGCACTGAACATGTACTCCCTGTAGGGAGAGAGAGAGAGAGAGAGAGACAGAGACAGAGAGAGACAGAGAGAGACAGAGACATGATTGGGACCTTCGTGTATTTGAAAGGGATAAATAAGGTGGATAATGAGAGTCTCTTAAAGCTGAGTGGCAACCGTAAAATGAGGGGGCACAGTCTTGAGCTGGGGGGGGTAGGTGGAAGGTCAGGAAGCACTTCTTCACAGAGAGGGTGGTGGACACTTGGACTGCGCTGCCGGAAGAGGTGGTCTCATTGAAGAGAGGCGGGATAGGCATGGGGGAAAGTAGGGATCATGGGTAGGGAGGATGGGAAAAGTGTGGGGGGGGGCAGGAACAGTAGCTCAAGCTGTGGACCCTGCAATACAAGCAGACTAGATAGACCAAATGACATTCTTCTGCTGGCTTCTTCATATGTTCGTATGAATATGATAATAGTTCTAAACAGTTTTAAAGAAGGTTTGCACGATAAATGAGGTACACATGTTTTTGTTAAACAGTACCTGATACATCACTGGAGAGGCCAGATTGAATATTCAGGATGTAGAAATAGACATACATTTGAAATGAAAAAAGGGGAAACCTATCAATATCCAATATATATTAAAGGGTAACAGTCGGGACTTAAGAGTCCCACGCCCTTTTGTGTGGGGGAGGGCTGGGTCCTAGTTTGCAATTTGTGTGCAGAAGCTTTTTTTTTTTTTTTAACTTACTGTTTACTGCAGTATAGTATAATGTATTAGGCTGATTTTGTTGACTTGCATGCCGCCATTTTCTGTAACTACAAATCCCGGAATCTCCTGCAGCTGACATCAGAGGAGGGGTGCTGCACTGGGAGATTCAGTAGCCTGCAGTGCATATTAGAGCTTTTATAAGCTCTGATCATATTTTTAACGGTCCCTCTGTTTTCCCAGGGCTAAGTAGAGTACTTTGTATTTATTTACTTATTTATTTGTGACTATATTTAGCCCAGGGAGGACAGTGGGACCAGCAAACAAAAGATCAGAGCTTATAAAATCTCTACCATGCACTGCAGGCTCTCGAATCTCCCACTGCCGCAACCCTCCTCTGATTATCAACTGCAAGGTTTAAGATTTGTATCTACCAAAAATATCAGCTTGCAAGTCAGTAGATGTCAGTCTGGTACTGTTTACTGGGATGTATAATAGATTGTATGTAACAAAACAAAAAAAAAAAAAAATGTTTTTGCACATGAAGTGCCAATTTGGACCAGCCCCACACTTGGGTGTGTGGCTCTTAGTGCTGACTGTTCCCCTTTGAGACAAAAACTGTAAAATGGCCACCTTGTTAATTTTTTCATTGAGTCCAAAGCGGGTTTAGTAGCCCTGAATCTATCAGTCTAAAGCCCCTTTTACGCGACATGCTCTTTTGCTGTGTACAGGTAACCCTCAGAGCTTCCAAAGTGAGCGCTTGCTGATCGGGCGTGCCCTGTTTTTGTGGGCTCATTGTTGCATGCTGCCATGTACTTGGTTGGCAGCACTCACATCGATTCTGGAGAGAGTCTTGCATGACCCTCCAAGATCCCCGTTGCTTGTCAGTGCCACAGTACCTTATGGTGGGTCCTGGTGCTTGTGCGAGCAGTATTGCGCCCGAGTTCAGCTACATATATTTTCTGATACTAGAAAGAAAGCTGAACTCTGGCAAATAGGCAGTTGTAAGAAACAGCTAAAAAATGCTTTAAAATCACTCGGAAAGTGTGGGCGTGACACTGGGTGTGCACCTGTACACACTGAATAGGCATAGGTGAATGCCCAGTATCACGCCCCCACTTTCCGAGTGATTTTTTACAACATTTTTAGCCCCCGTTTCTTAAAAGCCGTCTACTTGCCCAAGTTCAGCTTTCTTTCTACCATCAGAAAATATATGTAGCTGAACTCTGGCACAATACTGCTCGCATGAGCATCGGGACCCACCATAAGGCACTGCGGTATTGACAAGCAACGGGGATTCCAGAGGGTCACGTGAGACTCTCTCCAGGTTAAATTTCAACTGTGGTGTGTAAAAGTACACTATTTACAGGAGCAAGAATGTAGAGGGAGCACAACAAAACCAGTGCGGTGCAGTGAGGCGCCGTGTAAAAGTGCCTTACTAGACTTCCATAATTAAAAGAATCCTATCCCAATTTCTGCCCTTTAAGGTAGTGGATTTGTTTCTGTCCCTTCATTGAATTCCTTTAACAGTGGTATTGACTGGCACAGCTGTACAGATGATGTTTTGCTTGTCTGGAAAGTCTCAATTGATGACCTCCAGTTTTATCACTTTATAAATCAGAGCACTGATTATTTCCAGTTTTCTTTTGGTCACTGCAGTGATCCGTCCCTTTTATTGAGTACATAGTTTTAAAACAGATGCTAAGTTGAAAACTACATTATTTAGAAAACCAACCAACCAACCAAAACACTATCTTTCATGCCCAAAGCTACCTGAAGGATTGCATACTCCTCGGACAGTTTCTGTGCATAAGACGAAACTGCACCAGTGATTATGATTGTGACCAGGAGGCTGAGGGACTAAGTGGTAGGTTCAGTCAAAGGGGCTATAATCAAAATGTAGTAAAATGAAGACAAAAATGTTTCAGCAACACTCTAGATACCCTCATTGCTTCAACAGTGAGAGCCCCAGAAGAATGAATCCAGGATTATTTTGGCTATACCTATTTTCTGATCAACGTAAGGACATACAGAAGATTATATATGATGAGCATTGGTATGTTTTCCACTCTTTACCAGATGGAGATTTAACCTTTCTTTTTTTTTTTTTTGGGGGGGGGGGGGGGACTAAATGTAAGGGACAAATCAGTAGAGTCACAACATCTTGTACTTAAAAAATACACTACAACAAGCAGCTCTACATCTCTGTTTAAACCGCAAGGTTACGTTCTGTATGGCAGAAGCATCAGGTGCTATAACATGCACAGACTTTAGCAAATACATTTTACCTGTGAAGATAAAGACTTTGAAATGAAGGTATATGTTTGCTGTATGTTGACCGTCTGGTTTATATCATTTAAATATCCTTGTGCTCTAGTTTACAAAGTTAAAATGACAAGACCATTAAAATCCAGGATTACAGATCTTAACAGGACTTCTCTCCATTGCCAGGGCACTCCAAGGAACATAATTATCATGGATACCACAGTACGTGTTTACAAAATGGGTGGACATTGGGGTAGGATTATTTTAATTCAGGAAGGCTGCTGGTTTGATAGATTCAGGGCTGATTAAACCTGCTTGGGACCAAACAAAAACTTGATTTGATGCCCATTTTATAGTGTGTGTTTTTTTTTTTTTAAATATATATTGGACATTATTAGGTTTCCCTTCTTATACTGATATTTTTATCCATTTATACTTTCTGTATATTCTGTGTGACCCATCCAGTGATGTAGCAAGTGTTTCCTAACCAAAACGTATATACCTTATTTATTATGTAAGCACTCTTTAAAGTTGTTTATAACTATTAACATATTCTTATTGCTGTGTCCCTTGAGTCTGTTTCAATGCGGACTCCTGTTATGGTTCACCTACTGCAACAAGACTGCTTCCCGGTGCTGCTTGCAGGTGGGATGGGCACCCACACCGATGCTTCGATGTAGGAATGTTCGGTGATGTCTGACAGCATGCACTGGACCACGCTGCCCGATTCAGTGTTTTCCAGGTTGGTTTATAAACACAGCTCCGCCGCACTCCCAAGTGCTTTCAACAACCCCGGATATTGAGACCAACGTACTTTCCACTAAAAGTAACCCCGTGTCTAGCAGACTTGTGTGTAAAATACTTAAGCTGGTCATTCTACTATATATTTTTTTTATTTACGCTTTTTATTCCTTCCTCGCCTAGCCGCTGACCGCCCGGGACTATCAGCCTGTGCAGCTTCCACCTTCTCCAGAACGGCCTCGAGCCCTCCGGTACCCCGCGGCTTACCCCACCGCGGACGGGGCTACTGGGAGCGGGGAGGGACACCCCGCAGACACTACTTTTTGAACCGGAGGGCCGGCCTGGAGAGGCTAATTGAAGCCATGCTTGGCGCTTGTGGGAGCGACCGACAGCCGTCCATTTCCGTTTTTCGGGAGGCGGGAAACGTGCAATGACGTGTGGCGTCTGGCCGCCTCAAGTCCTCTTAAGTGTGCGGGTGGCTGTGTGGCTCGGGCCTCGCCCAGGTCACTAGTGCCCGATCACTGACCCACCCTCCCCTGGAGAAGGAGAGCAGTCCGTGGGGCGCTCCATCCTTCTCCCCCGGCCGGCCCTCCGGCGATCCAGGTCCGTTCCGAACCCGAGTCGCGGCGTGCGGAAATCCACACCTGCGCCAGCGGGCGGCCGTCATTCTACTATATGAACACATCTTTGTTGGGGCTTGAACTTTTATCTCTGTAAATGGATTCTATTCAAGCAAATTCTGCTGTAAAAGTAAAGTTCTACAGTTCCTTCAGTCTTTGAGTCACTCAGCACACAAGTGTGTAACTTAAAGATAGTGTTTTTTTTTTTTTTTTTTTTTGGTCCCTTTTGGATTCAAATGCGCTTTTTGAAGTCTGAGGATTCCAGTGCTTAACCTTAATTCAAAATAGCATCTCAGAGCTGATGAGTTAAAACAGTTGACCTGAAAGCAGTGTAAGAAATCGCACATACAAATGTGTTCTAACTCTGATACACGACTTGTGATGTAATCAGTTTCTACACTGTATGTATTTTATTTGAGTTTGGTACTTTTATATTTTCTGATAAGAGTTCTTCGGCCATCCTGAAGAGATAGTTCTTTACGAAACACTGGTGAATACTCCAGCATCCTTTATTTGAGATTAATGTCACCAAATTAAGTTTTCTGCATAAACTTTATTTTCACCGAGTGAGTCTGTTTATCGAATGACTGTCAGTGTTTTACTGTTCTTGACTGAAGGTGTACGTCTTCAGTTTTGCTGGGTCTGTGAGCCACACTGGATGCGATTGGTAAAAATAATTGGCCAGCACTCTGGGGTATAATAAATCACAAGTGCTAATTCAAACCAATCAGCACTGAGATTTCCTTGCATGTGAAGACCTTTTAAAACAACAAGTGGTCATCATGCACATGTTTGAAATAGCAGATTGTTCCATTTTCTCAAGAAGGGGGCACATTTTTTGTTTTATTCTTTAATTTACTTTTTTTTTTTTTTACATCTATTAGTGTTTGTGTTTGTTTTTTTTTTCCCTTTTTTCCTCTATATACATTTTTTGCTCCTCAGAGCCCTGGCAGGTGTCTTGACCCTCGAACAGAGGACACCTCTCCGGCTCTGCTGCTCCCGTGCTAGACAGCCCCAGAATTCCCAGCAGCGGGGCTGAGGGTACCAACTTCTCCCCGCAGACCCAATCCAAACTCCGGGACTGCTCTTGGGGGTGGCAGGCCATCATCGAGCCTGTCAGGCTCGATTTTCCTGGTTTTTCTCCCTAACCCCCCACCACCACCGACTCATACATTGGCTCGAGACTTCCCGACGGGTGGGACAGCTGTCCCTCCACCAGGAGAGAGGAGAGCAGTCCTCCAGACGCTCAGTCCTCTCTCTCCCTCCCCCCCTTCCGATCCCTGGTGCCTGAGTCTGTTCCTGAACCCAGGTCACTGGCACCACATGAGGTTAGGCCTCCAGCACCACTGGACCGGCTTGAATCGCTACATTCTTTTTTTTTTTTTTAAACTTTCTTTTTATTGAGTTTTAATTGATAACGGTCAATAATTTTCCATATGAGAGACAGTCCAGAGTAATACATATCCATTGGAGCTAAATGCCCCTTAATCTCAGGAAAAATTAAAAGCATTTCTCACATCAATGATACAGCATGGGGGAGTCCCTAACATAGCAGAACATTGTTCTAAAATTCAGTGAATATTACTGCTGTAAAGTCCATGAGCAGCATGGCTGTGCCCGAAGATATTAAAGTCCAGTATGATCATCAGCAGTGAACTAACCCATTAGGGAGCGTACTGCCATGCTCGTCTCCTAAAGTATACGGTCAAGCTTAGATAAACAGTGCACGTTCAGTTAAGCAATATTGTTAAGACAAAAAGTTACTGCCCCCCGTTTATTTGAAAACACCAGATAATTTCATAAGAAGAAAAATCCCCCATTTTGAGAGACAAAACATTTTTATACAAGCAGGCTGAGAGCCAAAGAATACTAGCCTCTAAACATAAAATTACTCGGCTCAATAAGGAAACGAGTGTAGCAGTGTAATACAATTTCACTGTTTAGACCGTAGGTCTCTGGAGGTATGGAGATGAGCAAAATTAACTTTTGTAAGAAACTATCATTATCTGAAAGTCCTCACTCCTTTACTTCTTCAGTGTCCTCCCCATCGAGACCTTGACGCTGTTGTGCTGCCCGCACCTTCTCCACCCACTTGCCTGCTTCTGTCTGGTCAGAAAAAGCCCACACCTTGCTTTGATATACAGTTATTAAGCAGGCTGGGAAAATAATTGTGAGAAATACCGAGTTCCTTAAGAATATGGCTGGAACCATCAAATTTCTTCCTCCTCTGCCTTGTTGCATAGTTTATATCGGGGAAGAGATAAACAGCCTGACCATCCTGAGAGAGTGGGGCATTCTTCTTCGCCAGAGACGTGATCCGATCTCGCTCCCCAACTCCTGCTGTGACCACCAGCAGAGTATGCAAGGGCTGTCTGCCTCCATCCTTCCACGTATGCAACACGGTAAGCCTTCTGAATCTGAAAGCGATCTGGGTCACCGTCAGTAAGTTTTTCAGCAAACCATTCCATGATGAACATTATGGTGTGGTCTCCTTCTATACCTTCCAGTAATCCCAGCACTCTGTTTGCCACTCTTGTCTGATTCTCGAGGGTTTCAAGACACGCTATGAAATGCTGCGCTTCTTTAACCGCCATCATCGTAGTGCTAGTTGATGCTGAGATCTGCTTTTTCACATCAGTCATTTCTGTTTTCATACAGTCTAGAGTTGTTTCCACCACTGTAACTGTGTTGGTGAAGGTATCCATTTTCTGGCTAAGGTCGGTCACTGAGGAAATAAGCCGTTGCATTTTCTGGCCCAGTGATTGCATTGTTTCAGTTCCCTGAACCTTGTTCAGGATCAGTCTCCGTTGCCTCGCCGGCCCCTCGTGGTAGACCCACTGTATCTTGTTTTCCTTTCCCCGAGGCATTGGCACCTCGATCACGACGAGGATTCCCCATACTTGTCCCCGTACAGAATCCTCTCAACTGAAGCAAACTAGAAGATTTTTTTAGTAAAATTAAGTAAGTTATTTAGTGTTTTCTTGCCGCATCAAATGGAGCTATTCAGATTTGTGACTGGTCTGCTCGGGCTCCACAGCGCCCCCCGAATCTCTACATTCTTGACAAATATTGCTTCTTGCCTGGGTTCGTTCTCAAAACCGGGTCGCCGGTGTGGCACGAAGTGTGGCGTCCAGTGCCTCAACCCTTGGCGCCACTGGGCCGACCGTATTAGTATGTTTTAAATCTTGTGATTTCTAAATAGAATAATAGGTAGGAAATAATTAGTAACAAGGCTATTCCATTTATGGATTCGTGTGACATCATGAACCACAAGGGCAAAGCCTGAGTGGTTTATAATTTACTTGAATGTAGAGTTGGAATGGCAAGTCTACTTCTGCTGATTACATATCAGTTTTTATTTGTAATATAACGTTTTTCTTTCATCGTGTAATAAATGTGTGGCCATATATAATTAGCCCATTCTTCCATGGAGGGGTTATGGACTTCTAGAGTGAAACTCAATAGGTCCATGCTGTTATCTCAACCCCCGAGATGAAAACACAAGACACGGTGCGTATGGACAACCATATTTTAGCTTTTATAGTACATGGTTGCACATATTAAAGACAAGTGAAGAAGGTGTGTGTTGCTGTACAAGTTTACCTTGATTTGCATAATTTGTACTGTGCGATTGCTTACTTTAATATTGGTAGGACAGAAGGTCAGGAAGACACCTGACTCCTAAAGGTGTCACTGTGCTATAAAAATACCAAAACCTGAGAGAAACAACGCACACACCGGGTACAAAGTTATAAAATAATTATTGGTTTTATTTTTAATTTTTTTATGCTCCCCGTCCCAGTCAGCCCTCCTTTCCACCGGTCCTCCCAGCCCCGTCACCCCGACTTCCCCCAGGGCTTATCTCTTCCAGAGACCCCCACAGCTTGCCATCTGTAGCAGGGTGGCAGGGAGTCCCTCAACCTGCCAGGACCAGATCCCAATTCTGGGAAGTGCCTGAGTCACCAGATGAGGGGTCTGTGGAGGCTGACGGTCATCCTGCGTTACCGGGAGATTTTTCCATTTTCTCCCTGGGAGACGTGGCATGCGCTGATATCAAGGAACACACGTTAACGTCTACCACATCTCCCCACCTCTTGTAGCTCAGGCTGCCTCTCATCTGCCCCAAGGAGAAAGAGTGGTTCTCGGACGTTCAGTCTTTCTCTCCCTGACTGGCTCTTCAGTACCTCAGGTTCGCTTCAGAATCTGGTTCATTGGAATCTCAAGTGGTATGTTGGTTTTCTAACTTAGTACCTGGTGTGTGCACTGTTTTTCTCAAGTCTTACCTTAATATTACCTTTTAAAAAAGTATGTGACATTATTGGTTTCCAATGGTTTTATATCAAGCTTTACCAAGTGAAGTGCTTGTGTGGAAAACAAAAACCGTGGAGTGGGAAGGGGGACACATGAGCAAAGTGGTTGATTTTCATACATAATAAGTCCTAAGTTACCATATACTGTAGTAGTATTATCAATGTTTGCTGTCACACCTGTGATATTACTGGGCTTGAATGTCACAGTTTCCCTATGATAAAAAGGGACCAGCTATATATTAAAAAATAATAATGAATGACAAGGAATCTCTGTATTCTTTTTTTTTTTTTTTCTTGATCTGTTTATCCTCTTACTTGCTCCAGTGTCCCCCCCACTCCTTCAGGCTGCCAAGGCCCCGACTTATCCCTACTATCCTCTCTTGAGCCCCTTCCGTCCTCACATTGCAGTCGGCCCCGAAGAATATCGGTGTAACCCTTCGCCGGGTGGGTCCCTCTCCTCAGAGGGGGACGGCACCGATGGGAGGTTGCCGGTGCACTCACTATTAGGTCCCAGGGTGCCGCTGAGGTGGAGATGGCTCCCTAAAGGGCTTTGGTGGCATCGGAGATTGGCAGCCACCATCCAGCGGACCCTGGAGCTGTTTTCCAGTTTCCTGAGTTCCCCATCGCACCACTCATGCAGTGGGTCTAGTCTCCACGAGGGCTGCTGCCGAGCGATGCTTTCCCTGATCCCCACCCCAGGAGAGGAGAGCAGTCCTCCAGACGTCTAATCCTCTCTCTCCCCCCCCCCCCGCTGACCCCCAGTGCCAGAGTCCGTGCCTCAAACCCGGATCGCCGGCGCCACACGAGGTAAGGCGTCCACCTCTGGGCTGGCTTGAATTTCTGCATTCTTGACCAGCATTGCTTCTTGCATATTGTGGGTGCCAGAACTGCCCACCTTTGGTTTTCCATCCAATCACTTAAGGAACACACGAGTTGACACTTTTGAAGTGCGTAGGGTTGTCTCAGCATCTGTATATGCCATGGGCTGCTTGGAAATAAATTATTTGTTTTGAATGGTTGGTTATGACCTCTGTTTACCTCAAGAGTGGCACAAAGCCATGAATGTCTATAGAGGCCATACCCAGCCATTCAAAATAATGGATTTATTTTCATGCAGCCCATGTCATGTGCCATTTATACAATGCCAAGCAAATTGGCAGGTGGGGGTTATAATGTAGTGCCAGCAGTCCTAGACAGAATTGTAGGTACAGTTGATTCTGCTCAGAACCTTAGGGAGCTGGAGTGAAAATATCCATTGTTCTCATTGTTGGACCAATACAAGCTAAATTTGTGCTTGCTTGCAAGGTTTATTGATGGGTTCCGTAGGAATATAACAATACTGGAATCTTACCCTGTCATTCCTTTCAACTTTTCATCTGACAAATGAAATGGGCCCTTACATTTAAGCCTCTTGTGTAACAAGGCTAACTAATGTTATGTTATGTTATGTGTACTACCTGTAACCCCCAGGGGGCACTATCCTAAGGGCTACTACCCCTGCCTGCTCTAACTGTAACAGGGGTTGGAACGGTCGAGGATGACTTGGTCACAGCCCTCTGGGTTGCTGCAACCCCCCTTTCTTCCCACTAGTGGCCCACACAATTCAATTACAGTGTCCTTACCATATACACTTACCCCCGGGCTCAAACCAATCAGCTTGCTCCGAGGACCCCCTGAAAAGTAAGTTGCAGTTACACAATATTCACTGTGCAGTAATTCACCATTAACACACAAGCTAGCCAGTGTACCTTTGCAAAACAAGCAATCTGATTTTATTTAAGGGGAGATAACAAGGACCAGGGTGAATCAGGTTAATTAGCTTACCACTACAATATATGAGTATCTACCTAGGGCTCTGTGCACAGGCCTAACCTATAAGTTACTGTCTATGGGTACCCAAGTCCTAAAGGCTAGTTCCTCGATGCAGCTGGTTGGGGCCCTAATACAAACAAGCATTTAATTCCTACAAAGATTAAATGGAGCCAGCAGGCCCAGATAGTGTCACCAGTACAGAACCCAAACCGTCCTGCCCTCACTAAGACCATTGGTCAGGGAGCTACCCTGATTTAGTACTCACAACTCCAGCAGACAGAGTGCTCTTGCACCTCTCGCAGGACCGAGCCTGTACTTCAAGCACTTCTCCACACATTTATATGCAAGGCAGAGAGGTACCATACCAGGCAGCTGCTGTCCTTCTTGATCATCTGCCCGCCATACACTGGGCCCAACCGACACAGCTTTAGTGTTCCTGACAGACCGAGCGCGATTCAAGCAGATTCTCCAGTCTTCTACAGGGTGACCCTGGTAGGTAGCCGCGCTCCTGCACAGCCTCCTCTGACTGCTTCCCAGCATATTTAGTCCGAAATTACTGGTGTTTACAAACATCCAACGTTGGCCTTACACACGCTTCCCGCGCAACCGCTCAAATGGCACAGGGGCCCCCGAGCTCCTTTTAATTTTTTTATTTATTTATGAAATCAGTTTACAACCTTTGAGCCAGAGGCTCGTTTCCAAAGGTACCTCGTCACATTAAAGACATACATAGAGTTTTAGGTTACATAGCATGGTTTGCAAAACCAATAGGCGTTCAACAAGGCGCCCGTCTTTGCTTATACCCAGAGTCGAGACTGACCGATTTGCGATCAGGACCTTCACGGACCTCCATCAGAGTTTCTTCTGGCTTCACCCTGCCCAGGCATAGTTCACCATCTTCGGGTCCCACCAGATACGCTCATGCTCCACCTCCCTGGCAGGACGGGTGAGGCAGGCCAGTGAGTGCGCCCAGCGGGCGGGGGATCCCACCCTCAGCCGGTAGCGCGCTGACCCTCACTCATTGTGCCGTGGGGTCCTTGACTTGCTCACAGCCACAATGCCTCTGCCCTTGGACAGTATGGGGCAAGCCTCTCAGTTCGGGCGCAACCCGATCCCATTGGTGGGCTGCTGAAACCAGCCACTAAGTTCGCCCCTCATTGGTGCAAAAAAGGCGCCATGGTCCAGAACTTCACTTCCCAGAACCTCTAGCTGTATCCCCATTGGTCAGCAGGCTCCATTGAGAGTCCCGATTCTGGTTGGTTGCCAGTTACTCCATTTTAGATACCCCCCTGCCCCTGTTGGACCCTTCAGACAGTCCTGGTCCAAAATGGAGGGACACAGCACACAAAGTCCAGCTGCAAGAAAGGCAGGTTAAACAACTTGCATTCCCACGAACACGTCTAAAGGTATGGGGCAAACAATTACACTTTCTGGGAAGTGCTCAGTCTGCCCCTTCAGCGATGGCCGAAACCGGAGCAATTAGTCAGCGGCTCGAGTGGTACTCTAGCAGGAGAACACACAGCTCCCCTCATAAGCAATGAATATGTCTGCAAGTAGACAGCTCTTAAAGAGACAGTACGGGGAGGCTCCACAAGCACTCACAATTAAACGGCTTTAAGCACCGAACGCCGACCACCAGGGGGATGCTTAGACAGCTCCTAGATGGCTATTAGAAACCTCCATTTGTAGGGGGGTTACATACCTCTTGTTTACGTACCCCTGGGTCACACCTGGAAATGAGCCTTGGCTCAGTGTGCCTATCCTGGTTACCAAGATTTTAAATAAATAAAATAAAAATAAATAGGTCAGTTACACGGAAGAGCATAATCACTGTGTCATAAGCAACACCTCACTATAACACCTCAAATGATCCGCTACCTAGAACAGCCTTATAATGAGGGCCCAGTTGCATATCAAACCTACCGACTTTGCACTCCGAAAATGAAAATCTGTCAACTGCGTGTGTGTGTGTGTGTGTGTGTGTGTGTGTGTGTGTGTGTGTGCATGCATATGTATTTATACAATGCCAGTTACTATAAAAAGGAAAAAAATCACAAATAAATGCGTTTGTTTTCATGGACAGGGGAGCAGAAGTGAAAATTATTTCCTCTCCAGCTCAGAGAACTATACTTTTGAATGGAATGTCAGAATGGAGTGTTTGAGCTGTATTTAAGGACACATGAGTATTTTGAGTTGAGTGGAAAAAATGAAGAGTCTTCCACCTGGAAAACACCTTCTCTTGACATAATTTGTGGAACTATAGTTTAACACATTTTGTCACCAATAGTAGCTCCGAATGCTTTTGTAGGGTCACCTGACCACACTTTGTTGCATATATCTCTCTGCTGTTTTTAGCTGTTGCTGTGAGCTTCTCACCTGTGTGACCCTGAGGTTAGCCACCAGTGGTGACAGACTGCAGTGACTCAACATATTGCTCTTCAGTTCATCTCTGTCAGTACTGAAAAATAGTTCCATCACCAGTGTGCACGGGGCCAGCACTAGCAGAACTCTTTCAGTGTTTTTTCTTCTCCTCCACAGGGACTGGTACCTTACGGAGCAGTTCCATCCAGCTGCCTGATTTGTCCTGACCCAGAAACTACTGTTGATTCTTAACTCTGGCAGTGCAGTGGTGACAGAACAGTCTGAAAAGTGGTAGGGCCAAAAATGTAAGGGATAAATTCTCCTCTAGTAATAAATTAACACGATTACAAAACTGATCAGGCCATTGCCATAGTTGCCCCGTTCTGGTACCTATGGAACTGACTATGCAACTGCGTATGCTCGTACCTAGGCAGAGTAGCAGAACCCACTGACAATGAGATGTCAGTTGATCTGTCCTGGGTAAATAAAATAACTTTTTTTTCTAGTTGTCCATGCAGCCACTGTCTTTTGAACTTTATATTTTAATAGCAAAAGGTTTGATGCCTTGTTGCTTTAAGTGTTCTTCACTGATACAAATTAATGTGTATTGTACAGTCTAGTGCATTTCCCCGAGTTTCACTTTTCTGTGTCATGCTCAGTTTCACATTGAGTTGTATGACCTGCTGAAGATTTAACAGACACTACATTTGTTCAGTTTAACAAAGGAATCCTACTTTTAACTCTGACATATTCATTGCTTTTTATAGCTGAAAACTCCATAAACATTAGGGGTGGGGCTTCACTGATTTGAAAAAAAAAACTTGGCTGCAAGTAACAGATTACAAAGGAGAGTCTTTGAAACCCTTTGCAGGGCTCGAACGTGCTATGATTGGCTTAGTTAGTATTTCAGTCTGGTCAGGCTCTGTAGTTCCTGACACACTGTTTGTCTCCCAGCAGACTAACAAATCCAGTGGCGAACACGGACGTTTAGAACTGAGAACTTGTTTCTCTTTAATCTATATCCATTGATTTCTGTTAGCCATTACTGTACTTTCAGGCTGCACTGCCCAAAAAGATATGAATGCTTGAGTGAGCTATTGTAATCTCGTTTGTGATTTCATTCAATCAGTTGCACTGTGTACTGTGGTTGTTTTTGCGTGGTGGCTTGAAGTGTATGGTTCAGTTAAACAGCATGAAGGATGGGGGAGGAGAGTGTTACTTAAAGCTTTTAAATTACTCTAGCTAACTTTTACAATACATTTGTGGGGTTATACTGAGATGTTGCTTACTGAATAATAGTCGTCTCATGCAGTTTATGCCAACAGAAACCCTCAGCATCTCTTCATTATCGTCTCATCCAGACTATATGAGATGCCAGTCTTATGTACATCAGTGCTTCCACTGAGACCACCCTTATGGTCTGACAGGCAGTTCTTGAGGTACAAGAACCAAAGTTGAGTGGTTTTGATTTCCCCAAGAATGTGAAATCACAGCCATAAGAGTTTTCTCAGCTGCAATATTAATATATTGTTGATCAAAACTAATCAGTAACATATTAGTTTTTAAATCTTCCCCCAAACATGCCCAATTTCAGGGCAGTTGCATGCAAGACTCCATTTACAAAATTACAGATCACGGAAGCACTTTCAACTAATTAGAGCACTTCTTTCCTCTGTGTGTGAGATGCTCTTACCCTGGAAATGGGCATGTTCGGGTAATGTATTTAAATATTTAATATACTACTGATCAAGCTCAACTTACATTTGTAGGGTATCAGAACCACTTAATTTATGTTTGTGGTTCTCATACCCTAAAAATGCGTGTAAGACCACTATTATAACAGTAAGAGTGGTCTCATCAACCATATTAACATACATAAGAGTGTCTCACAGGCTAGAAAAGGGAGTGCTCTGACTGGTCAGTTGGGCATCTTCTATCTATAATTCAGTGAAAGATATCTTGAACTAACCCCATATACTGTACAGTACATATATTATGACCTAGGTTTAAAAGCAGTTGGGTTGATGGTTCACTTCCCACTATGCTCTCTGATTCACTGCTTGATGTGTGATCTGATGCAAGTCATTGCTTTCCCTAGCTTTTGTCTTTTCAGTTATAAAATTAGCTAAAAGGGGGCCCCGCTATATAAACACATATTGTATTTCACTGAGCCTTTACCCAGGGTAGCCTATACTCAGATATACACTAAATAGCCTAAAGGCTAATACATAACAGTGCTCATTATCTAGCATACGGGGAAATCATTGTAGGCTAGTTTTGCAAGATATGCAGTTGTGCCAAAAAGGGTTTGCAGTTGAAAAATAGGTAGAAACAGTCTTAATATGCCTAGGAAATAAATGTTGTCTCTGGTTTACTTCTCATTTCTTCTGCGGCATGGCTGTTTCCTTTTCTTTTTTTGCCACTTCAGACTAATGCAGTGCTGATTGCTCTTTCATTTGATGAGTTTTATTCTTCCCAAGGCTGCAGGCTATAGAACTATAATTGAGAAATTTGGCCCAGTTCGTGTGCAGTTTTAATGTTTAACCCTATCATGGCTGAATGTAGTTTTAAGTAGTAAAAGTGGAGGACCAGAAAGAGTGAAGGAGAATAAAGAATCTCCTTGGTTTTTCTCCCCTGATATGGGCATTTAGGAAATAGCAGTTGCTTCACAACTGCTGTGTATATAATTCAGTAGAGCTACCAAAGAGTTTAAATCATAGCATTTTGTTGGTATCATGAGATGTGCTAATAAAGAATTTATGTGTCTAACAATACACATGGATACTGCCATCTGGAGTAGGGGTCATGTCTTCATTGGCATAAACGTGGTAGAAAACTGGAAAATTGGTTCAAAATATAGAACCAATGTGTATATCCTGGTTTGTAAAGAGTTTATCCTTTCCTCAGGTTTCCATCTTAAGGTGACAGAAGATGAGATGCAGGTTAGGGATTTTGTGGTTCACTGACATCCGCTCTGTTTGATGCAGGTTTATTTTTATTTCCTGTGTGCTCTTGGCCACGCCAAACACTGAAAACATCATGAATGTTCCTCCTATAGATGGATGACTATGCTGCTCCTTCCTTCGTTTCCCCAGAAAAGGGAACTTTTTCTTAGAACCCAGCCAGGGCTCAGTCCTGTTTGTAAAAATGCAAGTGGCCAGGAGACCAGTGACTACCCAACAGTTAACACTGGCTACCAAAGTAGGGAATTAAAGATGCAGTATGCTCTAGTGGGTAGAGCACCAGCTTGAAATTGGCACAGCGCAGATTAAAACCATGCTGGAGCTAAATTACTCGCTGCGTGACCTTGGGCAAGTCACGTAATCCCTCAGTGCTCCAATCCACTCAAGTGCAGAACTGGGTAGAAGAAGGGCCATGGCATATCTCATCTCAGATGGGCTATCCTTGATTATATAAATTGTAAAACAAATTTTCTAATAAAAAATTTAAATTAGGAACAAATAAAAATGTGGGTTAGCCCCATATAGAACAAGTCATCCATCTCAAATGCATGCTGAAAATAGAAATTTAGAGCTAGAATTGACATTTCAACCAGTAGGTGTTATTCAAGAATGATCTGTGAAGAAAACTGTAAGCATGGTTACCCTTCCGCTTATACTAACATACTAAAATGCCAGCAGAATAGGCCCTAACGGTCTTTCGTGTGTGTCTGCTTTCGTTTGAGTATTACCCTGGGTGCTGACCTTGCTGCCCACCCCTTCTCTGGCTTCTCCTTCCCAGTTCCGGATATTCTTGCTGCATTGGATTTTGCTTCCAGAACCCTTCCCTGTACCTGTCCCACCCCTCTTGAACCCTCCACTGTCTCTGCCTCCACCAGCCCCTAGGCAGTGCATTCCATGGCTCCACCACCCTCTCAGTGAAGTAGCACCTCCTCCTTTCTCCCTGAATCTTGCCCCTCCAGCTTCCACCACATGCCCTCTAGTGGCCCCTCCTCCTTCCTTGAAGCACCCTGACTGTTCCTCCCCTATTTACCCTCTTCATGTACCTGAAGACCTCTATCATGTCCCCCGGTCCCTTCTCTCTTCCAATGTGTACATATTTAGCTCTTGAGCCTCTCCTCATAGGTCCTGTCCCCAAGCCCCAAATCATTTTGGTTGCCCTCCTCTGGACCCTCTCCAGGAGGTTAATGTCCCTCTTTAAGTGTGGCCTCCCAAAACTGCCAGTACTCAAGGTGCGGCCTCACCAAGCAGTTATACAGAGGGAGTATCACTTCCCTCCTTCTGGAGGTGATCCCCCTAGCGATGCATCCCAGCATCCTGTTGGCCTTGGCTGCTGCCCTCCTACAAGTCTCCGAGTTGTTCATCTTGACATCCACCACCACCACCACCACTCCCAGGTCCCTCTCAGCCATCGAGACTTGTAGCATCCCCCCCTCCAGAGTGTACACTTGGCCCGGGTTTCTGGCCCCCAGGTGGAGTACCTTGCATTTCCCTGCATTGAACCTCAGCTTCCACTTTCTAGACCATCTTTCCAGAGCCTCCAGGTCCCACTGTAGGGCCACCCTCCCCTCCCCTCCTCCCCATCCACCACCGCCCCAGTTTGAGTCATCCATAAAGAGACTCATCTCACTCCTGATTCCTGTCCTTATGTCGGAGGCGTGGCGTTGAACAGAAGGGCCCAGGACTGATCCCTGTGGGACCCCACAATGACCCTCCTTGGGAATGAGACTATCCCCAACTATGACCCTCTGGGTCCGGTCCTGGAGCCAATTGCCTATCCATCTGATCATCTGGTTCCCCACCCCCATTTCTCCCAGCTTATCCAACAGGCCCACGTGAGGAACAGAGTCAAATGCCTTGCTGAAGTCTAGAAAGAGGGCGTCCACTGGTCTACAGGTCCAAGGCACTAGTCACCCAGTCATAGAACTCCACCAGGTTTGTCTGACCACGATTTCCCCGGGATGAATCCATGCTGTCTATCGTCCAGGCACCCTGACTTTTCCAGGTCCCCCCCAGCCTCTCCTTGCCAATGCCCTCCATCACCTTGCCCACCACCGATGTCAGGCTGACAGGCCTGTAGTTCCCTGCCACCTTCCTTGATCCCCCCCCTTGTGGATAGGCACTGTATGCGCCACCTTCCAGTCTTGGGGCACCCACCCTGTCCTCAGAGAGATGGTGAAATGCTCCGCCAGGGGTTTCGCCAGGACATCTGCAAGTTCCTTCAGCACTCTGGGATGTAATTTATCCGGCCCCGGTGCTTTCTCCGTCTTAAGGATGCTGAGGGCTTCCCTCACTCTCTCTGCTGTGATTTCCACTTCCGGTACCTCTTCTCCCTGCTTAGCCCTCCCCCCACTTGCCAGTGATGCCTCCCCCTCTCCCAACCCATAGCCAGGATTATTTCACTTTTGGACACCAACAGTTTTGCATTAGTAGCCATTTGACTACTAAAGATGAAAATGATCCTTTTTTTTATATATGCCTTAGTCTGAGCTAGTAGTATAGCCTAGCGGTTACAGTAACAAGTTGTGAATGAGCTTGGCATATCTAGCAGATCTTGGTTTGATTCCCACAGCTGCCACTTTCATACTACATGACCCTGAGCCAGGCACTTAACTTCCCTAGTGGTCCCAGTTTTCCCCTGAACAGGCATTGAGCCTAGTGGGCTGTACCCAGTTACCAAAGAATACAAAAAAAAAAAAGGCAAAGCTGATATGTCCCAAAGGAAGGGATGCTTTCAGTGTGTGTGTGTGTCTGTGTGTAAAACAGTGCAGTGTTGCAGTGCTTATTCATTCATCTTTGTCCAAGTGGCCTGTGCGCAAGGAATAAATGCTTTCACTGTGTAACAGTGCAGTGTTGCAGCTCTTATTCATGCATCCTTGTCCCAGTATCCTTGGCAAGTGGTTTGTGCCCAAGGCGTGACTGCTTGAGTGTGTGTGTAACAGTGCAGTATTGCAGTATTCTTTGACATCTTTATCTGATGACTTGTTCCCAGGGAATGCAGGCTTTCACCGTGTATGTAACGGAGCAGTGTTAAAGTGCTTATACAAGCATCTTGCCAAATGGCCAGTTAGTTCCCAAAGAATGTATGCTTAAAGAGAGAGTTTGTGTGTGTGTAACAGTACAGTTTTATAAGTAAGCATAAGACTAAACAGGGTGAGATTTGTGCTGCTATTACCCTATATCCAGGGGCGTGCTGAGGCCCAAGGCTGTAAGCAGAGGGCCATACATCCACTGTAAGCGTGGCAGTCATATAACTCCAACCCTGGAGTGATTTATTGTGCGCATACAAATGAGTTTTGTCACATGAATACAAAAATTCATAGAAACATTTTTAGAAATGTTTGTAAATGTGTTTTAGCTAAATAGTTTGCAGTGCAGGACACAGCAAGCCAAGTAGTTATACACGGTAATATTGCACTAGTTTTTTTTTGTTTTTTTTTTTTTGAACTGCTGAGGTGGGGGGCAGGGGAAGAGTTGTGGAAATTCTGAAGGCACAGAGAACTGTTTGTCAATATCAGGCTGGCACTAATACTTTTTTTTTTTTTATTTTAGTCTTTGGTTACCGGGTAAGGCCCACTAGGCACAAGTGCCTGTTTTCAGGGGTGACCTGGGAGCACTGGGTGGGTAAGTGACTTGCTCAGAGTCGCACAGTATGCAAGTGGAGGTTGTGAGAATCAAACTCAGGTCTGGTCTGCTGGATGTGTCAAGATCGTTCACACCTCGTTCCTCTAACCTCTTGGCTATACTGCCAGCCACTTTTTTACCGGGGCGGGGGTCTATGCTTAGGATAGGGTATGGGTGACAGCCTGTCTCGGCAAGGCAGCATCCAGGATGTTTGCTACCCATTTTATAATGCTTATTTGAGCATCTTTCCTGCTCAGTGGTCTGTGCCTGAGGAATGGATTCTTTCACTCAGTGTGCATCAGTGCAGTGCTGTGTTACAGTGCTTATCCAAACATTTTTGTAACAGTCATTTAGTAGTAAAAGGTCAGAAGGGACTCTTTGTCCTTCAAGTTGTATCAGTTTACCTGTAGTCAATCTTCTAGGTTGGTTCATCCAATTTAAACCATTGCTGCTCACCTCACCAAAGGTACTGGCAGAACTGCACTATTTATCTTTGAATTCTGCCTGTTAGTGTATAAAATAATGTTGGCTTTTTATCTTAACTTCTTCATTTGAAGATTACAAATGGCTGATGCTTTTTTTCAATAAAGGGGTATAAAGCAGCAGTCTAGGCAATGCCTGATTTTTTTGCCAAAACCATTTTTGGTTACTAAAATGTTCATTAATCATTTGCTGAAATTGGCACTGACCAAAGGGCTGGTAGATTTTGTATCAGACCAGTGAAATGTTCCTTTAATGAACCCTGCTGGCTTCTATTGGAAAAGGTCATATTTCAGTAAGTATATCAGATGGGCAAACTGAAGAGTCTATAGGCTCATCAGACCTCCTGACTAGTGACTACAAAAATTCAACTCCTGTTTTTGAAATATTGTACGAACAGATATAAGCACAACCTTGACAATTACTACAACTAGGAATGACAACCTGCAGGAGGGGGAGTTCAGATGTCGGCTGCTCTTTAAGGTCCAGAAAAGTCCCTTTAATTTCAGCGAATTTGTGAGGCTGATTATGCAGTTTTTACCATATACCACATCTCTTGCAGAAGGAAATGTATTGGTCTTTGTTCTAGTGCTGAAGGAGAATTCATTTAGCATTAAGTTTTGCCACATTTTTTTTTCAAACTCTGTTTATTCACTGCCCTACCTGAACTCTCTCCAGAGGGTCACTCGGCACTGTGCCATGATCCTGCCCGCCTGAAGTCTTCTGCTGTTTCTCCTCTCCATCAACTCTCCAGCCACTACCTGGCCCTCAACCCCCGGTTCTGAGCCCCGAGGTGGGACCGCCTTGCTCCTCCTGGTGCTCTATCTATAATCCAGAAAAGCAGCCAGGCAGGGAGGAGAGCAGAGGAGTGAACGGAGAGATCCGACATTGGGCGTTGTTGGCCGGCCCATGTACCCTCCTCCACCTTTTGGGAGGCAGGGTATTTCCATATGTTCCACCCACTGGCATGGTGTGCAGTGGTGTCAGTGCGGGACCTCCCACAGACTACCTTCTGTCACCAGACCCCAACAACTTGTCCCTGCTACTGGGTGATATCCCCAGCCCTCCGCCAGGTGCCATAGCTGAGCGAGAAGTCCCCAGAACCCCCCCCCCCCAGAGAAGAGAGCAGTCCTCTGGATGCTCTATCTTCTCCTCCCCCTGCCGACGACCCAGGCTCGTTCCTGAACCCGGGTTGCCGGTGTGGTCTCCAGTGCCTCAACCCTCAGCACCACCGGGCCGCTAAGTTTTGCCACACTGAGCAGTCTTATTGTGTGTAGATCAGCTGTACGCTAATGAAGAAGTCATGCAGAATGCCCAGTTCACTTGTTGCCCTATATCTACCCAATTCTCAATGCCCTAGGGGCATGTACAACATGGGGTTGACAGGACAGACCAGAAGTCATTCTTCTGTTGGCAGGTTTCTGTTTGTCTTTTTCCATTTTAGAAGGTCCCCTTTCCATTCTTGTAAGCTGGCATATTTTTATTTTCATTTTGATTATGCTTCAGAATTTTATTTTGTGTTTTGAACAACCCAGAAGCAGTCTGACCACCCCAAAGCTTAAGTTGTTTTGGAATACCCACTGTTTGCCAGCATGCTAGTGACTCAGCTATGCTGGCAGGGAGTGGACACTGGAACCAACTCCAGGCCCCAGAATCAGTGACATGAAATATGACACCACGTAAATGGATTGGGAAATGGGGATAAATGGTGGCAGTTCACATTGGGGAGATAGTAGGGGAGTGCAGGATGAAGTACAGACATTTTCTTAATGTATGCTGCTGCGTTAACATCTAATAAGCAAACACTTTTATTTCTACTCATGTTGCAAGAATAAAACTCCTTTTCAGATGCATGGCCTTTTTAAATGGCTGGTAGGAACTGTGCAGCTGCTGTGGTGGATACCCATTGTGTCTGGTGAAGTAGGACTGCTGCCTTCCCACTGAGGTGCTCAGGAAACTAATGTCAAGCAGATGTGCTGCTTAACTTGTTTTTCCCTTTCTTGCATTAATAGTTTTAACTTGAAGCATTTGGCATATCCGATGTTGCTGCCATCTGCCATTTTTACTAAATTGGTACTTGAGTGCTCTAAGGTGAGTGTGCTCATTTAGGAAGCCACTTGGTATGCACAGCACTATCTTTGAGCTTCATGCATAATTTTTTTTTATTATTAAAACTCTGGTTTATTCATTGCATGGTCACCACAGCAATAACATTCAGATTCATTAAAAGAGCAATATCATAATCAATAAGTACATTTATGAGCTGTGGATGGGTTACTGCCATTAAAATGGCAAATGCCCAAACTCCATCAATCTGGAAGTTACAAAAAAGAGCAATTAATATGGGGCAGACAACAAACAAAGCATTGCCCCAACTGTGATATTGGTTGTGCGAAAAGAAAAACAGTTTCTCTCCCTCCCACATTTATACCAAGTTGTAGGTCCAGAAACAGGACAATAATTAAAGGGCAAGTAACTCTTTAGTATGTCCAAGTGTCTCTTAATCAGAAGCCCCTGAGACCTGGTGATTATAAAAGTTTGTGATGATAGTTAATCAAATATCATGATCCTTGTTGCAGGGCTGGGGCAAGAGGACCTGGGGAATTATGTAGTAGCTGTCTCCCCAAACTCACCGAGTATCCAGGACTCCCATGCCTGCCACCTGTGTATGTGTTTGCATATCTATATTTTTTAATAAATCATTTTATTTTTCCTACACAGTGTATGGTTCTGCAGCCCAGCACAGACCCATACCTGACCCAGCATCTTTCCCTTCCAAAAAAGGAGGCTAAGACACTGCTGATCCTTTTTACTCAGTGCTAAGATATTCCCTCATTGTGTGCCTGCTTCATCGTCAGGTCAGAAAGCAGTAAAGAGGGGAAAAGGAAGAAGGCAAAGGACAGTGCCATGACCATTGGTGTGTACCCAAACTTTTCCCTTCATCTAAAGAAAAACTTTGAAGAGTTTTGGGGACATTTTCAACCTTGATGACAGTTCCTTGGCGCTGCTGCTGACATGGACACGTGCTTTTAGATTTTTTTTTTGGTTCTACCAGAGGAGAGCTTCAAATTGCAAACTATTTTGTCTCGTCCATGTTACCATGGTATAACTTCTGAACTAATTTAGTCACTAATATATATTGGGTTATTTGAGCTCTTTGAGTTGAACTGTAGTAGTTGTATAGGTCTAAGAGCCTTTAAAAAAGTACCTTTTTATCACACGGCTGCCTTCTACCTACCACACTTGCATTCCCTCTGCGGTAGGTGTTGGGGTTGTTTTCGCCAGTTGTTGCTTTAGGCAAAATGTCATTAGGCTGAGGCCCCAGCCACACTACACCGCTTGGGCCCGGTAACAGATGCAAACCGTACCGGCCGGGAAGCGGTGCAGTGTATCCACACCTTCGGCAGTGTGCGTTATGGGACGGTACCGCGGTCCACACTGCGGGAACGGCGACGTTAAAGCGACCGATCCCAAAATGCGGCTTGCGCTGCGCTGAGACCAGTGGCATGCGTCCACTACGACGATAGCGTTACCGGGCGTAACCAGTTTCATAACCGTTGTTGAAACCACCTCATATGGTTTCAACAACAGTCTCGAAAATACCTTCTGTAACGTTACAGGTGTAGACGCAAACTGTTGCAGTAATGGTTTGGGTCCTCTGTAATGTTACAGAGGCGTAGTGTGGATTGGGCCTGAATGGCTGCAGTGAGGTATCATTGGGCGGGTGTCTTTCTACTAACTGTTGTGGAACTGCCTAAAGCCACTTTTTTTGTTTGTTTGTTTGTTTTGGTCATTCTGTTTTTTTTTTTTTTTTAAACCCACATCCCATTTACATTTGTGCTTTCCCTTCTCTTTCACTTGTCCTTTCCAAGGTGTGTTTGTTGAGGAAGGGACAGACTCCCCAAAAGTGCCTGTACATATGGCCTGGCAGGGCAGGAAATTCTCCCATGCCTTCATTAGCATGGTTTCAGTATCCTTTTTACATCCCCACCCCCTCCTGATCTGTCTTCAGACCGTACATCATGGCTGCTCGCAATAGCCAGATGGGGTGCTGCTAGCTTTTGGCTGGTGTGTCTCACTATCCTCAGGCTACTAACTAACATAGCTGTCATGTTGGTGGCAAATGCCACCACAGTTTGTCAGCTGACAGAACATTTTCCTTGGTAGCCATGAGAGGATCCTAAAAGATGTTTTTCAATAATAATACATTGCCTATAAAAACAGACTGGTGGTGATCACATTTTTCAACAGGGCAACCTACTAAAACAAAACAGAAAACTAAATATGTTTAGAGCGCTGTGTGAGCGCCCACACACCCTGTTGCAGTCTGCTGCCTGAGTAAGATCCATGGTTTGTGATGACATTCCGTTCTGAACAGCTGTACAGTGCACTTTTGCCAGATCATCAGGCTGCACTGTGAAGGTGATCTTTTTTTGTTGTTGTTGTTAAGTGATACCAGATGGTCCTGTTGCACCCCATATTTTATCCCAGACCCCCTCTAAAAAAATGATCTTCCAGTTGTTCGTAGAGCACATGACAGCGTCTGACTTCAGATGCAAGTAGCAGACTCATCAGAGACCCTGCTGAGGGAGCTTATTGCTCTGCTGCAGGGGGAACAAGAGTGCTACACTTGAGCCCTCCCTCCCTTCCTTCCTCACTCCCTCCCACCCACCAGAGAGAAAAGATCACATCTGTGATGTGCCCACCCTCCCCTTAAGCCATCATTGGAACCCTAAAATCATATCAATTGTATTTTTTTCAGTTTTTGTGATCCAGGTACTGTAGGTGCACTGGATGCTTATTTTCATGCACAGCCTGGGAAATGTAAGCAGAGGTGGCCAGTCTGTCATTTCGCAAGTGTCGATGTCAGCCCCCTCAGGGTTTTAATACATTAATTCAGTTTTACTGTCATCTTTCCATACTCCTTTATTTTCTTTTGACATATTTATCCAGTACTTTTTACATGCTATTCTTAAATAGAATGTTGATTTGCGCCTTCTGTGTTCAGCCTGCAAGTCGCCAGACAATTATTTAAACAATAAGGCATGACAGGGTGTGTGTTATTGTGTAATAACATCACTCCTGAGTTGGGTTGTATGCAGTGACAAATCCTTCCATCACCCCAGGGTGACGTTGATATATTAACACACACATCCTAGGAGTACCTTATTGCTATTATACAATGGCTCGATGTTATAAAAAATAAACAAAAAATTAGAAATGTTTTTAGTAGATTTTTTTTTGTGTTTCTGAAGAGAAAAGAGCAATGAATCAAGGTCCATGTGGTCCAATAAATCCACACCGTGATGTTATTGTGTAATAACCTCACTGTCTCAGGGACCCACGGGCCAATCAGAGTCCAGGAAATTTTCTTACCATTGTATAATTATAATTTTATTCCACCAGAATAGTCAAACCATTAAGTGCACCAGCATGCAACAGTGGTAAAGGCAGCTGCCAGTGGAGTGTGAGGAAAAAGCGTTTTTCCGATTACCTACGTAGAAAATTGACAAGGGTCATACTGTATTTGTAAGCCAAAGTTTATTAAAAAAAAAGATCTTCATACAGATTCAGTGTCTTTTTAGTAGGGAAGAGCATAATCGCAAATGTAGTCCTTATTTCAACTGTGGGGTAAGGAGGGAGTACCTTTGTCACAGGGCATTTCTATCACAAGAAGTATTTTCCAAAAGCTGGGAGTATATTTGAATCTAGTCTAGTGTACCAGTCAATTTGTTTTGTTTTTTGCCAGCCCGGTGGCGCTGAGGGTTGAGGTGCAGGATGCCACACTTCAGCCACACCTGCGACCTGGGTTCGGGAACGAGCCCGGACTGCCGGGGTCTGCAGGGGAGAGAGAGAGAGAGGATCGAGCATCTGTAGGACTGCTCTCCTCTCTCGCGGAGGAATCCAGGGGTAGCCTGGTGCAGCAGTGGCCCCCGGTGGAGACCGACAGCACTGCTACGCACAGGGGCTCGCAAGCAAGCAAGCGGTAGACGTCAGGCAGCTGCATTCCAGAAGTGGGTGGGAGCAGCCACTTCATGGGCTGGGCAGCATTGCACGTCCCACAGGGGGCGTAAACATTATGAAAAACACCTCCGGCCCGGATAGGCGACAGCCCTCCCAGAGCCGTGTCGCCACACGCCCAGCACTGGAGCCCTTTGATGTCCTCGGGCCCCATGTCCCTCCCGGGGGTGGGGGGGAGTAGTGACCTTGAGGATGGCGGGGCTCACAGTGTGCAGTAGAGCGACACCGGCCAGTGGAGAGGTCTGAGAGAGTTCCAGTGCCGGGGGCAACAAAGAGAATTGTTAAAAAAAAATTTGTTTAAAAAGAGTGCTGCTTTGTCTGTGACAAAAGTAGTAGCAGTATTCATTTATATGTAACCCCCCTATAAATGGGCGTTCCCAAAAGTCTTCCTTGGGTGTACTTAAATGCCTACTGCCAGGTGGGCGTTCTGTGTCGTTACAGGTGTAAAAGTGCTTGCATGCGAGTACCCTGTCGGCCTCCGTGCCTGTCTCTTAAAGAGACATTATTTTTGTAGTGTATAATTAATCTGGGTAGGGGCCAAGTGTTTCCAGGCTCGAGTCCTGCCCGAGCTGCAATAATATTGCTCTGTTCTGCCCTCGCTAATGGTGCAGAGGGAGCTCTGTTAGAACTGGTCATTGTTTGCTGATTAGCTGCTCTAATAATAATGGTATTATAGTTTGTCTAATCTGCCATTCTTTGCAGCATAGACATTTCTGTATTACACCAATCAGTACCTTTTGGGGACCTTAAAATGGAGTCTGTCCCCAGGGATCTTATGGGAGTGAATTTCTATAGGAATTCTAGTTTTTTCATTTGGCGCCTAAATGGACGGGGATTGATTTGACAGACAGATGAATCAACCAGCCAGACCCTTTTTGGAACAGAAGAAATACCTGGTGCTGCCTGCAGAAGAGTTGGTCTGAGTTTGGAGTTAAGTGTGTGAACTGCTCAAGACAGTTGAGCAGCTGCCCCTGCATAGTAGCGCAGGAAACTGGTGGGAAGGCTGTGTCTGGCCTGCCTGCTTCATCTTCCTTTCTGAGGGATCTGCTAGTGAAATTAATTGGACTGAATCCGAACCGGCTTGTGACTAGAAATACTGAATTGTGACTGCCCTGTTTCCTGAAGAAGACCAAAGATTTGCTTCATGTGATCGGCCTATCAGAAAGTCTGAAACCACCACATTGTGTACGGTTTACGCATAGACACTGTGATTGCGCCCGGACTGTCAGCCGAACTGTGGTACTGCTTTTTATTTACTATAAGTGTGCTGAATTTTCTCAGTGGGTCGCAATTTGGTTCCCCACTTTCCAATTGTGTCACGCTTGCTGGAAGCTGAATCCAGTGCTACTGGACTGCCATCTGAATTGTTCTCCTGGCCTAGGCTCTGCCACCTTGGCCCAGCCAGCTACTCACGTTACAGAGAAGACTATCAACGAGAGACCTGCCTGGGGATCAGCCACCTGCTGAGCGTCACGAGCAGGAACGACACCATGGTGGATTGTGTGGGCCCTGCTTCTCCTGGCAAACCGGCAAGTCATTCTGCAGTCTCCATTTCGTTCATCCTGCGTCCTGTACTGGGTAGCGTGAGTAAACACCAGGGTAGCTCCCTGCAACATCAGCTAAATCAAAGTGTGTCATCTGATTTGATTATCACGAACTGAGCCATCTGGCTCTGGATTACAAATGTGGGTTACTGTACATGACTCTTTCTTCCCATCATTAGAGTCCCGACCAGCTGCGACGCCGGCCTACCCCTGGCAATGCTTCAGGCTAGCCTGCATCAACAACTGGGTACCCAGTGTGTGTGTGTGTGTGTGTGTGTGTGTGTGTGACTGACTGTATTGAGGGACTCTAAAGTGCATGCCTTGTAGCCTGATTGAATCAGTTGCTAGACCAATCAACCTGATTATGCCCTCCCTTGTTCAATCCCCCTGAATAAATCAGATCGGACTCTTTTTGCATGCGCGAGAGCACGGAGTCCTGGTTTCACGTTTCAAACAAGAATTAATCTTGGAAGTAGCCCTCGGTTTTATAAAACAGCTACTTAGTGAACCTAAACAAACAAAGGGCAATTCAGCAGTATGTTTTTTTCATGTGCCACCGAAATTGCCGAACTCCTTCATGCACAGGTAAGGCGTCCTGTACTGCCATACTGTGTGCAGGGGACCTGTGGGAAGGAGCCTGTTGCAAACTATGGTCGGGCCGACCAAAACTCTTTTTACTTACAAACATGTATTTAATATAGCACAAATATTCTGCAGAGTGACTCGGAGGCATTGCTGACTTCAGCTTCAAGCCACATGCACTAGTATTGCAAGGGCTCGAAATTTAACGTTAAAGCTGACAGTGCCCCTTTAACTGCTTTGGTGCCCACTCCTATTGCATAAATAATAATAGTAGCCTAGACACTTTATCATTAAAAAAGGGTTATAGATGTTATAAATTGACCCCAAATGCCCGCTGAAATACATTTTTAGGCCGCTTTTGAAGGCCTCCACCGGGTGGGGTGGGGATTGCCCCCCCTCAAAGTGCCGGTTGGGGAGTTCCAAAGAACTGGACCTTTTATTCAAATGTCTGGTCCCCTGACGTCTTAAGCCTTGACCTTGGCGCAAGCAGGGGGCCCTCCTCAGCAGAGCGGGCAAGAGGGCACGTAAGGATGCAGGAGTTCTGCCAGGCAGCCCGGGCCCAGTCTGTGTAGGGCCTTATAGGTCAAAAGACCCAGACTAAAGGAGAGGCACCATTTGACCGGCAGCCAGTGCAGATCGCACAGCACTGGTGAAATATGGCATGATCTTGAAAGGTCTGTTAGTAACCAGGCCGCTGCATTCTGCAACAACTGTAGGCAACATAGTGCACCTCCACTGACCCCAAGGTAAAGAGCATTACAGTAGTGTAGTCTTCAGGTCAGGAACACATGTACCAGTGTGGCCAGGTCACCAGGTGGGATAAGGGACCTAATCTGGCTGATGTTCCGCAGGTGCAAAAAGCCATTCTGGACTACTGCCAACACTTGAGACTCCATTTGTTAGTCCCTTGTCCAAAATAACACATAGATTTTTCACCTTGGTGGTGGCTACCAGCCCAGAGGGACCAAGCCAAAGTGCCAAAGTGTCTGGTCTTTCCAGCTGCCCCCCCATGGCCGGCTCAGTCACTAGAAATTCAGTTTTCTCTGGGTTAAGCCTCGGCCAGCTCGATGACATTCAGTCTTCGCTCTCGGCTAGGCATCTATTAAACACCTCCACAGCCCCCACCATCTTGAGTGCAAAGGACATATAGAGCTGGGTATCATCTGCATAGCAATGAAACCGTAGCCCATTTTGTCTAATGACCTTACCTAGGGGCAGCATATAAACCGCAAACAACATGGGTGACGGGACAAAGCCCTGGGGTACACCACAGCACAGAGCCACCGGCATGAGGAAAATCTTCCTAACATTACCCTCTGAGTTCTGCCTCTGAGATAGAACTCAAACCAGCAGATGACTTTGCTGGTGAGTCCTGCATACTCCCTAACCTGGTCCAGAAGCAGCCCATGGTCTACGGTATCAAACGCTGATGAGAGATCCAGGGGGTTGAGAATTTACTGATTTCCCTTCATCTCTCGCACTGAGCAGGTCATTGTGCACCCGGACAAGCACAAGCATATATTTGTCTTTTTTTTTTTTTTTTGCCACTTGGAGAGAATATGCTTTCATTTTGTGCCTGTTCTGTTACTACACAGTGCCTCATTTACAAAAGAATTTCTGACTCTGAGCTCCTCAGTGGGAACCACGTATAAGCCATTTTCTCCACTATTAAAATTTGCATCTTCCATATATTATATTCATTTATCTATCTAATACAGGATCTGGGTGATACAACCAAGGGCCACTGAGACCAACTTTATTTTTTTTATATAGTGGGTTCTCCTAGAGATTAATATTTTAAGACATACTTTGATATGCAGACTTTGAGGCTTTTCCTTTTTGGCTTGATAATTACTTATAAGTATAGTATTATTTACTGGTTAAAAAAAACAGACCAACCACTTGAGCATTGTAGGTCACTCCATTGCAGCTTACAGCGATCCCTGTTGTGTTGGAATCATGCAGGTGTTTTGTAGCAACATGTAAAGACGCTGCTCTGCCTGCACCGGTGCAACCCTGCGACACAGTACCCCCCTCCTACAACTGACAGAAAAGCATTAGTAAAAAAGGATTTATGAGGCAAAGCAAAACATATCTGATCCCTATCCCCTGCTCCAGTGGCTTGCTCTAAATCCCCAAAACTGTGAAACTGGCTGGTTTCTCTCAGTTCTGCTTATACTCTTTCCCCTCCCCCACCCCCAAAACCTATCCCAGCAGAACTTTTCTGCACAACTCTGGAAGTGCTGCAGATGACGCAGCCAGAGCCTACACAGATGCAGATGGTTGGACGTCTTAAGACTTGTCAGCAGTGCAGCTGTTTGAGCAGCACAAACTGAAATGCAATGCTACAGCAAATCGGTAAGCGTTGTAAAAGTGGCTTATAAGTAGCAAGTTAAAGAGGGGCTAGAAGACAGGATAGCAGTAGGAGCTGTGGACAACACCAAGGCTGTCTTCCAGTACATCAATGAAAAGAGAAAGCAGGAGGAGGAGATTGGGCCCCTTGAAATGGGTGAATGGTGTGAGGAACCAGTGGGAGAGCTTGATGCAATGGCTGAAATGCTGATTGGAATTATTTGCATTCAGGTTCACTCAAGTGCTCTCAGGTGAGGAAAAGTGCTCATTAGGGGGGCCCCTAGCATCGGGAGTAGCCATGATGCAGCTGTGGACATCACTTCCATACATACAACAATAACTGTAGCTCTCCGGGAACCATTTCAGCAGTCAGAACCCAAAGATCTCTCTCGATTAGCCATGCCTCCTGACGAAGACTTGTTTAAGTCGAAGTGTTAGGGCTAGTGGTAGGCAGCTCCTGCTACACGTTTCCACTTGGAGAGCTTTTGCACTTCTTATTAGTTGAAATAAAATCAGCATTTTTGAAGCTCTTTGGATCCTGACTGCTGATTTGATTCTCTGAGTGCTATAGTGCCTTGGTTGTATGTTTTGTGCAGGGGTAGGCAACCTCCTTCTGAGTGCACCAGCCTTGCACCATGAGTCAGTCTGTCAGCCTAGGATTTTGACATCACTCCCATCCTGGTAGTGGATTACCTGATGAAGATCAAGCCAGGTAAATCCCAAAGGGCAAATAGGATGCACCCCTAGCATTAAGGTGAAGTCAAAGAAACAATTGGCAAGGCCACTTGTAGTAATGTTTCATGAGTCTCTCCATGCAGGGGTGGTACCTGAGGACTGGAATGTGGCCAGTGTGGTCCTCATCTTCAAGAAGGTGGCTAGGTCGGACCTGGGCAACTACAGTCCAGTCAGCCTGACATCTGTGCTGGTCTAAGTCCTGGAAACCATTATCAAAGACAAAATAATGGAGCACTTGTTTGAGGCCAGGATTCTTGCCCCCTCTTATTACAGTTTACATTAAACTGTTGCACTAAAATGTTGCTGTAGCAATTAAAAATGAGTTGCACAAATGTTTTTGGATCTGGCATGAAGTCTTGCAAAAACTGTTGCCTGTAAGTTGACTCTTGGTTTTACATTACGTTGCGACAGAACTGCAGATGCATCCCAATTAAACTGCAAAACATTTAATATTAGTTGTTAAAGTGTGGGGAAAAAAATCGTTGTGATTGCCAACTCTAAAAAAAAAAAAAAAAAAATGCAAAACCAACTAAGTGGCACGGCCATTTAATGCAAATTGTACTGTAAAAATGAGAAGGGCAAATCATGCCAAACCAGTCTCATCACCTTCATTCACCTGGACAGAGTACACCAGTGCAGTGTGCACACGGCACACACAAAGTGGATTGATAACTGGTGTGGGGGCAGGAGGCAGAGGGTTGAGGTGGACTGGCACTGTGAGGTGACTGGGTACTTGCGGATCAGTACTAAGGGCCACAGTGGTCTACAAGCTGGGGTCTACTACAGGCTGCTTAAATTTTCTGATGACACTAAGCTAGCCAGGGTGGTGAACTCTGTTGAGGATGAGGACAACCTGAGGACATGAACAAGCTTGGCAGTTGGTCTGACTCCTGGAGTTTCATATTCACTGTAGCCGAATGTAAGGTGCCACACTTGGGCAGAAAACATGAGGTAGAATAAATAAAAACTGTGATACCCAGCAGGAATAGGTTTCATGACAAATAGATGGTTCTCAAGATATAGGGCATAATATAGCAGTCAGTCACAAGCCAGAACTCGTGCATAATTAAAGAGACGGTAGGTATTGGGATTGTGATGTCTTGAAGGACTGGAATATGTATGTTTAATTAATGTAGGATAAGTGGATCTTAGGGGTATAGCTAAACAAGCAAGTGTGATGCATGGATGTGTGAAAAGTGTAAAATAAATCTTCAAGTTTGGTAGTCGGGTGGTCTCTAGAGCACATTTTTTTTTTATGGCAAAAACCTGTAATGCTGGCCCTTTCATGCAGTTGTACAAGGTAGATGCCCAAGACCTTGTGGCCAGCATAATTTTTAATGGCCACTGGTCATTAGTCCACAGAAAGTTTTAAAGCCTGTATATGTGCATCTCAAAAGCCAATCAGAAGGCCATGACCAGACATAATTGGGGTGCTGCAGCCAATATGCTTAGAGAGCTAGTGGAGTCACAACAGGCAGACAGGAAAATAATACAAATGTTTAGTAGTCCGTTGTAATTTTTATTTATGACATTTTTCTTCTTCCTTTTGAGCATTAGAAAGTCTTCTGTGTGATAATATTGTACAGCTTGTGCTAGATGTATGGAAGAACTCTTAGCCTGGCAGCTGACATCTCTCTCGCTGTCTCCCCCGCCCACTGCATCATCAGCATTGTCATCTCACTTACAGTGACATCACGGGTGACTGACCTGGCAGCCAGTGAGTGGCAAATTCTAAGCAGCAGTAATGTCAGTCAGTGAGGTCACAATGCTGGTGATGTAGTTGGGGGGACGGACACAGAGATAGGTGTGTCAGCTGCCAGACAGAATGCTGTCCCACATATCGCACCTACTAACATCAGGTAAACAATCTTCTAACTAAATAAAAGGAAAAGAAACAGCACCTCAGATACAAAAGATTGACTGCTTTTAAAAACTAATATTAGTTTTAGGCAGTACACTAGCTCTTTAAACCTTGATGTACTTGCAGCATTAAACCACTGAACTATGTATGGTGGCAGCCCAGTAAGTTAACTCAAGACCTAGCCAAAAACAAAGTATGACATAAATTCAGGCACTTTTGTATACACGTATGTTGGCTTTCACCACATCCCTCTTCCTGGGGTGGCAGGGTATAATAAAATTGCTTTGCTCACTTGGGTTGCTCAGACTGGAACTGTTAGCAATGTTTCCTAGAAATTTACAAAGTGGTATTTGTGTTCCTCAATGAAGTGTTCTAATCCAGTTTTGCCTCATCCTTGACGCAACTTGTAGGCATTCTTATTTCATGATTTTATTAGCGTCTTGCCCAAGTAAACACATTAATAGCTAAACTTTCTTTCTCTTAAGTATTTTGGTTTTGTTTTTCTTTTAGATTTCTTGCAGTTTTACCAGTGAAAAAAAATGTTTTGCTGAAGTTAAAATGTCAGTTGAGGTTGCACCTCAGGATCATGATGACTCAGCTAACAAGTTATTACATCATTTGAGACGGCCACGGACACTCCTGTGCTAGAGTTATGCTTCCTTGTTCTGTAAAGTAAAAATAGGCAGGATTGTCAAAAACTGTCAGTGTTCATTGAAAAATATCTGTGATGCATAATTAGTCCAGGGCTAATAAATATCTTCTGCTTGTTTGGGGCATTTTCCCAAAACGGTGCTCAAATGTTTACATCCCTTCCCTCCAAATACTGTGGGTTAAATACTTTTTTTTTTTCAGTGAATTCCCAATTCTTCTAATGTATCCCCATGAAAATAAGATAATTGTGTTGCATGTGATCACCCTGACATATGTTTGATTTGAACATTTCAAATAAATTGGGGATCTCTGAGTGGCGGCTATGAGAGATCATTTTTATCTTCATGAGTGGCCAGTGACCTCTTGACTCTCACAAGTGAGGGTACACGAGGTCACTGACCACAAAGATAACATCGATATTTCATAACTGCCCATCACATGCAGATTTAAATGCTTTAAAAAAAAAAAAAAAAAAACCTCTATTGTTGGTGCCTGATTATTTTAACTGAACTGTGGCTGCTGCACAGTTCATTAAAGGCGGACCTTGCACCAGCTGATGGTTCAGCAGAGCACGAGGCACAGTGCTCAGTGGAAGGTACACAGAGCTACGTGAGCCAGTGCTTTTATCTTAAAAGGCATTGCCGTATATTTTATAAATTTATACAACACCGGTGGCAATAAAAATGACACAATAAGAAGTGATATACCCCACTCGCAAGATGATATGCTATCTTGTGGGTTGGGTATGTCGCAGATGACATTTTGCCCTTTTGAAATATTGAACCAATCAGTGAGCAGCTTTCTCAGTGTTGGTGACATCACATATGCCATATGCAGCACTGAAGCCTGCATTTAAAATCGGAGAAACAAGTAAATCTTCATACAAACAGCAATTCTAAAATAGGGTTGCTCAGAATTGGCCAATTCTGATCCGAAAGGACTTATTAGGAATTTAGGAATTCTGATTCTGAATATGGATTCCTATTCTGAAAAGAACCTCACAATTGGAATCCTAATTTCCTGTGTAAAAACATTTTAGCCCTTAATTTCAGAATTGAGATTTTCTGACTGCAGTTCCAAAAATCCTGATTCAAAAAATCTGTTTGAATCTGACAAATCCGATTCCGTGACACAGAATCTGGGCAACCCTATTAAAAGCTATACCTGGTAAACTGAAGTTTTATAAATAGACTACTGTTCTCTCTCCTAAGCTGGTCTACGGGCTCATAACTAGTGGGAGGTCTCTCCTGGTATCACATGACAGGCAGGAAAAAGATCTCTGCAGGGGAACCAGTTCCTCCCCTCTGCATCCTGCAGCCCTCCGTTTACTTCCTGCCTGTGAAGAGGCAGGTTCTCTGCAGGGGCTCTGTCACTGAGGTGACAGAGCTGAAACCATCAAACTAAGTGCAGTTTACTTTTTCTTAAAAAAGAGGATCTTTTCATCAGGGGGAAAACTTGGCTAGCATTGCCTCTCTGATAGTATAGGGGAACCAGTCTCAGCCATGCATGTTGAACAGACTGGCTCCCTAGTCTCAGCCATGCATGTTGAACAGACTGGCTCCCTATCTCTCCTCCTCCTTCCCGCCTTCCAAGGAGCAGGCACTCTGCAGCAGAGCTCTGTCACTTCGGTAACAAGGCTGAAAACTTCAGGACTGTAGTTTGGACAGTTTTTCTCCCCAGACATCGGCAGAGAGAATGGATGGGTCATTCAAGAGACAAAGCTCTTCTCTGCTCTTAGGAGGTCCCAGTCTCAGCCATGCATGCTGAACAGACTAGCACCTCTCAGTTGCCCACAGGTAATGCTCTCTCTGCCTTTCTCTCTATACCTTTCATCTCAGTTGCCCAGGATAACCTTCTCTCTCTCTGTCTCTCTCTCTCTCTGCCTTTAGGGGGTTCAGGTTTCAGCCGAGGATACTGGACAGACTGGCCCCTCTCAGCCTTGCTGTCGTGCCGCTGCAGGCTCAGCCCACTTTCTGAACAGCTTGACCTGCCATTTTCTTTCTCCCGCACTAATGGTCTTAACGGCGCTGCTCCACGCTAATGAACTCTCAGCGCCCCCCACGCCAAGTCCGGTCAGAGGATACAATGGGGGAATTGTACACAAAAGGAGGCTTGCAGGCAGCAGAGGAGCCGCTACGCAGGGAGTGCTGCCTGCGGTTGAAACCAGGGCACTGTAGCACTTTCACGGAGGCAGTTGCTGAGTCCCTTGGGCTCCCAGCAGCTGGCGGCACTACTAGCAGGCCGCTGAACCACACAGTTCATTGACGAGCATCTAGAGTGTCTCAAGGATCGTCAACACAAGCCATCAGCTCAGCTACTCGGATGCCCAGATGCACAGTTCATTTCTACCAAGGCAAAAGCTCTGTCAGAGAGCATTATTCCGTCGATGAGCACTTTAAGGGATCAGCTCGTCGACGGAAGCCACGTAGAGCATCGCTAGTCTGTCGGCAATCTGCCCATGCCATCGACGAGCTCCTTGGGCTTTTAGCTCATCCACGGGGGCCTCATTAAACTAGCGGTTCTGCTGGTAGGTGCACAAGTTATTGAGCACTGGTGTCAAATGCTCGTCCACGGAGGCCACTACCAGGAGCGAATGGGGAAGGCTTCCACAGGCAATGTAATGGCAAGCTCTCCCTACATTTTCAGCAGCTTTGGCTGCGAGATAGAACATCGAGGATCCCCCCCCACCCGTAAGAAATCACCATCTTAGGCGATCCTGTTTAGCAGTTAACGGCCTACAACCCAGGAGTCTAGGTGACCTAAGACCAGAGTTTGAATCTGAGCCCCCCCCTTTCGGATTTTAGATCCGGTCCACAAGTGCTAATAAGGGAATCAGTTTCTAGATGTGGTTCCTATCCCCGAGCACGCGGATTACTGGATATTGTGGTTAATGGGACTGGTATAGGGGCACCCAGTGGTATGGATTTTGTGGAGTATGGGACTGGTATAGGGGCCCAGCCATTCCTGCCAGCAACAGGGGATAACATACTCCCCAGTATATCCTAGGATAAGCCTGGCAAAAATTCTGCCAAGATCCCCCACAGTTGCCCTCCTGCACTAATCCAGAAAGCATCAGCCTTAAAGTTCACCCCAAGTTTGATAGTAGACATTCAGAAACTGGGGGAGGTCACCACAGAATGGCCTCTCTGGTTTCTGGGCAAGGCCGCCACTGAATGGGTTTTCTGGGTTCGAACCCGGAGCCTCCCCGGGACCCAATGGACATGCAAGTATAGGTACCTTCGGAACAGACTGGACAGGCGTCCGCAAAATCAATCATGGCTGCGACGGCCAATCTTTCTCATTGATTAGTATGGCCAATCCTTTCATGCTCCAGTGGGAAGAGTGAAACAAAACAAAAAAAAAAAAAGCAAGCAGCTACAGCCGATGTGTTCTCAACATGAGCCACACTATCATGGGCCACTGACCTGGCATTCCAGCACGCTGATGAGCCAGATATAAACAAGCCCACCCTGCAGCAACTACAGCTCATGGGACTAATCTCTGCATTCTCAGCTGACGTCTCGAAGGAGGCTGCTAGATGTGCGGCAAGGGCCATGCTTTAACTCACCTCGCCTCAACATCCCTTAGGCTGCACTCATGGCAGGCGGACAGGTCGCCAAGGCACACTTGGTGAATGCCCCCTATGAGGGAGATCTTCTGTGTGGATTGGCTGTAAAGGAGGAGGTAAAAGAATCCAGGGAAACGATGAAAGCTTAAGTATCACCATCCAGGAGCAGGTATAGACCCTGGTAGTTGGGATCCAGATAGAATGTCCAAGCCCATGACTACGAGGACAAATTAAAGTCTGCCATAGGCAGACAATCCTGGGTCAACCCTCGCATCCAGCATGGATTCAGTGGAGGAGGAAGAAGCAGCATCTGAGATGCCAAAAAGGTCTCAGTAAAGGCCCTGAACTCATCCTCAAGTAAGGGGCAAGCTTCCCAGTTTTCTCGAGGAAAGGGTTTGCACCCCCACGATCAAGGGGGTGCCAGACATAGTGTGCAAGGATTACCTCCTAGAGTTTGAAGCAGGGTCCTCCCTCTTCATGTGGCACTTTCACCATTATCTACAGAATATGTTGACTCTCCAAACACTCACAGACCACATACAGGCTTGAGCAAGCAGAGAGTGCCCAGCGCAGACAGGTACTTGGACATTTACTGTCTGTTCTTCTTAGTCTCAAATCGCTCTGGAGTTTTCAAGCCCATATGGGTCCTAAAATGTCTGATCGAATTAGTCCACCATGGGGCATTCTAGATGAGAAACCTTGCATCCATCTTCAGGGGAATTCCTTCGGTGAGATTAGTTGATCTCAGTAGATTTGCATATCCTTTCTGGTAGTCACTCTGGTCAGAGCCCCACAGTGTGAGCAAACAACTCTGGCGGTGACTGAGGTCACCCAGTGCCTCTCCCCTGTAGGATTCCTGATCATCAAAAGAGCTCTCTTCCACAATTCAAGAATCTGAATCATTGAGGAGTAATCTTCAAACATCCCAAATTAAGAGTTTCCTTACGGATTCTGCATTCAGGGACCTCAGGGTTCTTTTCAGCAAAGTCCAAGTGGCACAGTGCCGTTGAGTACACACCGTCACGCAGCTTACAGAGACAACGGTCTTCCTGACAGTCTCAGTCCCCTGGGTTCTGGTTCTCATGCATCCCCTGCAGCCGAACCTAGTATTTTAAGGGTCCCAGTCAAAAGTTAGTCTGGGCCAGCAGATTCAAGCATATGGCCAGTCAAACCTACTCCCATCAGGGGACCAGCCAAGGGTCAGTCTGAGCCAACAGATTCAATGCTATTGCCAAATAGAAGCATTCCTGCATTGGGGGACTCATTGCACCAGCTACTACCAATACCAGCCTTCGGGGCTGGGGAGCTCATCTGGATCAGCTCTCAGCACAGGGCAAGTGACCGGGCGTAGAGACCCACTACAGCTTCAGCATACTGGAGATGCTGCCTGACGTTTCAGAGATTTCAATCAATTAACTTTATTTAACCAGGCATAAACACCATTGAGCAAGCTCATTTTCAAAGTGGTCTTGGACGTTAATACAATACAATACATAGTTACAGATGCGGTAGACAGAGATGCAAAAAACATTGTACAGGTGTAGGTAAATATAGGCCTATACATACAGGTCAGCATAGTTAACATGCAACAGTACTTCATGACAAGTATACAGAAATGAGAGGAGAAGACAAGCCTAGGTTGTCTCCACTAAGTAGAAGCTAGTATCTTGTTGATAATAAGTACGGAGGTAGTACTGGAGAAAGGTAATAATGGAGGTGAAAGAAGAGAGCGAGAGTGTGCTAGTGGTATGGAATAGTCTGAGAAGACCAGGCTAGTAAGTGCTGGATATCCCTTGCTAGGGATGTGAGGCAGGTAAGATACTGAGGCATATAATTTGAGGGTGGAACCAGGGGCTAAGGGATCATTGACATCTGAAACAGCTGCATGATTCCTTCAGATAATCCACTATCAGAGCTTTGAATGTGAAAATACTTGGAAGTGAGGAAGGCTTTAATGAACTTTGCATAGTGTTCCAAAGTGATGGGAGTGAAAAATTGATTGCTGCCGAGCCATAGGTTGTTTTCACTCTAGGAATCTGGAAACAAATTATGGAGAAGCATCTCAAGTCATAGGAACCCTTGGCCCGTTAGAAGAAGCGCGAAATGTGTGCAGGGAGATTATCAGATAATGCTCTAAAGAGCCAGAGGAGAGCATTCCTTTTTCTCCTAGTTGCAAATGAGGTCCATCCCGAATCCTGGTATAGTAGACAGTGATGTGTACAACAGGGTAGGTTAAGGATAAATCTTAAGGCCCAGTGGTAAAGGATGTCAAGTTTGTTAAGCGTCGTTGAGGGGCAATGACTGTAGAGAAGCACAGCTATCCAACCAGGATGTCCTCATCCTCAGTCGAACCACAGTGGCCTGTACCTATCACTAGGGAGGTACATGAACTCTCGGATGGTACAAGAAAACACTGTTGCTCTTCCAGTGGGCAGAGCATTGCCTGGTGAGCATGGTGGCTGTATACATACCAGGTCAGGAGAACATCACGAGGATTGGCTAAGTCAGGATGTCCTCCCAGGAGAAGGGGATCTAAAGGTCAGTGCCATTCCTCCTTCTCGCTGCATGGTGGGGCATCCTGCAGATAGTTCTTCACAGGTTGGTGAAGCCTCAAAATTCCCCAGTCCTACTCTCTAGTTAGGGTTGAACTAACCATAGCACAGGACGCCTTCTTCCGAGACTGGGGACCCTGCAATCTCCTGTACGATTTTCCTCCAATTCCACTAATCTCAAGAATCCAATTCTTCTAATCCCAAGACTCCTGCACAAGATCACCCTGTATTAGGTGGAGCTATTCCTAATATGTCCTCATAGGCCACGCCAGCCATGGTTTTTGTGGTGGGCCCAGATGTACCTACATCTTCTTGGCTCTGGGTACTCTTCCCAAAGGCGGACACGGTGGGGGGGGACCTGCCTTTGTGTGCTCTCCCTCCCATCAGTCGGTTCCTGAGAGTAGAGCACTGAAGTGTCATACAATAAAGCCCATCATCTGACATTGGAAAATCAACCTGGTCCTCAGAACCCTCACCAAGACCCCATTGGAGCTCATTAAGAAAACGTCTGTCCTCCTCCTCCTCACGATGACTGTCATCTTCTTGCAGCACTCACTTCAGCCTGCTGTATTAGCAGATAAAAGCTCTATTTTCCAAGGAACCATACACCGTGTTCCTCCAGATCTCAGTGATTCTACGAACATATCCATCTTTTCTGCCGAGGGTGTTATCTCCCTTCCTCAGCAACCGGGAATTGAGTCTCCCTGCCCCTATGTCCTAGCCTTAAGAGTGAGAAGGAAAGGGAAATTCTCCTTCTGGGCTAGAGGAGAGCACTCGAGCTTTACATCAGGAGAGCGGAAGTCCTTCTATGACTGTTCAGGTCTATTCATCCTCACTTTCAGGGCTGAATTTGGGCAAAAAAAGCCTCTTGGACCGAATGAATTTATTCCGTTTTCCATCACTTTCCAAAAGGTAGGGGTTTTCTCGGCCCGGGCCCATTGACGTTACCTTCAGCTCGAGCGGTGGCTACTTCCTGGGCAGAATTCAGAGCAGCCTTTCCAGCAGTCTTTCACAGAGTAGTCACTGGGGCATCCATCCATTCCTTGGCAAAGTTCTACAGATGGATGTGTCTGCTGCCTCCGAGGCATCCTTTGGTTAACTGGTCCCTCCATCGGCGGGGGACCCATAAAGGTCTGCTAACATTCTTCCCACCTGGGAAGCAAAGGGATGTACTGCTTTAGTGTGTCTCACTAGTTATGAGCCCGGAGACCAGCGTAGGAGAGAGAAATAGAAATTTAAATACCTGTAAATTTTTTTTTTCTCCGACTGCTGGTCTGTCCGGGCTTCTCCCTCCCGGAATATTGGATATTGGCCATCTGGCCTGAGTGTTTGAAGTCTGCTCTTCCGGGCTGATAGTGCAGATTAACATTTCTTCTTTTTATTTCTCAGTGATGTATTACTTCAGGAGACACGTGCTTTGGAACAAACTGAGGGCTGCAGGATGCAGAGTGGAGGATCTGGTTCCCCTGCAGAGATCTTTTTTTCTGCCTGTCACGTGATACCAGGAGGGACCTCCCACTAGTTATGAGCCTGGAGACCAACAGTCTGAGAAAGAAAATTTACAGGTATTTAAATTTCTATTTATTCACCATTTAGAAGCTGCAGCTTCTATTAGATTTTTCTGTTTTGGGCCGCAGCTTCTAAATGGGGGCAGCTTTTATTATTAATGCTATCCTTCGTACAGTGCTCTCCCCGATGTCCTTCAAATTCTTCCTGTACAGTACAGCTAAAATGTAAGCAGTTCTCATTCTAGTCTGTGAGAGACATGCCTACAGGTTCAGCCTAACTAAAGAAACAGCTTAGTACTGGTAGAGCAGTAGGCTGAAGAATTCACTGAGGACAGCGTGGTTTCAGCTGTTTTACCTGTGCTGCCTTGGGGAAAGTGATCGCAGGGTAGAGGAAGGATATACGTGGCCAGGTAGCAGGATCAGTATGGCAGTACATATGGGGGTTCAACTTGTGTTGAACTTGGGGGTCCTGCTTCTTGTTTCACCTGCAAACACATGCTGATCCTGGATGCCAGCTTCTCCCCACATGGCTGTGCAACTTGGGTAATTTTCCTGTCCTGTTTGTGCAAGAGGGATGCAATAGGAATGAGACAGTACAGAAGGGGCTGTACTGAACTGAGAAACTGCAAGTTGTAATCAGACCAGTTTCATCTGTTTTGCCATTCCGTAGCCGTGGCTTTAAAATGGGGACAGCTATTGTTAACTCATTTGCTCTTGGTGGCCATTTTGGGTCAGATCTAGCAATGAATGGTTCCGATGCCATATGGTGTCTATGGGAACAAGTGTGTTGTTAAAAGCTTTTTTCCCCTGCAGCTTCTTAACGAGGGCAGTTGCTAATCGGGGGCAGCTTCTAAACAGTGAAATATGGTATGCAGTGGTCTGACTCAAAATATGCAGTTTATCATCACTTGTGATGGGCAGGACCTTCATACCTTCTTGTGACATCACAACCAGTGAGTTATTATCCTGCCCCCTTATATGTGAAAATAAATTGTATATTTTGAATCAGCCTATTGCATATCCCCTGTATATCTTCTAAAAAGAAGAGAGATCAGGGGAAAAGGTGGAAATGTCAAAATCTAAAAGCTGCATTTATGTGTGGCAAAGCTGCCATCTCTGTTTTTTATTACATACGAACATATGAAGAAACCAGCAGAAGAGAGCCATTTGATCTATCAAGTCTGCTTGTATTGTAGGGTCCACAGCTTGAGCTACTGTCCCTGTCCTCCCTCCCTCTCCTCCCGTCCTCCCTACCCATGATTCCTACCTTCCCCCATGCCTATCCCAGCCTCTCTTAAAGCTGCCCAACTGTCTTCAACAAGATGACACCTTCCGGCAGGGCATTCATTAAACATTTTATCACCATGAAAGTAGATGAGAATATTACCCCATGAAGGCCCTGTCCACACTGAGACTAGCTCCCAAGGTGGTCTCAAAAATAGTTTTGAAAAACAATGTGGACGCTAATCATTATAAGCGCTGTTAAATCAGTTTAAGGTGACTAAACTGGTTTAAAAAGTGCGATGTGTACAGGGCTTTTCCTTATTAGAGCCACAGCATAGCATATAATTAACTTGCTCCTCTAGATCTGTCAAAAGCCAGCCCAGCAATGCCTCTTTTATTTATTTATTGTTTTTTTTCTGCCTGGAGCCTTGGCAGGTGGCTGTTGCCCTCCTGACAGAGGGACTCACTCTCTGGTCCGGCTGCTTCCACTCCTGCCGGTCCCTGGAAATTCCCCTGCAGCTTGCCCCCACAATGGGGCCAGGAGGAGGTGCTGGCTCCTCCCAGACCAATCCAGAAACTGGAGATGGCCCTCTGGACACGGCGGAACATCACGGAGTCTGCCAGGCTCTTTTTTCCCCTAGTGTCACAAGGGCATCGGTACGTGCCTCCTGACCTGTACTGCCCCTCTGCCGCCATCAGAGGGCAGTCAGCTGGTGGGATGACAAACCCTCCTTCCCCGAGAGAGGAGAGCAGTCCTCCAGACACTCAATCCTCTCTTGCTCCTGCCCAGCTGGGCTCATTCCCAAACCTGGGTCACCAGTGTGGCACGAGGTATCGCGACCAGCACCTCAACCTCCAGCGCCACCAGACCAGCCTATTTATTTTTGATTTATGAGCAAGGCAGTAGTCCTATCTGTTAAACTGCAGAGTCTACTGAGAGGGGTAGGAGAGCCAGGGTGTGATTTTTCTTTTCTTCTTACCATCGGGGAGGGGATGCCGCTGCAAAAAGGTTTGCCAACTCCATCATAACCTACAAATGAATACTGTAATGCCAAAAGATTTAGACAGCATGATTTGGGAACAACTGGGTACGGCTTCATTTTTCTGACTTTTTTAGCAGGTTTAGATTTGTGACCCTGCTATTTGAATTTTTTTTCAGAAGATGCAAGTCAGAGGACATTGAAGCCCTTACAAGGGTACTTACAAACACTTTAAATTCCAGATGGGTTCACCAGCACTCAGTTATTCCAAGTCTGAGGGGTTGAGTATCGTTTCATTCCTTGTGATTTGGGTGAAATTGTACTGCTTTGGTAAACCTTGGGGGTGCTGATGGAGGGCCCTTTCCTCTGGGCCTCTTTCCTGGACCCGAGTGCCACAGCTCATCCTGAACCTCCTCTGAAGATGACCCAACCCCCTTTCTGGGCTTTCTGGGTAATTGGGGTTCTAGACGTGGCTGACCCGTCTGGCCTGGAAGGCACTCGACCAGACCACTTGGTTCTGGGCCTCCTTCCCTTACCTGGGGAATGCAGCTCACTCCATCCGTCATCTGAGGATGACTCGTACTCCCTCCTGGGCCTCTCGGGCAAAGAAGGCCATGGCCAGACCTCCCACCCCCCCTTGGCCTGCAAGGCCATGGCAAAGGTAGGCCCCTGGGCCTCTTCCCCTGCCCTGGCCTCCAAGGCCCTCCCACGTCCTCACCGAGGATGACCCATACCGTCCCCTAGGCTTCTTAGGTATTGGGCATCTTGGGTGGCTTGGCCCCCTTGGGGTTGGCCCTTTCACTCTCAGCTTCCCCAGGGCCGTCCCCCAGGGACCCCCTCGGGATCCTGGGGCTTATGCCCTCCTCCGACCTTCTCTCCCCCCCACACCCAGGGGATCCAGTGGTAGTCCTGCCAGTACCCACAACGGGCCCTAATATCCCCGTTTACCAGGTTTCTCTTACCTTTAGGCTGTACACTCATCTGAAGGTTTTGATTCCTAGGGCCCCTCCTGTAGTCCTCTGGTGTGTCGAGGCACACCTCCAGCCAGGCCGTTCTGCGCTTTCTTGCTATCCTCTCGAGCTGCGCTAGTAGAGCCTTCCTGCTACTGCTCGGTCCGCTGCCCTGGCCTGCCATTTTCTTCTTGCCTCTCACTGCTCCTCCTTATGTTATTTATTTCTTTCTTTCTCTTAGCCCTTCAACTAAAATTGAGGGATGACCTGTAGAATCAAACCCACAATATCCTGAAATCGTCCCCACCCCACAAAGCTGGTACCCCTATCTCTCTCACACCCTTTGTTTATTTATTATCCTCCCCCCACTTGGCCTGGTTGTCAATAGATATATATTTTGTTTTTACTTAGCTTCTGGCACTCTCCAGACCACCTCCTCCTGAGGGGACCTTACTCTAGCACTTAAAAATTCTGGCACCTCTCCAGCCATCCGACTGAGCCTTGTCCCAGGTCCCTCAAGGCCCCTAACTATGCTGCTCCACTCTCAATCCTGCTATGGAGCCCAGTTCCTCTTGTTCCCCTTTCCTTCCTTTTTTTTATTTTTTTATTTTAGAACCTGACCCTTCCAAGACGATCAAGGACAGAAACCTGTACCTGGAGCTGAACTGCAGTTGCCTTGGGAACCATTCGGTGCGCTCCAAAAACTGAGGTGCCCCAACGACCTCGCTACTGCTGCGGCTTCCGTCCCAGACCTCTGAAAGCAATCACTTGGCTATCGACAAGTGGTAAGTAAAGGTGTATTATATTGAAATCCTGTCTCAGCCTGCTTCCTCACTCGCCGACTTCCAGGCCCGACTCCCTGCTAGGCCACCCGACCGCTTGCCACGTGGCTCAACCCGCTCATAAACTGCTGTGATGTTCCATCCTCAGATGGTGCAGGGAAAGGAGACCACAGCTTGCCTAGCGGCTCTTGAAACTGTCCCTGCACCACTCCGCCCCTATCTGTAGCCACCCAATCCCAAACTCTGTGGCCACCTGGACCACCCCCCCCCAATCATCCCCTCCGCCCACGGTATCTCCAGCCCCAGGCCACCTGGATTCCAGGTGGGGAGCAGCTGGGTAGCCCAATCAACCTGGGCAGTCCCGCTCAATCTAGCGCTGTCTCACAGGGCTTTCCGTTCAGGTGGGTGGGTGGGGGAAGTGACACCAGTCCTCCTTCTCTTGTCGAGGCTTCAGGGAAGGCCCATTGCACTGGGTAATGTTTAAAGTAGTTTCGGAACAGCATACATGCTATATGCACGCATTGTTTGTTTGGTTCCTCAAGACCACTTTATGATGCTAATACAAATTAATTTGCAATACCACGCAAATATGATTTCCTTTCACTGGCTAAATCATCATAACGTCCTCTATCACATTTGCAGAGAACTACCCATTGTGGTTGTAAAACCTCAGTAATTAAGTAGCTATCAAGTTGAAGGAAAAGATGTGCTCGCTACATTCCAAGGGCCTGGGTCCTTGTCAGAGGAAATAGCATCTGTAATTACCTTTTTGCTGTGGAAAGAAATCAGCCAGCTAATTGCAATTTTAAATCCTCAGTCTTTTCTTTTAAAATAATATTTGGCTTTTTTTCTTTTGTTGACTGCCTAAGCTAATTAGATACTTATTCTGCTCAGAACGTACCAGACCTTACCATTTTTTCCTGCAAACATGTTTTCTGTGTGTACCTTTTTAATTAAATGTGTAAGAACCAACAGAGAGAAGCAAAAGCCTTTTAGAATGAAATTTAAGCGGGCAAATGACATGGTTGTAGATTAAAGAATCAGACATTGCCATACTTTTTTGTTGGTTTTATAAAGCTCTTTTTATAATCAGTAGTTTGAGTAAATTTGTAGTGAGGCTAGGACGACCTCTCATAGCTACAAGTTTCACCTCACATGTGTTTTTGGGGGCAAGCAGTTCTGATTCCCTAAGGAAGCTTATATCCGTAAGAGACCCTCCTAGCGTCTCTTTAAATTCATTATAGATAGTGCACTCATTTTTTATTACATTTTTTCTGCACAACAGTCCCCCACTGTGGGGTGCGAGCAACACTGAGAAGCCTGTTAGTTCGGCAGAGCGCTTGAGATACTCTTATGAAAAGACTCTTTTCACGCACAACTGAAAGAAGTGCTATGATTGGATGGGGGGTGTCCCATAATGTTCCAACAAGCTATAATGTTCTTTGCAATTAGTTATTTTTTATTCATTTAAAATTTAGTAACCGAGAAAGGCATACTGAGCTGAGACTTGTTTCTAGGTGCGACCCGGGGAAGGGGGAGATGGAGCAAAACAGCAATAGACAACAGCAAAACAACATCTGAACAAACTAGCAATGTGTTAAAATAATAGAATAAATAAAGATAATTTGCATGTACCACATTTAAATAAAGGGCAGTGATCTTTAGCAGTGCTTAGAATCATGACCAGAAACTTGTATGGGTTAAAATCAAGACTTCAGGAGTAACCAGAAGGAGTAGCAGGAGCAAGTTGGGGGGGGGGGGGTGAAGTTTTAGCAGACATTTGAAGGTGTTAAAGGATAGGGAGAGATGGAGGGAGGAGGGTAGTTTGTTCCAAAGAGAGGGAAGTCTATAGGAGAATGCAGATTGTCCAGCAGAGGAGCGTGGATGAGGAATGGCAAAAGTGTGATGGTCCCTAGAGCAGATGGAGCAGGAGACAGGAGGGATTCGGGATAGGAATGAGGAGAGGTAGGAGGGAAGGGTGTTGAACCAATATTTGGAGATGAACGTAGCGCAATGGGCCTTTTGGCAAGAATGGCAGAGGGAGGATGGAAAGGAAGAAGAAAAGCGAGCAATGATCTGTGCGTGGAGGAGAGTTGGATGCAAAATATTAGAAGGAGTTGAAGAGCGTACATAATATAACTTAATGAACACAAGTTTTGCCTTACTTTAAACTGGGTGCAAGTAGACTTGCCTCCATGTAATTCGGTCTGTAAAATCTGCTAATTTTTACAATAGCACACTTAGAGTGTAGGGGAGGGAGTCTTTAATGGAATGTAGTCTGCTTTATTTTATTTATTTCTAAGGTCTTATTAGATAAGACTACTGTTACATGGATGTTAATGTATGGAATTTTTTTTTAAATGAAGAATATTCAATAAAAAAAAAAAAAGATCAGGAGGGGACATATTTTGGCTCTGTAGAACTGGCAGCATTATCCCTTCCCTTTCTCATTCAGAGACCCCCGCACACTACGATGTTTGCTGACAAAATTGTTTGAGTGCTTCCCATTGAAATGGGAAATCTTAAACAGTTTTCATATTTTAGAGTGTTCATTTTAGATCAAAGCCACTGTTCAACTAATAGCCATCTGCGGTGAGAGTGTAAGGGAAAGCTTTTTTTTTTTTTTCTAGTGTCTGTGCAAACTTTTTAAAACATATTTAGACATAATGCAATGTTTCATTCGTTCTCTGTGTTCGTGTTGCATTATTCTTTAATACCGATGATGGAAAACACAATGTCCCTTGGACTTCATCTATATCATCCTCCTGTTCTCCCCCCCCCCTTCCCCACCACCACCACCAAAGTCATAATTCTCAGTTGGTGGAATTATAACCTGTGGAGATATTTGCAATCTCACAAACACTGAATTATGCTCTTGGCTGCTCCTGGGTAGAGTCCTAGGGGTAGTGCAGGTAGCTTGAGCGACATGGGAGGGGCCACGATTCAATAGCATGTGCACGCCTCCATGTGCACACGCTAATGTGCCACCACAGCAGGGAACAGGAGGGGGAGAAGAAAAATGGCTGTCACAGACTACATGAAGCCTTGCCCGCCTGCCTCCACCCTGTGACCTGGCCACCAGTCAGTCTGGATGCGAGTCACCGGGGGAGTGGGGGGCAGCCTTCACCTTCCCATCCTCGCCACAGGGGGAAATTTGTGGGGGACTAGAGCTGGTAGGTCTGGGGAAATGGGTGCTGGGCAGGGACGGGGACAGGGTTGAGAGCTGCTCATGGTGGCCAACCAGTAAAAAGTAATATAAAGAGAAAAAAATGTAAAGGTTTGAGCAAATGGCTAGTCGATTCAACAGCTTTGTTCATTAGAACTCTAGTTACAGTTATAGTACATTATAATGACCCCACTTTGGATTAATAGCATTATAAGAAAATCTTTCCAAATACATATGTTTTTATTTATCTTTGATGTTGGACAGAATATTTGTAGATGTGTAGTCTTTGGAAAACTGGATTTGTTGAACATTGGGATTCCCTTTTTAAGGGTTGAAATTAAGTTTTGCAGTCTCTTGTCAGCATAGCTAATGACTGATCAGATCCATTGTGGGACCTGCCCATGGGCTGCACTGTAGCATCGACTAAGGTCAGTGCATCAGTGCGAATAAGTGCAGTCACTCTACTGCCAGAAATCTGTGTTAATTTTTTTTTCTTGTAAAATGGCTTGCTGTAGAATGTTGAATTTTCCGCAGCTTCGCAGTTGAAGAGCCTGTAAAGTGTTTCAGTAGTTGAGTTAATATAACCGATTCTAGATGACACCAACTGGCTCAGGATCTCCTGCACATGTTGGTATTTGACAGTGAGCCTGTTATTTCTCAGTTGTAGCTTGCAAAGAAGAGAAACGAGTTACAATTCAGGGTCAGAAATAGTCTTGCAGTTACTAAAATTGAAGCTGGACACAGACAAGTATCCAGATAGAGTATTATGGCAATAAATGTCACTACACTAATTCCATTTGCCAAAATACAACATGTGACACAAAATGAAGCAGGTATTAATTCCTTAGTAATGCCCGCTAGTGCACCATACTGAAGTCGGGAACGCGCTAAGCAAGCAGTAATACCCAACAGGGTGGGCGGTATTGGTCAATACCAGACCACCCACGGGCGTAATGAGGCCCAACGCCACAAGCGGAGGGCCTTATAGCCCCTGGAAGGTCCTGTATTGTCCATACTGCCCACCCTGGAGGGTATTATTGCACTTAGAAAATGGTACTGTGAAAAAAAAAGTTTCATAAACAAAAATGTTGTTATAAAATGAGTTAAAATAAAATAGTTCCTCCGCCTATAGTAGAATGATGTGTGTTTTTTTTTTTTTTTTGGCTGGTTGTCATGGTCACACACACACACCCAGAGTCGAGCTTCTTTGTAGACAGTTGAATTTCCCTCCTGCAAAGACCCACAGAAATGTACAGGCTGTGATTCTTTTTTTTTTGTTGTTGTATACTGGCATCAGTCTGTTCTCTCCTCCCCTCCCCCCCACCATCCTCCACTGAATCTCATTCGGGACACCTGACACCAAGATACTACTGGTCACCCCTCACCACCAACGAGAGAAGAACGGACAATTTAGCAACTTTCATTTATTCTTTATTTTTTAAAACTGTAGGCTTGACAGCGGGTCGCTACGTGGAGGATGTAGTCGTGAGAGATCAAAAGTATTGTGTGGTAGCACGGCGGTTGGCAGAATTACTGCTTACTTTGTTGTTTGTTTTTGACTGAGACTGAAGCAGGAGTGGAACAACGGGAACCCGAGACTGCTTGCTTCACTGAGGTGCGAGTTCTAAGCCGAGTGAACAGTGTGTGGGATAAGGGGAAAGGATGAGCGTCCGTAAGATTTTTATTATTGCTTACCATGTGTTGCTTGAGCTTTTTTTAGTCTTGATTACCATTGCTAGGTAATGGCTCTGTAAAGGAGCGGTGAATAGGGAAATAAATATTTTAGTTATGAGGCTTGTTGGGATTAAAATGGTGAATAAATGTGTTTGGGGGAATAGCAAATGTGTTTGGGCGTTGTTTTGCCTGTGGTCTCGCTAAGCGATAGAAATAAAAATGGCGACAGTTTGAAGTTTTGTGCCCAGTGCTTCAGCCAATGACAAAGCAGGGTGCTGGGCACACAGATACTTTGCTGGCCATCGGGCAGGTTTGGGCTGGGGCTTTTTATTTGGTGGGCATCTATTGTCTGATAGATGCCCACCTAAATAAGTGTCTCAGCCAATCAGAAGAGAGAATTGTCTTTACCCATTTGCTAAACAAGAATTAGACCACGGTTGGTATCGGGCTCGCGCCAAATCATCTAGCTAGCATGGGGACCGCGCTCGTGCCCGACCTGAGCAAGCTCATTCAGATCGCGGTCAGAAGCGAGCTGATGAAATGTCCCCTCACTGCTGTGTTTCTTGGATTATCTCCTTTGCACCCACTACCGAGGTGATTAAAACTCCTCTTAATGGTGTCCCTGTTGTGTTTTCGGTGCACAGTTGTTTCCCACCCACCCAATGGACCCTGTGGACTGAAGCGGTCACTGTAAATTACTTCTCGCAAAGCAAATAAGTACACTGCTAAAATCAGTATATTGTCGCCCTATTTTTGGGGGGCAATACCTAAATATGCAAATGTTGTGTATTTCCCCCACAATGCAGTACTCTGATGCATGACTGCGATGTAGCAACAGATGGCAAAACATTACAACCGTGGATTACAACTAGCAAATCTTGAAGTTTCTCTCAGTTTTACAACTTAATGTAAAGTTGCTACATGTTAGAGTTCTTGGACACTACAATAATGTATGTCCACTGTGCAACATGCATACGCACGTGTCCAGATCTATACAGTGTTTCAAACAGATGAAAGTGAAGCATGGTTTGTGAAGTAAAATTACCATTTTTCCTCATCTTCCTTTCATTGTAAATTAAACCAGTTTTTTAACAATACTTACCTTACCGGCCCATTGGCGCAGCAGTTGGATTTCTGCTTGCGGCGCTGGCGACCCGTGTTTGAGAATGGATATGGGTCATCAGAGGGCCGGCCGGGGGTATAAGGATGGAGCATCCCAAGGACTGCTGTCCTTCTCCAGGGGGAGGGTGGGGATAATGTCTGGTGCTTGACGGACCCCTAGTGGAGGCTGGTGGTACCGTAGCAACCGGCATTTAAATGATTTAGGGGCCGGGGCGGACGCAGAATATCGCTGCATGTCCCTGCCCCTCAAGAAACTCACACCAAAATGTTTCCTGCCATCAGCCCTCGATGACGCCTGCCTCGGCCTAGATTAGCCTCCAGGACTGACCCTCTGACCTAATCCCTGTCGTACGACACCGTTAAGGAGGTCAGTGTCGCACCCCCCCCCCGGTGGGCAAACCAGGGGGTATCTCAGGGTTGCAGTCCTAATTGGAGGTGAAGGCCGAAGTCCATGACCAGGCAGAGGTACTCGGCTGACGGCAGTTGGGGGGAAAGAAGTACAATAAATAAAAAATTAAAAAAAATACTTACATTGCATTTGCCATGTTACAAGCGCATTAATCCACTCCAAAGTCGGGCCCTACTAGAGAATTAATGCCTGGTTGATGGTTGAAGGCACTCAGCAACCCCCCTGCCCCCAGCCTGGCATTAATTCCCTAGTAGAGCTCTCCTTTGTCATGGATTAATGCTTACATGGCAGCCTCTGAGCAGAAGACATCCTGTTGTTAGTGGAGTTCAAATTTTATGCGACAAGACAGCTCATACCTTAACCTTCTGTTACTGAAATGAGGGACATGGACACTCCAAGTGAGGGATTATGAGGGGCACATCCTCAAACATGGAGATACAAGCTCAGGACACTCTGGAAACCATTGACTTCACTTGTACAAAATTTACTTTTTATTTAGCTTCATAGAATATTATTAATTTCTGCTTTAAAGTCTGAATATGGCACATTCTGTGTGAGTGCAGTACCTTTTCCATGAGGGACAAGGCAATTTTGAGGGTTAAAATGAGGGATGTCCCTTGTAATGAGGGACATTTAAGAGGTATGAGACAGCTTGTCTCTACTGCATTTAAGCGGGCGAGTAAAAGAGACAGGGTTTTTAGGATTTGGTTTGAGTGAAGGGTATCATCTGAATAGAAGTGATGCCCATTATTGAGACTGAACATGACATAATATGGCCCAGTGGGCAGTTGAAAAGGAGAAAAGCAGTGGGCCAAGAATGGCTGTCTTGGAGACCCTAGAATCCAGAGCGCCCCCCCTTTATAGTATACCAACTGGTGCTTTTCAGTGAGGTATGAGCTACACCAAAGTAAAGTTGGGCCGAGGCCAACATATAGTTGGTATCTTAACCAGGGATGCCGAAGCCTTTCTAAAGTGTGGGGGTCAAGGTCTGGGGGTGAGGGTGGGTGTAGCGGGGGGGCGGTAGCTATATGGCTGAATCACAGTCACAGCTTGATGGTTGAGAGTACAGATGCAGGATGGACTGCAAGAAACAATTTAAACAAAATATCTGCAAGACATAACCTTTCAGCTTATTTCCATCTCTCTCTCTGCTTTTCTTTGGTATTTTAAAGTTGAACCAGCCTCGTCTTTATTTCTATACTCAATTGGACAAGCAGAGAACTGTATTTTACAGGGATAGGTCTGAGTTCGTGGGGACCGGGATGAGATCAGAATCGGTCCAATCATCACATCATCAAATCAGTTAAGAACAGAACAAACTGAACAATAAAAAAAAAAAAAAAAAACACACACACTACATGCCGGTTAAGTAATGACAGGACCAGACATAACATCCCCCCCACGCCCCACCCGGCACCCAGCAGCACTGTCACACCGATGTACATTTAGCAGTGCAGCAGCAATAGCCAATTTGAATTTGGCATAGTTTACCAACCTTGCGGTTCAGTGTCCTTTCCTTCCTCTGCTCCGCTCAGTCTGATCATCCACACCAGTGCACTGCACAGTCCACTCCAGTTGGGTTACAGGAATCGGGAATGGGATGGTTGGTTTTAGGAGATGGCGGCTTCTACTGCCAGACCAGTCAGTGTAAGAAATTGGATCCTGTGATCCTCCATGCCACACAGACAAGACAGTCCTGGCCCGTCGGCGCAGCGGTTGGATTTCCGCTTGCGACGCCGGCGACCCGGGTTCGGGAATGGACTCTGGTTGCTGGAAGGGCTGGCCGGGGGGAGAAGGATAGAGCATCCTATGGACTGCTCTCCTTCTCCAGGGGGGAGGGTGGGTTAGTGCTCGGAGCACTAGTGACCCCCGGTGGAGGCTGCGGAGTCACACAGCTACCAGCACTCAGACACTTTGGAGGCGGGGCAGGACATCATGCGTCATTGCACGTCCCGCCTCCCAGAAAATCGGAAAATGGACGGCTGCCGGCCGCCCTCCATGAAGCCCGCCATGGCTTTAATTAGCCCCCCAGGCCGGCCCTCCGACCTATCCCAGTCTCTGCGGGGTGTTTTCCCCGTATCCCGTAGCCCATGGGGGTAAGCCCGCGGGGTGTCGGAGGCTCGAGGCCGTTCTGGGGTGAAGCCGCTGGCCCGTGACCGGGCTGATAATACTGGACGGCGGCAGCTAGGTAGGAGGAAAATATAAAATGAAAAAAAAAAAAAGACAAGACAGTCCACTGGGCGTGGGGGCAGAGAGATTGGGACAAGATGACAGCAGCTGTTTACTGGCTGGCAAAATGAACTAAGTTCCACTGACCGACTGGGTTCCGTGTACCATTCCAAACACACAGATCCCGCGTGTGGGTGAAAACGGAGACTGTCATGCACAGATTGCGCATGATAGAATTCAAGTTTTGTTTTTAGCGTTCTCATCCCTACTCTTCTCTCGGTCTGTCTCTCATCACACTGATCTGAGTGAGGACCTTACTGCCATCTGCCACCACTGCACCACATGGCATGTTGATGTTCACTGTCCGTCTGGAGGCTCAGGTCAGCAATTCTCAAAACGGCGTTTTTATTTAAAATTTGGCAAGAAAAAAGTGAGGGGGCATGGCCCCCCTCCCCGGCTCCGGCGCCCCTGATTTTAGCCATTCACTAATCCTCTGTCTTCAGTTATACTGAAGGCCGCACTGATATTTAAGTTACAACTTATGTCTTGCCTATACTGCCTCACACAATGATACCATCTTTGAAGCTATAGGTTTAGTCAAATGTAAATCCAATAATATTACTAGATCCCACAAATGAAAACTGAAAGGAACCCATTACAGTACTGTCGGACGTAGTCAGTGGTTCTCCCGGAGAACAGTGACACACTGCAACACTCTACCAGCAAATGTGGTAGAAAGTGAAACCATGGTAATATTCAAAAAGAGATTAGATATACATATGGAAAGTAAAAAATCTGAATGCCACCTTTAAATGATGGCGAGTTCATAATAGGGCCTCAAGCCTCCTGAACTCATAAACTCACTATGAAACTCTTCAGCAGAAGCATTTGGTACAATTAGGAAATAAGTTTTGATCCCAGTAGTGACTATAAAAAAGGTTACAACATTTTTTGAAGCATGTCTAGCCCATGATGATTTGAAAGTGGCAATGCAAAGCATTACTCTACTTTAGACTATGTTATACCAACCAGACAGTATACAGATTGGCAGAAATGCCTTTGGAATAGGAAGACATGGGTTTGTTTCCAGGCCAGGGGTTACTCTTTATGAAAAAGTACTTTGTAACAAGCTGGCCAACTCAGGAAGCTGAAGTAATTCTGCATGTTAGAACTGACTGTGTGGTGAGTGTGGGAGACGGACATTCTTTTCTTTTTTTTTTTCCTTAATGATTTCTCCTCTCTGTCCCGGCTGGCCCTTTCCTCTTGCCGTCCTCCCGGCCCTGTCCCCTGAACGTTGGACTCCCTCCCGTCTTACCCAAACAGCTTGCCCTCTGTGTCAGGATGGTGGGGAGTGACTCGACCTGCCATGTCCAGATCCAGCGTCTGGGAGCGGTCTTCTTGGGGTGGCACCTATGGAGGACAGCTGTCACGCCACTCTGCCGGGACCAGATTTTCTGCTTCTCTTTTGGAGGGACAATGGCCGAGCTGCGCACGCGTCCACATGCAGCACGCTGGTTGTCTGCTCCACTGTGTGGTCCAGTGTGCCAACACCCAGCCACAGCTAGGTGTCAGGCAAGTGCTGGTGTCTGTGTCCCACCCTCCCCAGGAGAGGAGTGCCGTCCTCCGGACACTCAGTCCTCTCCCACCCTGCCCGACCCCTGACTACCCGCGTGCACTGCGAACACGGGTCGCCGGCGTGGCAGGAGGTAAGACATGATGCCTCAGCCTTCCCCACCACTGGGCTGGCCTGAGAGTGACATTGTGAGAGTTTTATTGGTTCCGGTGGGCACAAATATACTGTGAGCAGCAATGTATCCATTAAGTACACTGTCGTCTAAGTTCTTCATTTGAAGTGAAGAGAAAGGAAATAAGCCAAGCTCTTTGTCAGCTACAAAAATCACTGCCTGTCCATTCAGATCAGCTGTTGTCAAGTTCTGCTAGCCTTGTGTTTTTCTGATGTTCACTAACATACTAGTCGCAAGCAGATTAGGCCTTACGGTCTATCGAGTCTGTGCGAGCCTCAGACCCCATGGTGGGTACCGAAGCCATCCACCCTTGTTGTACCCCTGTGTCTCCTGACCTCCATTTCAACCCCCAGGGCAACCCAACCTCTTCGTCATCCCTTTCCTGAACCTGTCATGCCCTCTCTTGAACCCCTCCACTGTAGAAACCTGAACCAGCTCACCAGGCAGCACATTCACTAGCCCTCGTAACTGTAAAGAGAGCAGGCTTATCCATTTTGGGAGAGTAGACCAAGACTTTATGGTCATGTAATTGCTAGTTGCAGATGGGAGACAACCCTGGAATTGAAGCCTCTTGTTTTCAGTGATGTGAATTTGTATTTATGAGCCTCTAGAAATCCTGTTGAACAGCAAGTCTGGGACAGTTGCATGGAATTTGCAGGCAAACAAAAATTGTTTTGCTACTGCCCAGGTTCAAGCATAGTAACATGTATAAGATGAATTCCTGGGTTAGAGCTTTAGACCCTGAAAGAGTCCAGCAGGAAGCTATTTGCTCCTTCCACAGTAGATCTCCGCAGTATAGAGATGTGATGGAAAACTGAGGGAAGAATGTCACTAGAAACTTAAGCCTTATATTTATCCACTGACCTGGTATGACGCACGCGAGTGCAGTGCAGGCTTAGCAGTCCTCTAGAGAAACTGACCATTCAGGGGTGAAAGGGTAATTCGGTACAGGTTCATTCAAAAGCCATCAGTTTTACTAATCCATGCCAAATTGTGTGTGGTGGTTTTGTGGTGTGCATTGCTCACCCGAAACTGAGATGGAGTTGCCAAGCTCATCTCACTTGTGTCCAGAGCTCAAGTTCGAGCTCAGGTACGGTCTCCAGCAATGACAAAGTAATGCCATCCATATCTATGAAGTCGGCCAGTGCCCTACGTGGTGGTCATCTAATCAGTGTGGGGGTCAGGGTCACTGTGTGCTGTCTCAAGGAGTCAGAGAGATGCATCTTTTTTACCTTTGTACTTTTATTTTCAATACAGTGAGGTTTAACCCCTCCTTCAAGCTTTTCCAAAGGGATTTGCTTTCAGTTTCTAAATAACATGCTGAGTTCATAATGGGCAAGATTGAGAGGGATTTTACCAAAACTAACTTAGTTTACAAAGTTATATAAGTAACTGCTTTCTGATTTTATAAAACCTCAGTTGCTATGCTTTACACTCCTGCGTGCGCTTGTTTGATTTCAGTCAACGGCTAAGCCAGTCGGAGCAGGCTCCTTTCACAGGGGTGACCTGGACAATTGATGAAAGACAAAGGAACAAAAAACACAGTTACATCACACTGTTTGAGTACATATCCAGAAGAAAATGGTTTGATACCTTTTAATGGACTAAGATAGATGTTACAAAAAGAAAAGTGTCTAAGCTTTCGGACCAACCAAGTCCTTCCTCAGTTAAGTCTCTGAGGAAGGACTTGCTTAGGCACTGTTTTTTGTTTGTAACACCTTTTAATGGACCAACATAGATATCAAACCATTTGCTTCTGGATCTGTTCTTACAAGGACTGATATCGCAACTAATCTACTTCTGTATGTTAAAGTACATGAAATCTTGACAGAATCACCCCCCAAAAAAATTTGCAAGTGTGCGGTTTAAGTACAAATTTTCTAAAGTTTGCTTTGAACTCAAATGTCCCGACTTACCATGCAACAAGACAAACCTACCCCACCCACTACCTCCGAGCTGGTGGTTATTAAATCGAGGATGGTGTCCAGCCCTGTGGGTTCCCTAGCCAGCTGCACCAGCAGACATTCCTGCATCACGTCCAGGAACACCTGACTCCTGCAGCTCCTCGCTGTCTGGGAATCCCAGTCAATCTCTGGCAGATTCTGATCTCCTACTATCACTAGGTCCCCTTGTTCTTCACCCATTTCCCCTCTTCCCCTCCCCATTTTGCCCTGGTGGTCTACAGACTACTCGCATCCTGACCTTTCTGCCAGCAGCCATGGTTAGCTGTTCCCAAACTGACTCCACTCCCCCTCCTTCCTTCTTGATGGTCCTGTCTTCATAGCTTCAGTACCCTCCCTCATGTACTAGGCTGCTGCACCCCTTTACACCTGCCCTTGTCCTGCCTGTGCAGGGTATACCCTAGAACTGCCAAATCCTATGTGTTGTTCCCCTGTGGCCCATGTTTCTGAGGTGACCACTGTATCTAACTTGGCCTCAGCCACCATTGCCTGTAGGTCATTGAGCTTTATATTTAGGTTCCTGGCATTCAGGCAGATCCCCTTCCAACCTCCCCTTTATTCTCCTTCCTGTTACCTGTTCCCAGGCCCTCGCCCTCTGCAACCCTTGCCCTCTTACAGCTAGCATACTTCTTGTGACCCCTAACCTCCCATTACCTTCTTAAACTTATTTGGTCCCTGCTCTTGACATCAGTGACACCCCCAGTCTCCTTACCATTTTTGGTGGGGTCCCTGCTAGGTGTTCCCTGACACCCCCCCCCCCAGTGAATTCCCAGCTTCTGTCCCTCCCTTTTCACTTTAAGTGATGGTCCACAAAACATCAAACTTCTGCCGTAGCATGCTTGTTTCCCTCCCTCAAAAGATGGAGGCAACCTCCCTTAAATAGTGCATCTCAGAAGTTACTTCAATCTCTCCCACATATCCATATCCCTCCTCCTGACACCACCCCTTCAGCTAGACATTAAATGCCTTGGTTTTCCCTGCCTTACCCTGCTCTTCTCCCTGCCACACACTGGTAGCACTTCTAAGAAGACTAGAGCATCTACCCTCCATTGTAGTCCCCCCCCCAGTCTCTGGGAGTTGGATTTAATTTTGCCAGCTTGTTTGTACCTAATTGTACAAGACGTGTGGCACCTCACCATCTTGTCTTGTCCTCCCTGTCCTTTTCCCTGTCTCTAGCAACCAATGTACCTGACAGATATCTGACCTCTCTCCCCTCCTTTTCCCCACAATCCACTCTCTTGACACCCCTAACCATAGAGTCCCCTACTATGAACATTCTGTCTACTACCTTCTTGCCTCAGTCTGCCCTGCTAGGTGATACTCCCCCTGCATCACTCTTCTTCATGACTGGCTTTCGTCCTTCCCAGGTGGAATTGAGTAACTGTGCCTCCTCCAGGGGTGCAAATCTTTTTTTTTTTTGTCTCTATATTGATTTTTATCCTGAGTTTTACCCCCGTTCTCACCCATCCCCGTGCCTCGGCCTGCATGCATGTGTGGAAACACGCCCTCCCACTACTTGCTGCTCCCACCCACTTATGCTGCCCATCGGACCTCCAATCGATGAGAGCAGAAGTACGGGGGATGGACAACCTCCCTGGTGATAGTAGAGCTGCCTTCGCTGCTCAGTACTGCACCCCCCGGTGCCAGCTGTCTGGTGATCCAGGATCATTCCCAAACCTGGGTCGCTGGCGTGATGCAAGATAAGGCGTCCAGCGCCTTAACCCTCTGCGCCACCAGGCCAGTGTTCAGGGGGTGCAAATCTGCTTGCAGTTACTACTGGAGGACACTTTTTCACATCTGTAGACTGTTTCTTCCCACCCTTCTCCCTTCCCATAACTCTACATCCTCCTGGTCCTGTTGGGGAAGGGGGGAGGGAGAGAAGTGGGCAGTGCTCCAAGATTCCAGCTCAACTGTCTGCGCAGTAGAGAGATTTCTCCCTGAACTGTCCGCAGCTATGCCCTGAGCTCCAAACCTTCTGCAAATAGGGCAGTACCCCTTACTCAAGAGCATGACTGAGGGAATGGTCTCTCCACAGCCCCTACAGTTGGCTACCCTGCTTTGTCTACCTTACATCCCTATGTGCTTTTTCTGTTCTCGGATATTTACTGAGCAAATATCTAGCAGTAGTCCCCTAAACCCCTGCTTCACCTGGTGATTTACTCCTTTCCGTCAAACCCCTACATAGGCATAATCCAGATAGTGTATATTGCCTATTGGTGTCATGCTATCCCCTACACATGCCTACCCCAGCCAGAATGTAGTGCCTGTTGGTGTTATACTAGCCCCTATGTAGGCCCACCCCAGAAAAGATGTAGGGCCTACAGTGATCTTTTCACTGACCTCCTACAATCTGTTTAGCTTAGCCTGCCCTCCCTTCCCCCAGTCGGGTTAACGGTGGACATCTTACAGATACTCGAACAAATTTTCTTCCTCCTGCTTCTGTGGTCCTCATGCTCTTGGAGGTCGTAGGCCTATGGAGTTTAAAGAGAAAGGTCCTCTGATTTGCATTAGTTGGACAAAACATTATTATTCTCCAAAGTAAAAGATTTAGGGCCAGATATTCAAAACTTTGCCTGGTGGGCAAAGTGATTGCACCCTGTTTGCCAGGGTTTGTGCCCCTGAGCTGGAATAGTGCAGCCCACCTTGCACAATGCTGTTGATGAGTGCAAAACCATGACTTAATCCGGGCAGCCCTAGCGACTGCTGTAGCCACTGCAACCAACAGTGAACTTGGTGGGTGGGGAGCACACCCACCCACTGGCATATAGTGGCATCTCCGCCCACAGATTGCCATGCCCTGTAAAGTAAAAAATGTCCGTGGTGTCCAGTGGTCCCCTGTCCTCTGATCCCCATTCCTGTTAGAACATAATGCCCTGATGCCTAGTGTTCCCAACACCCTCCGATCCGTGCCCTGGTGGTCAGTGGTCCCTCCTGGTCCCTCATCCCTGGCTCTGGCAACTCAAGATTCTGTGGTGCCCAGTGGTTTCCCCTGGTCTCCGATCCTCAACCTCCATGAAAATAACATACTCTCTGACATCTTGGGTGGCCCACACCCTTCGATCGCTGTCCCAGTAATGACAGTAGCTAGTCCCTGGTGGCTAGTGGTGCCCTACACCACCCGATCCCTGTCCCCGGTGATGATCAAGAATTCCCTGGTGTCCAGTGGTCCCCCTCCCCTGCCCTCCAATCACCATCCTCATATAGGGATAAATGGTTCCTTGTGTCAAATGGCCCCCCTGTTCACTTATCCCAGGCCCTGTTGAAAACGGTGAATTTCCTGGTGTCCCATGGTCACCCCTGTCCATCGATCACCATCCCCATCAAAATACAATGTTCCTTGGTGTTCAGTGGTACTCCCCAGCCTCCAGTTGCTGGTTCCCGTGGCAAGAACTCCCTAGTGTCTAGTGGCCCCATGCACCACTAGCACCGTACAAAGTACCCTTGCACCACCCTGCCCATTGACACCAGTGCTGCACTCCAATACAGCAACTGGCACAGCCCTCCTTACCTCCTCAGTTGGCCACTGCATGGACAGACAAGAAGTGCATGTCTTCTGTAATGTACACAGCACGTGTCCTCTGTACTGTACAGGGTGCCTGTCCTCTGTACTGTACAGGGTGCCTGTCCTCTGTACAGTACACAGGACGCATGCTGCATATCTGTACATATGGTGGCCGGTGGAAGAGATGAAAGGAGGGCTGTACCGATCACCATATCGGAGCCGTGGCACTGGCATCAATGGGCAAGGGGTGGCAGGGTAGTTTGCGCTGTGCCTGTGGTGCGAGGGGGTCATTAGATGCCAGGGAGTTCTTTCTTGCCACAGGAATGCTGACCAGAGGGTGGGGGTACCACTAGCACCAGGGATTACCTTTTCATATACGGGGATGGCAATCGGAGGGTGGGGAGTGCCACTGGACACCAGGGAACATTGTATTTTTAACAGGGATGGAGATCGGTGGATGGTGGAACCACGGGTGATGTACGTTATGCCGGGACTGGCGATCGGAGGGCAGGGGGACCTCCAGACATTAGGGATGATGTAATTTACACCAGGGCTGGTGATTGGAGGGTGGAAGGGGCCACCAGGCACCAGGGATTACTTGACTGTACAGGACTGGGCAAGTTGGGTGGGGGCAGAGCCAGTTGCAGGGGCACAATCCTGCCTTCACTTCCCAGGCAAATGTGCCCATATTGGGCATACAGATGTCTCCTTAGCACCTTGCATGCCCGGTGGCTCATTTGCATGGGGCCATCTGAATATCGCTCTGGGAACTACCAGCACTATCGGGTCTAGTGGCACTGTACCCTGTCCTGCTGGATTCCATGTTGGGATAGCACTACTTTGCTTAGTGCTGCACTGACATGCCCCTATATTCAGCCAGATAGTGCCAGTGTACTGTCTGACTGCATAGAGCATCCTGGGGGTTGCGGGCAAATGCAGCGCAAAACTTTGCACTCTGCTTTGCCCATTTTTTAAATATTAGGCCCATGGATTTTAAATTCAGATTGTATTTGACATGATTTATTTATTTTTTTAACTTTTCTATTTTATCCTCCTTCCCCACCCCGGAGCTACGCTTCTTCAGGAGACACCTAAGTACCACCCCATGACTTGCCTTACCTGAATCCCCGGGGTACCCCATGAAGCTGTGGTTCTACCCCCCAAGCGAGTATGGGGTGTGGCCCTTACACCCCGATATCTTCTAAGTTTTGTCAGGTCCCCGGTGGTCAGGCAGACAGTCGCAATTAGGGTCGGTACTGGTGCTCCGTCTACCCATGCTCCGGTGGTTCTTTTCCTCCATTTTCTTTCCTTGTGTGGTGTGCACCCTGACGTCAAGGCGCTACGTGCCGATGTCCACCACACAGCTCCCACCAGTCCCTCCTGCAAGCTGCAGGACTTGCTATATCTCAAGCCTCTGCCCAGGGTCAAGCAAGCTGCGGACCTTGATTCCCTCCCTCCCCCAGAGAAGGCAAGCAGTCCCTGGGATGCTCAAGTTTTCTCCCCCGGCCGGTTCTCCAGTGACCCGAGTCCGCTTCCAAACCCAGATCGCCAGCATCGCGAGTGGAAATACAACCGCTGCGCCGACGGGCCGGTCTGACATGATTTATAATATGTTTTTATGCACATGTCCTGTGCCTCTTATGTTTGTAAGAGTTTTCTACTCAAGTCCTCTGTGTGCCAGAACTGGTCAGAGCCACTAGTGAATTATGAAAGTCCTGCCTCCCCAAAAGTGTTGCTTAATAGTGTATTTTGAGTCAGGCTGTTGAGGATTCTCTTCAGACATCAATTTACTTTTTGTAACTTTTAAATTCATTAAATTTAACAGTTTCTCATTGATTTCAACTGCTGTCTCTATGGAGGTATTGTAATGTCATGAGGATTGTTAATTTTGCTCTCTGGTTCAGTATTCCATTGTGATGAACCTAACCTTCAAGATATTAATTGTAACCTACCTCATCTTCAGTGTATCATGATATATTGAGGTTCAATACAAAGATATTACCTTTTATTTTGCCAATTAATCTCACACACCTCAACTTTTTCTCACTGAAATGTGGACTACTGACACAAAATGTAGACATGGGGTACTAACACCCATATTGTGGGAACATCATGGAGATGAAAGCTCAAAATACTGGGGGAAACCAGTGCCTTTATTTGTGCAAAGTTTCATTTAGCATTGGCTTCATAGAAATGTATTAATGTCTGCCCTAAACCCTGAGTGTACAGTAGCCTAACTGTTTGTACAGCAACTTTTCCTTATGGGATGAATGTGAGACAGAGCAATTTGGAGAGTAAATTGAGAGACAGCCCTTATAATGTGGGGCAGTTAAGGGGTATGTTTTATCTCCGTTGGTGTTATGTAAATATGTATGCATGCCGTAAGAGCCACAGTAATTGTACATATAAACATATGTAAGACGGTCTCTAATGCAAACCATTCTAATGTTTTGATGTTCTAAGATTTGTTAGTATAGACCATTTCCCACACAGGCTTACGTTACTTTCTACAACGTGAAACATTTTAATTATAAATTTGTGTTCCATTGTAACAATTTATGTATATCTGTGCTGTATTCTTTTTTTTTATATATGTAATTCTTTCTGCAGGTGTATCAGTTTGAATTTAGCAGCTGCTAGGAAAAGTCAAGCTTTTTTAGTAGTGTCCCTGAAAAGAAGAGAGACCAAGAGGCTCTGTTGAACATTTACTGTCTGGCTGTCCAATCTCATGGCAGGATCTCTGGACTGTTTGTGGTTGGGCGTAAAAATTGTCTTTGATGTCAGGGAGCAGTGAGCTAACTCGAACATTCCTGTTGGGCTTATGTCTTTGGGCAGACTACAGATGCGTTTGTCCAACAGGCTTAGACCAAACCAGTTTTCCCAACTCCAGAACCATACAAAGAATATTGGATCCATGATGTCATGCTGGATGACGTGGTATACGGGTGGGGCAGCCTGGAGGGCTTTTAGGTCTGTCAGAGCCTGAAAGAGTCAGTCAGGCTTGGGACTACGAACAGTTGCCATCTAAGGGTTGAGTCTTCCTTGATTCAGAGCATCTTTTGCTAAGCCAATCTACCTTGCTAGAGAGTTTTTTTTTTCTCTGTGGAACCTATTGTTCAAAACTATTTTTTTCCTTTCTGTTGAATTGCTGTTCTTCGTAGTCTAAGTATTCTGTATTGTATGTGTAATATTTTGAAGTATTAAAATTATTATTTTCACGTGTCTTGTTTCTGTGACTGAAACCTTTGAGGTACAGCTAACTATAATTGACAAAACTGTATTTCCACCTCTAAAGCGAAGGCTACCATTAACCATAATTTGTTTCTAAAGTAAGGTGTTCTCAACTGTGACAGAAAGGGGTAGGTCATGTGTCCTTAAGCACAGAGCGCTGTACTGTGTGAGCAGTGGCTCTGAAGAGAATCAGACCTAGAAATACCCCGAAAGAGTGTCTAAGCTGAGTGGTGGCAGCTACTGAAGTAGTGATAAAGTTGGTAACAGTGACACTGGCGGAGTCTGGGAAAGACCAGTTTGCCACATTTGTGGGGTTTTTTTTGTACTTTTTTATTTGCTTTGGAAATGTGTGCAACTAAATATATTAGTTTAGGAGACAGTCCAGAACTTCCATTATGAGACCATTGGCACACTAGGCCCCATAATACAAGGAAAAAGAAGTCTTGAACATGATTTACATTTCTATGTACAGTTCCAGCATCTCTTATGGTTATAAGAGAAAGGGGAAATTGTTTAACCAGGAAAGGCACGCTAAGCCGGAGCTTGTTTCTAGGTGCGACCTGGGAGCACAAGGAAGTTAAGTGACTTGCTCAGAGTCGCACAGTATGCAAGTGGAAGCTGTGGGATTCAAACCCAGGTCTGTTTTGCTGCATGTCACCAGATTTGCAGCTCAGAGCCTTAGACCACTGTGCTATACTGCCTCCTGAGTACCTTCTCAAGTTACTGCATGCTTGCCACCTTTTGCCTGCTTGTATTGTTTTTGCATCAGAATACATTTTCTGCACTGGAATCCTTTGTCTGACTGAATCCTCTTAAGGCCCTTTTACACACAGTGGTCTGTATCGGAATGACCGGTACAGACTCACTGTAATGTTACCTGTTTCTGCGTGTACAGGTCAATCCATGCCGCAACATAGTGAGCGCTCACTTAAAACGGGTTCCCTGTTTTTCTTGGTTCGCGGGCTTCTGTGGCATCGTAACCTGGCATGTAATCATGCCATGTCTGTCATTTCGGCACACTATTTCTACCACAGAGATCCTGTTTGTTGTTTCTGTGCCGCTACGCAGTGAGAGGGAGATGGCAACGAAACATGAATTACGTGTAAACGGGAATGAGGAATGCTACACTTGCAGCGAAATGACTTCGTGCCAGAACAAAATTTAAAAGTAAGCGCTGTGTAAAAGCGGCTTTACTCTCAGAGAGTTTGCAGTGTTTAATGATGATGGTATGGGGAGGCAGAGGGGAGTTGAGTGCCAGTCTTTTTTTTTTTTTTGTCATTTTGCTGTGCCTTCACAAGTCCTACATGTGTGCCAGAACTGCTCAGATTTGATTTGCAGTTACCAAAGAAATTAAGAAGGTACTCTTATAACCATAGGAGATGCCAAAACTATATTCAGTTGATAATATATAAAGCCAATGATTTTCCAATTTCAAAAGTGGCCAATTCCACTTAGCAAAATCTTAAAACCGTTTTTCCATTTTTTTCCCCCAAAACTGAGGGAAGATCAGCATGTTTTGTACAAATCTTTCACTCAAAATGGAGTGTAGCAAAGTGTTTCTTTCTTTTTTTTTTTTTCATGACTCCCAAATGTTGGTTTAAAAATGGCAAATTCTGTTTTTTTTATCTGTGTTTTCTATTGAAAATGGAAAATTATTGGCCCTAAATATAACAAATTCTGAGAGCGTCAGGCCAGAATTGTATGAGACAAATCTTCACCTAGAAGAGTTGATCCACGGGGTGGGGGTGGGCGAAAGGTGAGTGACAGCAGTTTCATACATGCACGCTCTACAAGACCAGTGGCACACAGGCAGAATAATTGCCTGTGATAGGTTTAAAGACTTAAAACAAAAAAGGACTGAAAAAAGGAGGGGTGAGAGGGATGGGAAGAATCAGATTTAAATAAAAAAATATATAAATTTGACTTACTGCGAAGAAAATCACGTTTGTCTCTTTTTCACTAAATGTGTTGTTCTGAAATTCACCTTTTAACAGACTTTCAGCATGCACCATACACTTTTACGTCCTTTATTTCAGCTGTATAAATATTTAATACGGTTCTGTAGTTCCTGTTTTTTTTTTTTGTTTGTTTGTTTTTGGTTTTTTTTTTGCTAGACCATTAGCTCTCCGCTTTCTGGTAAGGACCATAAATCTTCCAGTTTCACAACAACTGTGTAGATTTTTTTTTTTTTATTCAAATTTATTGAAAAGCTTCGGTATAGTAAAATACGACAAGACATACATACATGGAGTGCATTAAATATGGCAACCATATAATTCATAGACATTCCATCTGTAACGTAAGGGTAATACATAAACTGCTACAATGGCATTTTGATGTCGCTTCTGGGAAGCAAGCAGACTTATTCAAACTCTGAGTTGAAGTTTACGAGCATTTAGTAAAAATAGTGCTAAAAGTGTTTGAACTTGAGGGAGGCCAGGACACATACCTGTATGAAGGGGAGAGAAAATTCAGTCAGGTTGAAACTATTCAATCAAATAGAGCTGGTGGAGAGTGCTTCCCTCCAAAGTATCCAGTGAGGCCACCTGCGGACAAAGGTTTTTTTTTTTTTTTTCAAGTTGACCTTGTAGGCCAACAACTCCATTGATTGGACGTCCTGAACTATGCTCAGCCAGTGTTGGAAAAGTGGGGGGTTTCTCTCGCAGCCATTTATGAGTGATGGCCTTATGGGCAGCTGCTAGGAGGATGCACCATAAATATATTTGGTCCGGCCCACAGATTTCTGGGGGAGTCAAACCCTGGATCATATGTGACATGTTTAATGGGGTAGTAATAGCAAATAGATCTTGGACTACAGTCACTATTTGCTGCCAGTAAGGCTGTAAAGCTGGGCACTACCACAGAATGTGCAAGTGATGGGCTTTGGTCTCAGCGCAACTCCTCCAGCAGGCCTAAGAGTGGTCAGGGTTCCATTTATTTTGTATTACAGGTGTGTGTAAAAGAAACGTGTTCTGACCTTCCATGCAAACTCCTGCAGTAAGGGAGAACTGAGTAGTTTTACGGGCTGTTTTATTTATAAACACACTGCCCCATTCTCCCTTTGTTAGATGGACATCCCCCTCCTGTTGCCATTTAGATTTTAAGGAGGCAGTACAGTTCTTATATAGACATCGAAGTGCCTTGTACAGGGCTGATGTTTGACCTTTTATAATTGTCTGGTCCAAAATGGCTTTAATCCTCTCAACCAGTGTAGTAGTTTGAGAAGAGACCTGATCGGCCTCTAAAAGATTAGTAATGTATGTCCTTAACTGCAGGATGCGAAAATGATCCAAATCATTTAAAGGACTATGATGGTATGAAAGTCCGTAACCACCCCGCCTGACAACAGTTGGGCCGGATAGCACAGCCCCAACCTCGCCCACCTTCGAAAGGTGTGGTCCATCCTCGAGGACAGAAAGGAGTCATTCCTGGCAAACCACTGGAGGGGCCACAACGAAGCAAGAGTTTGTATTTTCCCCATGTTCTATAGACGACCTGAGGTGTATTTGGGACTGCTAAGAGGGGAAATGTCATTATTTCTGGTTTTAAACAGGTCCATAACTCTAGCCCCTAGGATGGGCCCCCCTCTTCCCTTAGCTCTATTAACTTCCAGTTGGCCTGGTAATCTGGTAGGGACCACAGGAAGGCCACCTTCAGGTGTGCCGCCAGGTAGTAGTCCTCCAAGTCTGAAAGTGCTCGGCCCCCAAAAGTTTTGTTCCGTTTGCATAATTGAGTATTTAATGTGAGGTCTCTTTGATTTCCCAACGTATCTGCTTATAAGTTGCTGCCAGGACTAGGTTGCTGTCCTAAGTGGATTACTGTTATGGTTCATCACCACAGTTAAATTAGTAAACCTTTCTTTTGACTTAAGTGTAGTCGTGTGACTCTATAAGCCTTACATGAACAAGTTGAGTTCCACCACATATGAAATCCTGCATCGCGGCTGCTGCTTGCTGCTTCTAGTCTAGAGCACATGTAACGAGTGCAGCATTTACAGCTGAGAGCTTGTGCAGTGTAAGCATACTCGGTGTCTCTGAGATAATCGATATCTTGCCCTTACTCGAATTCTATTGAGTAATTAAAAAATTAGAAAATAATTCCAATCGTGTGCATTGAATAAAAAAATATATATAACTGCTGCCAAAATGTAAAAATAACTCCAGAAAGAAATGGCAGTATAAAGCTCTATGTACGAGATACCTCGCTTTTAAAACAAACTCACAATTTCAAACTTTAACTCGGACAGACGTTCTTAAGTCTTTCTTATCCCTAGGCACCTATGTGGTTTCCTTTCCCAGTTAGTTACTGTCTCAGTTTTATGTTCTGGTATGCTGATTTTAAAAAGTTAAGATCACTGAAAGGCCACACCAGCTTGCAAGTGTATGTGGTTCAGCAACATCATTCACCCCAGTAGTCCAAGGCAAGTAAAGGGGGGGGGGGGAGTAGATGGAAATACAATCAAAAAGGGTATCCACTCATTTTCCAGCTGCCGTCTCCTTTCAACACCTTCTGCCTGCTTTCTTTTCCCAGTTTTGACTTTCTACATTCACTCCATGTGCAAAAGACCTGTACGAAGACCTTATTTTAAGCTCTCACTAGCCTTCCCAAATCTTCAACAGTCCATCTATTTCACATATCTTCCTTTAATTTTTTTTTAAATTCTTTGGCTTGCCTTCCGCTCCACTTACCACTTTTCATCCTTTTTTACTTTCTGTGCTTCTCACTTCTCTATTCCATGTTCAACCATGCTGGATCCACGCTAGAAAACTGCCAAACTGTTAAAAAGATTAAACAGCAACATACTCTAAGTGCAATAACTCCTTCATCAATTTATAGGACTGTGTCAATAAAAGTCCACTGGCTGAGATGGCATGCCTAAAATATAAAACACAACAGAACATAGGGCAGTTGTGGGGTATTTTCTGTGATAGTCCCACCTCTATTTTTTTAATAATCTCCCATTGGCAGATCTCAACTTAAAGCAGCAATATTTGTTGGGAGGCAAAACATTTCATCCCACCATTTTTGTTTTGTTTATCAAAAAATGTATTTCTGACATCTTTAGATTCATTTTCCATGTATTTTAGTTTTCTCAGATATTTTCAAAATTGTTTTTGTAGCTAATTTTGTAATTAGTGACTCACTTCATTAAAGATGGAAATTAGAACAAAAACCTCTCCTGTTGAGATCACCTGGCGAATGTACATGCTAGATTAATAATGTGGATGTATCAGGATAGTGTCGCCAGCTGTTTCTGATGGTAAACAGCACAGCACTATACCAAAACCAAGATACTGAATTTGTTAAGGCAGGCATGGCATGGAGAGGGAAACTTTCAAAAAAGTCAACATCCCATATCTTGGTTCAGGAATGAAAGAAAAGAAAACGGGATATCTTAATATTTTTTTGCCAGGATAACATTACTGGAAAAACAAAATGCAAGGCAACTAAAAAATACTGCTGCATTGAAGGGCTGAGGGAGAGTCTGTCCCATCAGTGTTCCCTGTGCTCATCAACCTATCCTAGCAGGAGTGGCACCTCAAAGATAGTAAATGCACCTCCTGAACTAGACTGCGCCCATGACCTACCACTGCAGCTAGTTAACTTTTATCAGAACTCTAAATTTAACCCTGAGAGGCTCTGTAAATGTTCGTACCAGATGCATTCTAGAATCTGTGACTGATTTTATTTTGCATTTCGCTGTGAGAAACACGTGGGGCAAGCTTATATTTCTAAAACATCTTCTCTGGTCTGTTTAAAACAAAATGAAAGGCACAGCATAGCCTATTGATTTCAGGAATGCGGTTTAGTGGTCATCACCTTTCAGATGGTCTTCAAAAACATCAGATGATCTGAACAAGACTGAAATCCCTCATGAAAAAGCCTAAACTATCAGTTAAATGGATATTGAGCCTGATGCAGGCAATGCAGCACCATTTTTGTTAGAATTTGTCATTGGGGCAAATATTATTCATTGCGTTACTTTGTGAAACAAAGCATTTTTTAAGCTGGCTAACTAATGAACTAGAAAATACATAATCAGCATCATCATCTCCTGTAATATAGCATAGGCAGTTGCTATTTTGGTTTATCTGACTAGTTTTACTGGAGTCAGCACAAAAAGCTGGTTTCTCGATGATGGTGTCAAAGCTCTTTATCCCAAAGCACGGTCTCGTACTGTTGCCAATATATATATGATTAATTGAACGAAATTGGATGGAAATTGGCTGGAACAGTTGAGATGATGAACTGTAAATCTAATCAGTTCCCCTTTTTTGATTAAATTATCCTTGTATGCTGTAGATAAGATGGCAGCTGCTCTGCAGCTGTGGCGATGAAAGCTGACCCTGCATATACTTCTGCTGCTTGATGGAGTGCGAAGGGACTTTATGATCAGTTTGATAATGTCATGAGTCAATCGGGCCTTGCAGATGGAAAGTAAACAAGGATTTTTTTCCCCTTGAAGAAAGTAAGCCAATATCTTCAACTTGATCACTGCTGAAATGTATTTTGGAAAACGAGAGTGTGCCAATCTCAAAGCCATTTTGTGTTTGAACACACACACACACACTGCGGGTAGGTGAGAGGCCTAATCAGTTTCACTTACAGACTGGTTTTAGTTAGCTGCTATTTTCTGCCTGCTGGACCTTTTAAGTAAGTTAATAATGCATTTGAAAAAGGAAATGTTGAGCGGCCAAAAAACAGTTTCATGGTGTGTGTGCTGTTATGTTGGAGGTTTAGCTCTTGGGAAGGAACTTCAGGCTCCCCCATCAGTCTGGCAGATAGTGAAATGCATCACAGTGGTGATGCCCTGAGTCACTAAAAGAGGGCTTTGATCTCCACGGCATGACAACTCCCCCTGCTGACAGTAGAATTGGCATGTGCAGCAAATGTAGCCATTAGTCTTGACTGCCAAGGGAGGCATGGTGCAGATTGACATCTGGGTGATTGAGTGGTACGTCTTTAAGAACAGAAAAATGGCATGTGGATGAAAAGAAAAGAAGAACCTACCCCACCAAAGCAAGATGCTAATCATGAGTCCCTATGTCCTGACCTACAGTGTGGTACTGTACCTGTGGGGAATTCAGATGTGTAAGGCTGGAGAGGGAGCCCTCCATGAGCAAGGAGCCACCAGAAAAAGAATAATGAAGAACAATTTTGTGATCTTTAAGGTACCAGTTACACAGTGTTCTCCAGCACTTCTAGATTTATTTATTTAGCTAGCTTTTGTTGACCAGGTAGGTACACTAGACAATCTGTATGCCTATTTTCAGGTACGACCTGGGAGAGTACAATGAAAATACAGGTTCAAACAAAGTACATAACAACAAGAGGGGCAATGTACAGAGTTACAAGAGAGCAAGATAAACATAGATAGTATACAGTGAGCAGTAATAGGTAAAATATACGTATACATACAGAATAAATAGACTAACACATTCAATGGTAATTACATTGCTTGAGTGACCCTATTTACCAGGGCCACTTAATACATAAGCAGATGGCGATCAATGGAAGTATACAGTTATTTTTATTTAAACTATATTTTACCAGGTAAGCAAACAGAGCCCCAGAAGCTTGTTTCCAGTTGCAACCTGGGGGAGGGGAGGCAATATGAGATAGCTTAGAGAATACTTACTCAGTTGCAAGAACACATAATACAAAGGAAATGCATGTATATAGTGCCAAGTGGTAACATTTACAGCGCAGCCCCCTGAATGACTGCAGGGAAAGGTACATACAGGTGCAAAGTGCAGGTAAGCTTGTATTACATCTACAGCGATTAGGAATAAAAAAAAAATCTATGGTGTCAAAGCATAGAGATTATTTTACATGCCAGACATACATGACTCAGAAGCCCATGGTGGAAGTTGAACTGACTCGGGGGAGGGGGGTACAAGGAGTGTTGAGGGCAGTTATAACAAGACAGTGATGAGTTTCAATGTGCAGTGATCAAGGTCTTAGCTGATTGTAAATTAGATGAGGTAGTGATCTTGATAGGGAGGCAATTCGTATGTTGCGGAGCTTATAGGTTATGGAGGCTTTCCCTAAATTATGCCAGCAGCTTGGGATAAATATCCAGCAGCCTTCCTCTGACTTGAGTGAATATATTGAGTAAGAGGAAGGAGAGAAGAGATCTGAGACGTAGCGGGCTGTGTGCCTGCCCAGTATTTGACACCCACCAAGGCGGTGTGCTGCCACTGTCTCACAGGGGGACAGGCCCACTTAGGTCATTGTACATGGAACAGTGGTGGCTACTGGGAGGATAGACCAGGACATATGTAAATAGGGTGTAAATGTGGTGAGTTTGGCTACAGTGGAGGGGGAGGCTTTGCAGTAGATAACATTCCCATAATCCAACGGGAAGGACCGAGCCTTAAACCACTTGTTTCCTGGTGTTTTGCAGCATGCAGCTTTTTACCCTGTAAAGAGCTCCAGGTTTTGCAGATCACTTGGCTGCTACCAGTGTTACATGCCAAGAATAGTTGAGTTGCTGGTCCAAGTGGAGTTATGTAGATGGTTGACTTGTGCTGTATTTGACAGTACTGATTCCAATACGTAGTTTTACAGTAATATCTTTCAATAGACTAACCAAACTAAGAAGGCCCAGAAGCTTATGTAATAATCTTTTGGTTAATTACATAAGAGATATTCATCTGGAACTGTAAATGGTTAACTTAAGTTTTGGGAGTGAGTCTGCTTTTTCTTTTCCATATATATTTCATATGCCTGTTTGCCCCTGACTACCCCCTTTTGTCCAGTCCCCCCAGCCCTTTTACCCAGCTTCTCCAGAACTTAAACTTCCTGCTGGTATCCTCTGCATGCAGGACTGTGGGTGGGTGTCCAGTTGTCAGTTTGGGGCCTGCGAAGGACTGGACTTCGTCATGCGACCAGAGTGTTTTTTCCTCCTATTTTTGCACCAGATCCACATACATGGCAGTGGGCACAACGTGCGAGTGCAACTCCGCAGAGACACCCCTAGCATCCTGTGCGTGGTCCTTCCCCTCTGCTTGCGTGCTCAGACTGCACTGTCACCTAGACAATTCCAGGTTGTAGACAAGCAGTGAGTCACACTCATTCCGCCCCTCTCCAAGGGAGGATAGTAGTCCTATGGATGCTCAATCCTTCCTCCATCCCCTGGCCAATCCTTAAGCAACCTGCATCTGTTCCTGAACCCAGGTCATGGCGTGTCTGGAGCTAAGGTGCTGGCACTTCAGCCCTCCACACCCATTGGCCATCTAGGGAATGGGTCTACTCTAAAGCTGCAGCTTTGCTAACAATATGACCGGTTACTTTCTGTTGACCGGGAAAGGCACACTGAGCCAGAGCTCATTTCCAGGTGACCAGGGGTGTTGGGTGTTAGAAGATGAGAGAAGAACAGAAAGCCTGAACATTTGGTACAGTGTATACAAAAATAAAGAGTAGATAGTACACAGAATTATTATTACAGTACAAAAATAAAATAAGCAGGAAGCATACAGCTGGTAAAACAAGAACAAACATAGGTTGTAGCTAGTGCAGTGACCATCTCTAACAATGACAGAGGTGAGCATGGCTAAATTTACAAATAATGTACAAAGAATGTGCAAACTATTATGTAGAGTAGCATCTCGGGGAGGGTGGGGGACTGTCGGGGCAAAGGAGCAAAAAAGGACTATCTGATAATTCTGTTGACATTTTTTAGGATCCTTAACAGTCTGGGTTCCACCTCCATGAGCTTCTGATACCTCATCACCGAGGGAAAGCTGTCTATTCCAGTGACAAGGGGTTACTGCATCCCCTGATCTGAACTGGAATAAAGCAAGGTGAGAGGGCAGGGCCTTCGCTGTGGCAGCTGTGGTTCTCTGGAAGTCTCTCCCAGATGAAATTAGAATGATTTTTAGAGATGACCGTTTTGAGGAAGCAATCTGAAAGTGACTCCTTAACCGTGCCTTCCCTGGCTTGATTACCTAAGTGTACATCAGAGTCATGGATTTTTTGTTTAATACTGGTAAGCAAATGAGCAAAATGCCAGTTTACGTGTGTGACCGCTTGCATTAAAATACAAGCATACAAGATAAAAACATTAGTAGCCATAACAAGTACAGACATATCAGTCGTACAGCGTTTTATAAAGCTTGTTCTTAAAACTGGCAAGTCTGTTGCAGTTTGAGACATCAGGTGGCAGGTTATAGTAGAACATCATGGAGCTTGCCATGAATGATTTGTGGCCTAGCACAGCATTACGGAAAGGTTTCAAAGGTAAATCTACTCTGAGATCTGATCTTCTGAATATTGATTGATCTTTGGAAAAAGTTCTGATTTACAGTCTGGCATTAACCCAGTCACTGTTTTGTGTAGGAACATTGCTGAACTATAATTAAATCTGTTTTCCAACGAAAATCAATCCATAGTTTGATATAATTGGTAATGATGCGTTCTACTGGGCAAACAGACTACAAATCTAACAGTAACACTGCATGTACAGTAAGTCGGAGAATACTAGAATAAACCAATGAACCATAGTCCACAACATTAAAGAGAATACTATGCGCTAACGTTAAGCTTCCTGGACTTGGGAGCCAGAAATTGCTACCACATTTAAAAAGCCCAACCCTTAGAAATGTAGACTTTGACAGCAGATAAGGACAGCTTGGCCCACCCAGTCTGCCCATTTTCCTACCTTTTGGATAAGCTGCAGATCCTAGTTAACCAACAGCCTACTTCCTCCTAACCCCCGGCTAGAATTGCCTTATGTCTGTCCCATACATTCTTGAATGCCCCCACTGGTTTTGACCCCACTACCTCCACTAGAAGGCTGTTTCATGCATCCACCACCCTCTCTGTGACAAAATACTCTCACATTGCCCTGAACCGCCCCCCACCCAATCTTTAAATTGTGTCCCTTGTTCTTGCACATCTCTTTTTCTGAAAGATGCTACCCTCTTGGACTTTGCTGATTCCCTTGAGGTATTTGAAAGTTTCTATCATGCCCCCCCCCTTCCTCTAGGGTATACATAGTAAGCTCCTTTAGTCTCTCTTCATATGGCTTCTGGTGCAGACCCTGTACCTTTTTAGTTGCCCTCCTCTGGACTGCCACCATCCTGTCTTATGTCTTCACAGAGATGGAGTCTCACCAACTGTCTGTACAGAGGGATGACAACTTCCTGTTTTCTACTGGTGATGCCTCTCCCTCTGCATTCCAGTATCCCCCATCCCTCCTTACTGCCTTTTCACATTGCTTGCCTACCTTTTCGTCTGATATGACTACCCCCATATCCCATTCCATTTTTGTTGTTGTAAGTACCCCTCCCCCATTGTGCACTCTTCCTTGGTTTTTGGTTTCCCAGGTGCATTACTTTGCAGTTCTTTGCATTGAATCTAAGCTGCCATAATTTTGACCATTCCTCCAACCTTGTCAAGTCACTTCTCATCCTTTCCACCTCCCCTTGTGTATCAGCCCTGTTGCAGATCTTTGTGTCACCTGAAAAGAGGCATACTTTTCCTTTCAGACCTTCAGCAAAGTCACCTATAAAGGCATTAAAGAGGATTTGTCCCAGTACTGAACCCTGCTAGTAACCCCCCTTTCCTTGGAGTGAACTCTGTTTACTGTTACCCTCTGCGTCCTGTTGTCCAGCCAATTTGTTTTTTTCAAAATATATTTTATTTAGTATTAGAAGACACAGCATTTTTTTCACAGTTCAAAGATAAAAGTAGGTTACAAAGCATTTTAAACAATTGTCCTCCATTACACAGATGGATAGAGTTTACATGTACAGTTTTGCATTTTCAGTATACAGTTTTGCATTTTCAGTATGTTGAGTTTTGCACAGTATACCCTCTCCTGTTTGCTAGTGTCAGACTGGTGGTTCCCCCCAGCCGAGTGTTCCCTTGGGAATTTGGTGGGGGATGGATGTCGGCGTCCCGGTCCCTGCCGGGAGGCTATTCCACTGAGCACTGTTCCCATTCTCCCAATAAGATATGAATCCCTACCACACTTTACCATACTTATGCTCTCTCTGCCTGGATTTGTATATAAGCTATTCCCAAATGTTAGTTTTTCGTTGTCTTGAGCCAGCTTGCAAAAGTAGGTGGGGCTGGTTGTTTCCAGTCTCTAAGGATTCCTGCCTTCACAGCATGGGTTGTGTTCAGTAAGAATTTTTTGTGTTCCCATGCCTCTTCACCGAAATCTCCCAGCAGGACCTGCCTGGCTGAGAGAGTAATTGATCTTAGTGTGCGGTTGATGTTCCCCCACAGAATGTCCAATTCTGGGCAGCGATACATCATGTGGGGTTGGTCTGCTCCTGGGGCATTTACCTTCTGAGTTGGCGTCAAATTTGGCGAGTCTATCTGGGGTGTAGTAGGCACTATGGGCTGTCATAAAGTGTTTGTATTTGTATTTACTGTGGGTTGTAAGCTTCCAGCTCTCCTCTAGTATACTCTCCCATTCCTCCTCCATTATCATTTCTCCTGTGGTAGTTTCCCACCGCCACCTGTGGTAGTCTGTCTGACTTGGCACGGGTTACATTAGTATGTTGTATAATTTAGTTATCAAGCCCTTTGAGTTCTCCATCCCTGCCAGGGTCTGGGCTGTGTCTGATGGGGTTTGCAGGGCAAAACTCTGGTTCAGTTCCCCTGCTAAGTGCCATATCTGAAGATACCTAAAAAATTGCGTGCGCGGAAGACCATAGGTTTGGGTCAGCCCTTCAAAGTACATTAGGGTATTCCCCCTCATATAGGTGCCCCAGTAGCCTAATGTTGTGTATTTGTAATCCTAGATTTCAATAAAATAAAAAATAAATAAAAATTTCCCAACTGGAGAACCCTGGGTCCATCAGGAATCTAGATAAGATCAGGTTGCCCCACAAAGGAGTTAAGCGTGTTAGGCCAGTTTTATTTGACATTTGTGCATGTGTTGTATACCACACTTGTGGCTGGTGCTTCACTATAGGGTTTTGTTTGGCACAAGAGAGTACTCTGCTGTTAGAGCCATATAGGAGACATGCAGGGAAAGCTGTACCTGTCCATTCGTGTTCTAGTCGGATTCCAGCATTCTCGTTATGGGGGTTGAACCACTCTTTAATAGCTGTCAGTTTGGCTGCGTGGTAGTAGTTTTGAAAGTAAGGAGTCCCTTTACCTCCCCTAACAGGGGCATGCGTTAATTGTTTACATTCTTTTCTTCGGGGTTTTGATTACCACAGCCATGCTGATGTCTGCGCCTGGAGTTGTTTTAAGGTCTTTGGGAGTGGGATGTTTAGAGTTTGAAACAAGTACAGGAGTTTAGGGAGGAAGGCCATTTTTAGGATGTTTGCTCGACCCAGGAGGGCTAATGGAAGATCCCTCCATCTGAAGCATAGCTCCTTAATTGTTTGAAGGAGTGGCAGGTAGTTGGCCTCATATAATTAATTGACTTGGCTTCTGATGTTAATTCCCAGGTACCTGAATCCTCCCTCCGCCCAAGAGAAGGGCAGCCTGCTTCGGAGGTGTGTGGTCATAGCCACATAGGGGCATCATCACTGTCTTATTTAAGGTCACCATGTACACCGACATTGTCTCAAAGCCTAGGAGGACCTCAGTCAGAGCAGGGAGAGATGTTTTGGGTTACGTAATACACAGCAATAGGTTATCTGGATATAGCGATACTTTGGCCGTTACCTCCCCAATGTAACACACTGTATTTTGGGGGTGGTTTCTCAGGGCCTGTGCCAATGGCTGTAGTGCCAAATTCAGCAGAAGTGACGACAGGGGGCAACCCTGTCGGGTTCCTCTAGAAAGGAAGAAAGGGTGTGAGATCCAGTCATTCGTTTGCACTGTGGCCTTGGGGTTGGAGTATATCGCTTGGACCCATTCCAGGTATTTGTTTCTGAATCCCGTTTTTTGCATTGTGCGCCACAGGTGGTCCCGTTCTATCCTGTCAAATGCCTTTTCGGCATCTAATGATATTATCATCGGGCAGTCCATAGAGTCCCTCTGTCACCTGGCTATAACCTGGAGCAGTATTCATATATTAGATGTTGTCCTCCTTCACTTCACAGATCCCGCCTGGTCTTCATGCACTATCTTAGGCAGTACTCCTCCTAACCTGCAGGCTAGGAGCTTAGTATATATCTTATAGTCAGAGTTTAGAAGGGATGTTGGTCTATACGACACGGTCTCTGTCGGGGTTTACCCGGTTTAGGGAGTACTGTTATTTGCGCCTGATGAAACGGGGGGGGGGGGGCTGATGCATTCTAGTTGTATATTGCAATGCTGCAAACAGGGGTCCTATTATGGCAGTGCCAGTTTTCTTGTAAAGTTCTATAAGGATGCCATCTGGTCCTGGTGTCTTTCCAGGGGCCAGGAGACCTACAGCCCTTATGATCTCCTGTTTGCTGATGTCTGCGTCTTAACGCGTTCCTGTTTGTCTCTCCCATCTGCTCCAGGTTTTTATAGAATCTATCCGTTTCAGGGTTGGTCCCTCCCAGGGGGTTGTCTCTTCCTCTGGTATAAAGGTTAGAGTAGTATTCTACTAATTGTTGGTTTATGTCTTTTTGGTCACTTATTCATCCCCTGCTGCTGAGGTTAGGCTATTCATGTGACACTGAACTTGTTCTTGCTTCAGCTGGTAAGCCAAGAGTTTACCACATTTATTGCTATGTCCATGAATTGTGGCTTTCTGGTGGGTAAGTGCTCGTCCTGTTTGTTTAGTATGGAGTTCATTATATTGCTCCCTTAATTGTACCAGGAGTCTGTAGGTCTCCGGTGCTCTGTTGACCCGATGTTTCCTCTCTCTCTATGATTTGTGTGTGTGTAGCTCCTCCATCTGTTTTCTCCTTTTCCTTTTGATGTGGCTGGTGTACGAAAGAGTTCACCCTCTTATAAATGCCTTGCGGGAACCCGACACCATCCCCATATTTTCTGTTGATCCCCTATTTATTGCCCAGAATTCCTTGGTCTCTGCACTGAGCTTGGCAATAAATTTCTTGCCATCGAGGATGGATCGGTCCATCCTCCAAACGTTGCAGCTTGTTTGTGCCTGGCTGGGAAGCCAGCTTACCTTCAGTGGGGCGTAGTCTGAGATTATGATAGGTAGGTATTCTGCCGATATGGTTGTTCGGATGACCCCCGATAGCAGCAGCAGGATGTGTATACTTTTGTGTGATTGGTATACATGTAAGTAGTAGGAGTAGTCCCTGGTGGTGGGGTATGTACGCCTCCATGCATTTGTAAGGTCTATGGAACCCATTTGGTCGAGCAGCAAGGTAGGTGACTTGGTAAGTTGATATGACCTTGTGGATGATCTGTCTAGGCATGGGTTTAGTACAAAGTTGATATCCCCCCATAGGATATCTCCCTGGAGGGTGGAGAGTGTGAGTGTCTGGTCCTGTATAAACTGTCTGTCATCAAAATTAGGTCCATAGGCACTCAGCAAGATCACCCTCCTCCCATACAGTTCCCCATGTACCAGTACCCATCTGCCCTGTGAGTCAGCTTGTGTGAAGATGAGTCTGAATGACAGCCGCTTGTGGATAAGTATGGTTACTACTTTTGCATGTGATGTGAATGACGAGCAAAACATCTGGCCCACCCAGTCTCTCTTGAGCTCGTTATGTTCGGTGTCAGTGGCGTGTGTTTCTTGTAGGTATGCTATAGTGGTCTGTTGTTTTTTCAAATACCCCAGCACTTAACTTCTCTTGATGGGGTGATGAAACCCCTTGATATTCCATGTGGTGACTATGGCCACTATAATCTCGGTCCGGCCCCACCCCGCGTCTGAGTTTCAAAGGACAACATGATGCGTAGCATGATTTTCCCAGTGGAGAATCTGTTGAATATAAAATCATATTTAACCTTGTGTCTCTTTCTCTTGTTCACATAACATAAACATTGGTAGTTAATATCATCAAGTAAGAAAACATAAAGATGGGTAATAAGAACAGGGATGGTCATCCTGAAAACTAGGAAGAATAGAGTAAAAGATGGATAGAGAATTCGGAAACATTTTATTTTCCTAAACTATTATTATTGGGAGTGATAGTCTAGTGCAGGGCCCCTCGGGTGTCCTGCAGCTATTCACCCTACCTTATTACAGAGTTAGTCTATAATACTTATATCTAGGCTCATAGGTCTTTGTTCTGTTATGACTCCTCATATTACTTGGTCTCAGCTCCATTGATTGGGTGATCCTTCACTGTTTAAGTTAAGGTAAGGGATGTGCACCCAGATCTTTAGGTGTAATTGCATTATATGAGGCTTTGTAGCCATCCCCCGGGATGCCCCTCTCCATCCCCTGCCCCATTAAGTAGGGGCAGGGCCCCTGTCCCTCCCCTCAACGGAGAAACCAGGTCTGGAGTGCATTTTAAATTTGGCAACCTTCCCTGAAGGCCGTGAGAATAGAAGAAAAAGGGGGGTTGATGTAAGATGCATTTCTGAAGGACAACATATCTGCAGCTGTATGTATGACATTATTTCATGCTTACAATCTCCGTTGTGCAGTCGTAAGAGCCCGAGCTTTACCAGGCACAGAAGGAAATTTAGATGCAATATCAGGGGCATCCCCAGAAGTCAGGAATAGTGGAAAGGTGCGCTCTGCAGAGTCTCGCTGTCCCCCCTCCGGGTGGGTCATCCTTTCTTGCTAGAGTGCCTTTCGTCAGAGCTGAATACGTGTGATGCCGTCCTTAAGGGTATCTGTGTGTTTCACCTCTTCCTGTCTCTCTCCCCCTCCCCCCCACGTCTCCCCTTAGGATCCTTATTTCGCTGACCACCTTCATTCTTTAGTGTCTTCTAACTTCCTTCTACAAATCCCATTCCCTCTCCCTCTCCTCCAGCTGTGGCATTGCCTGGTCCATTTGTTAACTTGCGTCCTCTTTGATCTAGCCTTCTGTGTGCATTTATCGGCTGAACATGCTGCTCTTCCTTCCCTCAAGGCTTATGTTTAAAACTTTTGTTTTTTTGCCGTTTAATTACTGTTCCCCATTGGGTTGCGCCTCTCACCCTTTCAGTATTAAGTTCCTCTACACTAGCCCTCAGAAAGCACAGTCGATAGCTCAAGTGTGCGGCTCCTCCCTAATTTCAAAACGCTCCTTTGTCCGTGCATATTGGAGCTCCTAGAATCAGCATTTCTTTCAGCTTAGTTCAGTGTTGCTATGCTTAGCTTTATCCACAGAGCAGCTCCCACGCTATCAAAGACTTCCCCTGCCTCTATGCCAAGTAGGGGTCAACTTGGTTATGCACCCTGTGGTGCCACATGGAGTTCCCAGCAATTGGGAGGTATGCTAGGAATTTGTTTCTCAGTTGAGACCAATTGGGGCCATCATCCTCATTTGGAATGGGGGTGGGTGTAACTCTAGCCCGATTCTGTGCTGAGGCAAACAAGTGAATTATGAAATTAATTATGAAATGAGGGGTTCAACCCTCGCATTCCTGTTAGCATCGTGGAGCCCCGAGTGATTTTTCTGGTGTTGACTAGTGAGGGAACCCTGCAAAACCCCTCTCCCGATTGTCAGATTGCTGTTACACATCTTGCAGCTGTTTGTTCAGGGGTCATTGTGTTACTAATTTGTGGGCATTTCACCTCATAGTTGTCCTTTTCCTGGGGTGCTTGATAAGGATCCTTGTACCAGTATATCTTTGTCAAAGTTAGTGGGGGGTCGATCCCTACAGTCTCCATCTCCCAGTTCTCTCTTGTTGTGTTCCTTCAGTGGTGTACCCCCTTGGTCCCAGCATTTTTCCCCCATCCCCCATGTATTATAGCAGTGTCAGTGGCTCAGCAGGTAGCACACTCGCCACTGAGGCCGGAAGATCAGAAGGTACTGGGCCCACTCCTGTTTAATACCTATATCTCAGATATCTGAAGAGGTATCAGGAGTGGGATGAGCCTCTTTGCTGACAACTCGAAATTGTGGTTGGTGGTAGATGAGGAGGACCTGGAGACCCTGGGGAGGTGGTCCTGCACCGGGAAACGCAGGGTGCTCCACCTGGTGGCCAAAAACCCAGCGCATGTGTACACCTTGGGAGCGGAGACACTACAAGTTTCTAGGAGGGAAAGGACCTCGCGGTGGTGGTGGATGCCAAAATGAACAACTCAGAGCAGTGTAGAAGGGCTGCAGTCCAAGCAAATAAAATGCTGGGGTGCACTGCCAGGGGGATAACCTCAAGGAGCCGAGAGGTGCTCCTTCCGCTATATAATTGCCTGGTTAGGCCGCACCTTGAATACTGCGTGCAGTTTTGGCGTCCTTATTTAGAAAAGGATGTTGCTCTTCTGGAGAGGATCCAGGGGAAGGCAGCCAGCATGATCCAGGGTCTGGGGGAAAGGCCCTATGAGGAGCGGATAGGATCTCTTTTTACAGGTTTTCAACAAAGTTTCTGGCTTTGTGGGGATCAATAAAGAAAACTGTCTTTCCTGCCGATGTGATCCTTAGCTTCGCAGGCATCCAGAGGGCGAACTGAACATTTTTTCTTTTTAAAATTTCTTTGGTAGCTGCAAATTCTTTTCTGTGGACAAACAGTTCGGCGCTGATGTCCAGGTATAATCGCAGGGTGTATCGCTGAAAGCGGAGACCCCGTTCTCATCTGACTTTCTGCATGATCATCTCTTTAGTGGAGTAGTCCTTCAATTTGACTAGGATGAACCATGGAGGTCCCCCTGATGCCAGTTTGCTTCATGGGGCTCTATGTGCACGTTCCACTGTTACTACTTCCTGGAAGCCGTTCGGGGCCAGGAGGTCCTGAAACAACTTGCTAAAGAATTTCTCCGGTTGGCTTCCTTTAGCATTTTCTGGGAGACCGACTGCCTTTATTGTTTCTCTACGATTGTGGTTCTCGAACCAGTCCTCCTTTTGTTGCGGAGTTGAATGATTTTTTTTCATGTTTTTTTTTTATTTTTTAAATATTCTTTATTTTTGTTTCTCATCATAACAGCAGGGATACAGTTCATATAATGTTAGTACACAATACAGTCATCATTCAACAGGGCTCGACATAGCAGTGCAAAAAACACTCGGCTCCATGTTTCCTTAATACATCAATACATCAGAACCAGGGACCCATAAAGACTCATAATATATCATCCGCCTTATCCATTAATTTCTCAGGAAAATGTATGGGGGTACTCATTTATGTAAAAAATACCCTGGATTCAACTGAGGTTATCATGCACCACAATGACACAACTGGCAGCGAATCAGTCTTCGTACACCTCACCCTGGGCTCCAGTAGGCACCTCACCATAGGGTGCGTATACATCCCTCCTAAAAATGCCCATCAAGCCCTGGAGGCAATCCTCCAGGACACAAATACGTCCCCACTGAACACCTCTTACTGGGAGACTTCAACTTGAACTGGGCGCAGGACTCCACCCAGTCCCTATTGGGCCTGATACAAGATGCTAACTTTGTACAGGTAATTTTTGAACCCACCAGACTGAACCACAAAACAGGGATTCACTCCACCCTAGATTGGGCTGTAGTGACTAACCCCTGTAATATCCAGTCTGTAGGCATCCTGGCTGATGCCCTGAGCGATCACTCTATCTTCTGTATCTGGAAGAATAGGGTGCCCAGAGTGCCACCTCGTCTTATGCATGTATGGGATTACACCCCCGAACAATTCTCTGCTCATCTAAGCAACCTAGACTGGATCCCGATCAAGCGTCTCCCTAACCTGGACAAGGACGAGGCTGTGGCCTTCTTTCAGAGGACGTTTATCAAGGTAGCTAACCTCCTGGCCCCCATGAAAAACCTGCGTGCCAAGGGCGGCTGTTACAAATGGGTAACTCTGCCACTAAAGGCCCTCATGACTCTACGGAGACGAGGCTTGGAGAAAGTTCAAGCACTCCTCCTTACAGTTAGACCTCGTGGCATACAAAACCCTTAGGAACAAATGTAAAGTGGCTATAAAAAAGGCAAAAAAAGAGTACGTCACAGGCCTTCAGAAAAATAACCTAGGTAACCCTAGACTTTTCTGGGCCCACATCAACGAACTGGTAAAGGGGAAAGGCAAGTCAGAACCTGGCCCCATTGAGGTCAGTGGACAGCTAATTCACGAGGGCCCTTTAATCGCCTCCTCCCTAAACCACCACTTCACTAACCTAGACCCCTACAAGACTGGCCTACCCCCCCACCACCACCACCACCATGGATCCCAGCACAAGGGGTTCCCCCCTGACCTCGACCGCCCATCCTTTCAGCTACGATTAGTCAAGCCCAAAGAGGTCCTGCTACAGCTGAAAATTTTAAAAACCTCTGGCTCGGGGTTGGGGGCCTGATGGGATTCACCCCAAGCTACTGAAGGATGGGGCCCCGGCCTTGGCCATACACCTATCCTGGCTCATCAACCACTCTGTGAAGGAGGGCATCATTCTCACATAGTGGAAACAGGCACACGTGGTACTGATCCACAGGGGTGGCCGCCAGGAGACAATTGGCAACTATAGACCAATCTCCCTACTCTGCATCCTGTCAAAAATACAGGAAAAGCTGATCTATGGACTACTCGGCGGCCCATAAAATCCTGGCACCCTCCCAGCATGGCTTCAGAACTGGGCATGGGACAGACACTGCACTGACCAAATTTGCTACAGACTTTCTCCAAGGCTTAGACAAGGGTACCCCTACCGGTGCGGTCTTCATAGACCTTTCCAAGGCCTTCGATCTAGTCTACCACAAACTCCTTCTTACTAAACTAAACAACATAGGTCTAGACTGCCACGCACTAAAGTGGTTTGAGAGTTATTTAACCGTCCGGACTCAGAAGGTAAGGTGGAAGGACGCCCTGTCTGGGCCACTCCCACTAAAAGGGGGGGTACCTCAAGGGTTGATACTTGGCCCCCCTCCTATTCCCCCTGTTCACTAATGAACTAGCTGACCACTGTGGCAGAAGCTATGTCATCCAGTTCGCGGACGATGCAGTCATCTACTGGTTCACCGGCAACCTGGAAGAACTTAGCCCCCTACTCCAAGAGGACCTCCAGTCACTGGAGCACTGGTTCACCGAGAACAGAATGGTCCTCAATACATTCAAAACTAAAGCAATGCTGTTTGGTCCTAGAACACTTGGTCAAGACAGAACACAGCACCCACAACTCACCATTGCATCTGGCTACTGCCTAGAAGTTGTGCCTTCCCTGAAATACCTCGGCCTAACCCTGGACCAGGGCTTCACCCTGAAGTACCATGTGGACTCGGTCACCAAAACCTTAGATGGGAAACTAGGCATCCTCTACTGGCTGAAAGACCAGCTAGTACACGAAGCCAGAACCTCAATCGCCACCAGTGTCCTTCTCCCTATACTCTTATACGCTGCCCCAGTTTTGCAAGGGTTGGGTAAGCTGGAGAGAAACAAACTACAGGTGCTGTACAACAAGGTGTCCTGCTTCGCCTCACAGGCCAATCCTAGGGAGCACCACTGTGACTCCCTTACATTCCTATACTGGCCCTCATTGGAGGCGCGCCTCCAATACCCTCTGCTCTGCCTAGCACACAAGCTAATAGGACTGATCCCCCACCCAGCCTCTCTGGCCTCGTGGCTTTAAAGGCCAATCACCAACACCTCCATACAACTGGCCAAACTCTCCTAGATGTCCTCAGTGTCAGAACCATGATGGGCGGCATGTCATTTGCCCTCACCGCTCCAACACTGTGGAACCAGCTCCCTCCTGGGGTGCAGGAAGCCCCCACTATCAAAAACTTCCACACTAGGCTCAAGGCCCACCTAGCGGAGGCCAGGACTTGCCGCTGTACCGGCCCCTGACGGGAAGAGAGGGTCAAATTACTAACCAGGTCCTAGTCTCCGCCACTAACTACAATTCATGTCACTCTGCAAACATCCGCACAATTGGTGTCCCTGACGACCAACCAGTTCAGTTCCTTCCATCACCTCCCTACTAAGAATCACAAATGCAAATAGGATGCTGGGATGTATAGGCAGGGGCATCACCAGCAGGAAAAGGGAGGTCATAATTCCGCTATACAAGACACTAGTGAGGCCCCACCTGGAGTACAGTGTACAGTTCTGGAGACCATACCTACGTAAGGACATAGACAGGGTAGAGAAGGTTCAGAGGAGGGCAACAAAGATGGTGCATGGGTTGCATCACAAGTCATATAAAGACAGGTTGAAGGAACTGAACATGTACTCCCTGGAGGAGAGGAGGGAGAGAGGGGATATGATAGAGACATACAAGTATCTTACAGGGAGGAACAGGGTGCAGGAAAACACTATTTTTAAGCGAAAAAGATGTTTCAGGACTAGAGGGCATGGGATGAAGTTGGAGGGAGGACGATTCAGAGGAAACATGAGAAAGAATTTCTTCACAGAACGGGTAGTGGACAAGTGGAACACCCTGCCAGAGGAAGTGGTGGGGGCTGAAACAATCACGGGATTTAAGAATGCATGGGATAGACATAAAGGAATTCTAGAGGTCAGGGTTAAGGGGAAATAGACTTCTAGGAAAACAAACTGAACTTACAAGCTCAAATGGGCAGACTAGGTGGGCCATAGGCCCTTATCTGCCGACACTGTCTATGTATCTATGTAAATGATATTCTCTCAGGAATGGATAAAGGCCACATCACCTTGGCCATTTTTATCGACCTGGCCAAAGCTTTTGATGCCATCTCCCACACACTCCTGCTAGACAAACTCAGCACTGCCGGCCTCTCCAACCATACTACTAACTGGTTTCAGGCTTACTTGTGTGGCAGACATCAAGCAGTGAAAATTGGCCCCCACATATCTACCCCCTCCCTATCTCAACGGGTGTCCCCCAAGGATCAGTCCTGGGCCCGATCCTATTCTCAGTATTCCTAAATTACCTCCCGCTAGCCTGCTCCCACTCATCCATTCAAATGTATGCAGACGATACCGTGCTATACACCACTGGCCCCTCCGCGGAAGCAGTGCACGACCTACTACAGCAGGATTTCAGCGTTGTACAACACTGGCTCAGAGCCAACCAACTATTCCTAAACGATAAAAAAACAGTCTCACTAACTTTTGGCTCGCAACCACGGCTATCTCGACTTGTCACTTGCCCCTCATTCCTAACCCTGGACCTTTCTCCCTTGGAGTCCTGCACCTCATTCAGATATCTGGGCGTCTGGCTCGACCAATACCTAGACTTCTCAACACATGTCGAATCACTACACAAGAAATTGCATCCTAAACTGGGGGCCCTTTATCATAACAAAGGCTGCATGTCCACCCTGGTCCGGCGTGAACTTGTACAAAAGATGATACTCCCGATATTTGATTACAGGGATGTGGTCTATGATGCCGCCTCACCATCAAACCTGGCCAGCCTGGACACACTCTTCCACTCCTTCTGCCGTTTCATACTGGAGCGCCCAAAACTGACACACCACTGTGACCTATACAGCTCCCTGGTCCTTCCCTCACTCTCTGCCCACAGACAAATCCACTGCACTAGAGTTGCTGCTAAATTCTGGATCCAGACCCTTCCACCTTACCTGGGCACCACCTTAATGACTCAACCCCCATCTGCCTACTCACTACGACACTCTGATACCAGGCTCTTCCAAATCCCTCTCATGCACACCTCTATGGATTACTCGGCGTTCAAATACCGATTACCAAAACTCTGGAATGACCTGCCTGCTGATATCTGCCACTCCACCAACCACAGCCTCCTCAACACACGGCTCCTCGAACATTTCCTTACGGCCTGCTCTTGTTCCCAGCCTACACAATCTTAAGTCCTCCTGACCATGGCTTCCTCCACCTGGTAATTAATAATCTATGCACTGGCTAAATTGGGTCCGTAGTCTAGCTTGTTCCTCTCTCAAAGCTGTCAACTTGTAGGTGATTTAAATTCCCATTGCAACGAATGGGATTTCACTGTGAATGTTAGAAACAAGTATTGCATGCCTGCCCTAGCTACCCATTGTATAATGTATCATGAACTACTATGTACAGAACATATATGTATGCTTCCTTTCACTTATGCCCCCTCCCCTGATTTCCCCAGGTCGCATCTGGAAACGAGTGGTTCCCCGCTCAGTATGCCTGCCTGGTTAAACTATTAAATAAATAAATAAATCCATCTCGATAAGTTTATCATTTAGTTATTTCATGTCACGCTGTATGGAGTTAAGTTTTTCACTTATTCCAGCAAATCCCTGTCTCATTTCAGACAGTAAGAGGGTTTGTTCCGGCAGGGGTGTCTCTTCATTCTGTTGTTCCCCATTCATCACATTCTGGGTTGTTGTGTTTGTTCTAGCTGGCTGTAGATGTTGGATTTTTCGGTGGCATATTTAAGTCCCTTTCACAGTACTGTAGGATATTTTTTGTGCCTTCAGTTGCGTGTTTGTTTCCCAGCAGCCTTTTTTCTTGTTTTAGCCAGTTTGGGGAACATTATATTCTTTTATATTGGGCTGAATTGTAATGCATACACAGAGCTCTAGCTGTTGGCTGCTGTTCATTCGGTGGCCATCTTGGAATCATCCAGACAATTTTTTACCAAGGCTACCACCCTGGGACCCACTCCCAGGCTGGCTAACTTGTTTATTAATCTTTTGTGTGAGACTGTGTCAAATGCCTTGCTAAAGTCTAGGCCGCATCCACAGCCCCTCCCTAGTCTACTACTTTGTTCATCCAGTCAAAGAAATATATTAGATTCGTCTGACATGACCTTCCTGCTGTGAATCCATGCTGCCTTGGGTCCTGTGCCCTGCTGACCTCTAGGTACTAAACAATTCTTTCTTTCAGAAGTGATTCCATAATTTTCCCTACCACTGAGGTCAAACTAACATGGCTGTAGTTTCCTGCCTCTGTACTCCCACTTTTGTGGAGTGGAATAACATCCGCCTTCTTCCAGTTCTCGGGTACCACACCATCCTCCCATGATTTGTTAAAAAGGGTAGTCAGTGATACCACTAGTTCTCCCCTTAGTTCTTTTAGAATTCTGGGGTGAATCCCATCAGGCCCCATTGCTTTGTCCACCTTGCGTTTTAGGAGTTCTTTCAGGACCCTTTCTTCTGTGAATGGACTGGTATCGCGCCCCCCCCCCCCCAATCCAGAGTGCTTCTATTGTTTGGCTTAGGTACCTCCCTCCCTCTCCTCTTCTTTTGTGAATACTGAGCAAAAGTATTTGTCCAGGATCTCTGCCTTTTCACTGTCACCCTCTGCCTACCTCCCATTCCCTTTATTAAGCCTCACTGTCCCTCCCTTGGTCTTTTTGTGCTACCTAATGTACCTATAAAAGGTTTTATCCCCCTTCTTAACCAAGTTGGCTATCTTTTCCTCTGTTTGGGCCTTTGCTGTTTTGACTGCCTTCCCTGCTTTAACTTTTATTTTTTTTATTTATTAAAATCTTGGATGACACTTGTGAGCGGATGCTTGTTGAGAGGTTCTACATCAGATACAGTAACACAAGAAGACACAATAAAGTTACAGTAATTATACATACAGAGTACAAAAAAATTTAACAGTACATGGGTTGCAGTGACAGTTACACAAATTGTGCTAAGGCATAGTACGTGGTATGCCAGCGTCCTGCACAAGAGAAAGGCGCAGAGGCAGACTGTTAGGGTGAGATAGGGAGGGACAGTGGGAGCTGGGATAGGAAGGGCAGAGGGAAGGAAAAGAGCCAAGGGGTAGGGAGTAGGAGGCAAGTGCTAGGGCAAAAGGGGTGAGAGGCAAGTGCTTGGGCAAAGGCTTAGCTTGGCAGGTCAGGAGTTGGAAGTGCTGAGGCAGACTAAAGCTCTGGGTGCAGACTAGCAGGGGCATCTACAGGTACTATTGTCGATGAGGTGCTGACTGAGTTTGCGCTTAAAGAAACCAAGGGTTGTGACTCCGGCTATGTCAGGTGGTAGACCATTTGTCCACAGAGGGGCCCGGTGAGGAAAGGATCACTGGGCCATAGTTATGCAGCACCTGAGCACATGCAATACTTGTGTAGTTGAACTCCTGGTGTGCCTGACATGTATAGGTGGTGACACAAGGCTCAGAATTCCTTGAGGAAGTAAGTATAGTGTGACCTTTTTTACGAGTAGGGAGGTTTGATAAAGTATTCTTTCCTTCGGTTGAAGCCAGCCTGATCGTGCATAAAGCTCACAGGTGTGGGTGAGTTTTGGGACATTGGTGAGCAGGCGGCAGGCTTTGTTTAAGGCTGTTGAGAGGCATTGGAGCACTGTGTCAGTAGCAGAGCCATAGATAGCTAGGCCATAGTCAATCAAGGTGATGACTCTGAGTGAACTGTTAATTGCCAAGTTCAGAGCTTCATAGGTCAAGCAGTGTCTGTGCCTGTAGAGGATACCGATCCTGGTGTTAAAGGCTTTGGCCGTGATGTCAGTGTGCTGTGTGTAAGACAGGGCAGTGTCCAGTGTGATTCCAAGGTACTTGAAATGGGGGACTAGTTCCAGAGTGTTACCAGAGTCATTCTGAATTGCCAGGGGATAGCCTTTTAGCTTGTTTTGGGCTGTGGCGAGCATGGTCTTGGTCTTTTTATAGTTTATGACCAGTTTTTTCTCTTTGAACCATTTTTCAGCTGCTGCGAAGCCACTCTGGAGGTCATATTCCAGCAGTTGCGGGATTGAGGTTCCTAGTATCATCTGCATAGAGGAGCATGCGGCTGTTGCAATCACCCGGGAGGTTGTTTAGGAAGACACTGAAGAGTTAACGGGCCGAGTATGGATCCCTGTAGTACCCCTGATCTGATCAGTCTACTTTCTGATAGAATGTCCCCGATCTTTACTTGCTATGATCGCAGGCTAAGATAGTTACAAAACCATGCTACGACTTCTAGGGCTAGCCCTGTGTCAGAGAGATGTTCAAGAAGGAGGGCATGATGGACCGTGTCAGGTGCCTTTGATAGGTCAACAAAGGCTGCCCCTACAGTGTGCCCTTTGTCAAGAGCACTGTGTATGAATCTGGTAAATTCCAGGAGAGCCGTGATGGTGCTGTGCCCAGCTCGGAAACCATACTGTTCTGGGCATAGGAACTGATATTGATTGAAGTACTCCACCAGCTGGTCAGCCACAATCCTTTCAAGGGCCTTGGAGAGTGGGGGGAGTATGGAGATTCGCCTGTAGTTGTTTTGAAGAGACCGGTCACCACCTTTGTGTACCGGGGTGACTGGCAGCTTTCCAGATTTGGAGGAATTTGGAGTGGCAGAGGGGTAGATTCTTTGTCAGCGGATCAAGTACTTCGGCTAGTGTTAGTCTAACAAAGTGTAGGTCCAGAGAGTCCCCACTGTGCCTTGATTTGCAGAGGGCTTTTTCAAGATATTTTCTAGCAGCGGCTTCGGAGACCAGTTTGAAATGGAAGAGTGGCTGGCTTGATCATACTGGGGTCTTCTTACTGACCCCTGGAGCAGGGATATTGAAGAAGTTTGTCGGGAGCACACTACTGAGATCAGAGAAGGTGAAGTTCAGAGAGTTAACGATGAGCAGGGGGTCCAAGGTAGGAACGTTCTAAGCATTTAGCATGGCTGGGGCTATTTTAGGGTCCTTACCAGTGATATCGTTTAGATTTACCCAGAATGATTTGCTGCTATTCCAGGTGTTAGTGAGCGCTTCCTTGTAGAATTAGCTTTTTGCCTCACTAACTGCCTTTGTGCACTCATTGCGGGCCTTTTTATACCTTTGGATGTTAGTTGGTGTGCCATGTGCCCATGCTGTTTGCCAGAGTTGGTCTCTTGTGTTTAGTTGCACCAGTAGTTCCGGGGTAATCCAGGGATTTATAAGTCCTCTGGTTCTTCACTCTGTAACGGGAGCGAGTTTGTCACCGGCAGCATTGAATTTTGAGATAGAGAGATCTAGTGCAGTGTCCACATCCATGGTTCCATACAGGTCCAACCAGTCCTGCTGCTTTAGGTTGTCCTTTAGTTGCAGAAGGTGGCCCTTTAGGAGTAGGCGTTTTTTTTTTTTTTTTTTTTACGGTTCTGGCAGGAAGTTTGTGGTAGTTGTTGTTCCAGAGGAAACTGACAGGGAAGTGGTCGCTCAATGAGTTGGGGAGCACGGTGAGACCTGTGATGTGGGAAGGGTGGTTTGAGAGAACCCAGTCCAGAAGTGTGCTGGTGCCTGTCTTGTAATTGGTTCGAGTCAGTGTGTCCACCAGTTGGGAGAAATAGATTGTGGCAAGGGTATCTTTGATGGTGTTAGCAGCAGGTGAGACCCAGTTGATGCTGAAGTCTCCCAACAGCATTGTTTCAGAATTTAAGCTCAATGTGCTGATGTAGTCCAGTAGGTTGTTGATTCCAGGTGTGATCTGCTTAGCTGGGACATATATTGACGGTAGGGTGAGTACTCTGTTTTGTGCTGCTAGCATTAGTTTGATGGCTAGTTCTTGGAGATTGTCATTGCTGGGTGGTGGAGGTATGGCATATCCCTAGAGTGTATTTCTGGTGTAAATGACACATTCTCCACCTCTTTGAGTGCCGGTCCTGTCGGTACAGGGTGTAGCCGGGCAGAGATATGGCAGTATCTGGTATTTTCGGGGAAAGCCATGTTTTCACAACAGATTTGACATCAGGGAGGTGTTGAGAGACCCAGGCCTTGAGACTGTCCATTTTTGGGAGGAGGCTGCAGATGTTTAGGGATGAGAACACGAGACCTGTAGTTTTACGCTGTCTAGCATTGAGAGTCGTTGGAGGGCCAGGGTTGGGATGCACATTGCCAGACGGCAGGAGTAGGAGAAGCAAGAGCAGTCTTAGGAGCTGTTCCTGTATTAGTTTTTTCTGTTGTTGCCTTGCTCGTCTGCTGGGTGCCTGCGTTTTCATTTTTTGAATATTGCTTGACGGTAGGAATAGTAGTAGCAGCAAGCGAGCAATGTGGTCCAGTAAGAGTTTAAATTTTCTTGACCGCTGCCTTTTGCTGGATGCAAGTACTTTAGTGGTGCTAAAGTGGGCAAATCATCCAAGGATGAGCGGTACCATGGAGGGATCTTTTGGGTGACAGCACTGTGACCAGGTCCTGGGATCCCCATGCTGGGTGTATCTTTTGGACCCCCTGGTAGGGGGAGGTGATTGTGACCTACACATTAAGTATGGTCTCCTGGTGGTTTAGATGAGAGGAAGGAGGCAATCTTGTGCATGGAGGTCCCGTTGGAGTATTCCCATAATAGGAATGGCAGTGAAGTGTTGAACTGACACCAACCCCACCCCCACCCTGTAGAGACCGACAGCCATTGGGGTGTGCCCTTGGGTCATTGGCCATAATTGCGTGCCATTTCATCTCACCCTATCCTGCAGACACCAACAAGTGTTACATTGTGCCTTGGGGTCTTTGGGCCTTATGCTCAGCCCATTCCATAAGGAAATACGCTGAGATGGGTGCAGTATAGGAGAATGGGGTGAACTTTGGGGCCGAATAGTCCAAGGCACACCTCAGTTACTGTCATTGGCTGCAGGGTGGGGGTGGAATGGCATGAGCATTACAGCCGACAGTCCCAAGTCACATCATTGACACCTTTCAGTCTCTACAGGGTGGGGTGTTACGGTTGGAAACCCTAATGCCCCGGGTGCTTGTTGGTATTTTTACTCCAAATTTTCAACATGGGCTTTTTGTGACCCCACCTCATGAACAGTGGCACTATCAGTTCGCTAGCCAAAAGATTATTTTGTACGCGCCACAGGTATGAAAGCACATTTTGGGCAGGATGTGAAAAATGACAGCTCTACTGTTCATGAGGAGGCGCAAAAAACTGGCAATATTGAAAATCTGGAGTGGAAATATGAAAAATTGAAGTCATGAGTGTGCGTAGAAACTGCTCAACACACGCCCATAACGCAATTATTTTTGGGATTTTTGTAACTAAATTTCCAACATCGGCATTTTAGGACCTCCGCTCATGAACAGTGTCACTGTGATTTTGTTAATCTGTCCCGAACATTGATTTCCGACAGCGAATGCGGCATTGTGCGCCACATGTGTGAAAACACATTTTGGGCAGGATGTGAAAAATGACAGCTGCACTGTTCGTAAGGAAGTGTGAAAAAATGGTAATGTTGAAAATCCAGAGTGAAAATCTTAGAAAAAAAAAATAAATAAATAAAAAAATTGTCAAAGTTACAAGCGTACATGGAAACTGCGCAATGCACGCTCGTAACAATCATTTAGTGGAATTATTTCACCAAATTTTCAACATTGGCATTTTGGGACCTCCGCTCATGAACAGTGTCACTGTGATTTTCTTAATCTGTCCCGATTTGATTTCCCACAGCGACCGCGCTGTTCTGCACCGGAAGTGCAAAAACACATTTCGGCCAGGATGTGAAAAATGACAGCTGTACTGTTAATTGATTTATTTCAAATTCAGATTAATACCTTTGAGCCGGGGGCTCGTTTACAAAGGCTCCAAGTCAACAAGGAATACAAGACATTTACAGGTGATGAAACATTGCAGAACAGAAAGACATCGGCTAACAAGTGGTATTAGTGTGCAGTTACAACATTAAGCAGGGTACAAGAAGTAAGGAGAAACAGGACCACACTTCCAGAGAAACATATTAATGCAGCACTAATTAAGTGCAGTGCAGTGTTTAACAATCATGTTACAGTTCAGACGGGGTGCTTCCAGTCTGCAGAAATGCATGTTTTAGCAGCCAAGGTGAGGCTTTGTCAAGGGGAGGTAGTAGGTGGTGGGAGGTGGGAGGGGGAAGTGGGCAGTTGTGGAACAGGAGGGTGGGACTGAGAGAGGGTAGCGTTTGACGGGTGTGAGAACTGCCTTCAGAGGCCAAGTGGGTTAACAGAAACACTGGCAGTCAGATTTGCTGGCAAGAAGAGATCAAGCCCATTTTTAAAGTAGCCAAGTCTGGGGAGTTGGCAAGGTCTGCAGCAGATCATTGAACAACCAGGCCCACAGTAGGAGAGGGATCTTTGGCCAAGGGGTGGTTGTTTGAAGGAACAGTTAGAACAGTCCTTGAGGCACTCCTTGTGCATTTAGATGGTTGTGCAGGCTCAAAGAGGGCTGAAGTAGCCGAGGCATGGACCCCATCAGGGACTTTTCACAGGAGGCAGGCCTGGTATTGGAGTCTGTGGTGGAGTGGAGCCGCCAGTTTCCTTGTATAGGTCACAAGAGTGAGTGATTTTGTGTACTCCCAGGACCAGGCGGCAGGCCTTGTTGAAGATGGTTTTGACCTTTTAAGCGCTGTGTCTGTGCCTGCCCATATATGACAAGACCATAATCCACAGATGAGAGAACTGAACTGCATGTAACAAGTTTCAGGGCAGCCGGTGTCATTGAGGTGCGATGTCTGTACAGGATGCCAAGCTTCATGTTGGTGGACTTTACCAGTTGCTCAGCATGGGCAGTGAAGGTGAGGGTGCCATCAAGGTGAATCCCTAAGTACCTGAATGTATTGACTTGGTCTAGTACTTCTCCTTCGCTACTAAGCATATGCAGTGAGGACCCTCGAATCTTGCTCTGTGGGGTGCTGAAGAGCATGCTCTTTGTCTTTTTGTAGTTGAGTAGCAGTTTATTTCGGGAGAACCAGGATTCCAATGCACGAAAATTGTGCTGAAGTTCAGAGCTAATTGATCCCAGGTCTTTCTCTGGGACGGAGATAACGGCATCGTCTGCAGAGAGTACGGAGTGTGCAGGACAGGTAGAAGGCATGTCATTTATGAAGAGGCTGAATAAGAGAGGACCGAGGATAGAACCTCATGGGACCCTAGGTTTACTTCCCTGGGCTCAGAGATTATATTGCCAATCCTGACCCGTTGAGATCTATGGGTTAGGTAGCTATGGAACCAGGCCACAGATTCCATTGACAATCCTGTAGAGAGGAGACATTTCAGTAGCAGTTGGTGATTGACTGTGTCAAAGGCCTTGGTGAGGTCTATGAAGATAGACCCCACCACCATCCCTTTATCCAGGGCCCCATAAAGCTGAGTGGTGTACTCTACTAGCGCGGTGACAGTGGAGTGGTTTTGTCGGAATCCTTGTTGTTGCAAGCAGAGAAGGCTATGCTTTTCTAGGTACTCAGTTGTTCTGAGACCACCCTTTCAAGTGCTTTGGAGAGGGGGGGTAAAATCGAGATGGGCCGGAAGTTTGCTAAATTAGCTCTGTCTTCTGATTTAAAAACAGGTGTGACTAGAGCCTCTTTCCACCTGTCAGGGAAGATGCCAGATCTTAGAGAGGCATTGAATACCTTGGTGAGTGGTGCCACAAGTTTGTTTAATGTGAGTGCTACCATCTTCATATCGATCGTGTCACTTCCCATCCTGGTCTTACTAAGGACCCGTTTGATATATTTGACGGTCTCACCTGTGGAGATTTGCCTGAAGTAGAATGGTGGGGTAACATTATCCTGTGGTGATGGAGTGTTGAGGTTGTGCTGCTGGCCTGCAAGGGTGTGATTCAGGTATTCAGGGGGCAACACATTGCTGAGGTCCGTGAATGCAACATTAAAAGCATCAGCGATTTCCTCTGGGTCTTGCAATGTACCTGAGGTGGTAACTATAAGGTCCAGTGGGGCTCTTGAGGCTGTACCCATGAGAGATTTTACAGAGTCCCAGAACTCCCTCCCTCTACCTCAGGTCTTTCCTAGGAGGTCATTGTAGTAAGCTGCTTTCGCCAGATGTATGAGTTTTGTGCAGGTATTTGTAGCTGCCTTATAAGTGTGGGAGTCAGCTAGATTCCAGGTGGCTTTGGCCCTATGCCACAGGTGATCTCTGAGTCCCATGCGTTCAGTTAGAGGGCTGGATAGCCAGGGGTTGGAGATTCCTCTGACTTTCTTTGTTTTGTAAGGAGCAAAGATGTCACAGGCTTTAGTAAAAATACTGCAGAAGTAATCCAGTGCTTGATTTCCGTCCTTGACTCTATCCAGTGGGGACCAGTCAATCCCTTTTAGGTAGTGCCTGAAGGAGTCTAGTTGATCAGGCCTTAGTGATCTGTTCACGGTGGTCTTTGGCTCGTAAGGAGGTGTTTAAAATTAAAAAAAAAAAAAATGCCGATGTTAAATCTGGAGTGAAAATATTACAAATTCGCGAAGTAACGAGTGTGTGTGTAAACTGCGCAACTCATGCTCGTGATAGTCATTTTTTGGAATTTTTTCACTAGATTTGCAACATAGGCTTTTTGGGAACCCAACTCATGATCAGTGACACTGTTATTTCGTTAATCGGTCCCGAAAGGTGATTCCGTACAGTGACAGCGAAATCACCTTTCAGGACCAAATAACCAGATGACAGTCACTGAATTAGTGAGATGGGGTCCCAAGAACCCCATGTTGAAAATTTGGTGCTCAAATTATGCAAAAATTGATGAGATATCCACATAAGTTGGAGAAACCTCATTTATGCCATTAGACAGCTTACCGGCATTTCTTCAGTTTGCGGTGGCTTTGAAGAGTGCAGACATGTTCTCGGTCCACCGAAGATCATCGCACCCAGCTCCGGAGGTAAGTACTGGGCGAGGGGGTGTGAGGAGGTGGGGTGCGGGTTGGGGGAGGAGGCACTGGGCATAACATGGGACTTTTTTTATTTTACAGATAAAAAAAAAAAAAATTGCGGGAAGGATTTCTTTTTTGACAGGTGGTTTGGTATGCTGGGGTGGGCTCCCAGCGTGCCATGTGAGTATTTGTTTGGGGGTAGCTGATGGGGTTGGGCAATCTCTGTCTGCACATACAGAGTGTTTTTTTTTTTGGGGGGGAGGGGTCAGATGCAAATAACATAAGAAACCGAACCGTAGGGAGGCACCAAACAGAATAAATAATTGTGTCGCTGACTTCCAACTCCTTTCTACGGCGCTGACTGATTCATGTATTGCATGTAACAACCCTCACGCAGCCTGTTCATAAAAAAAAACAATCTGGGTGCATTTGCAATGCCCTCCTCTGCTGCAGCAGCAGTGAGTGCCTTCTGTATCACACCTTTTTCCCTGTGACCCAGGCCTAGTTGAACACCTTCACCTGAGCAGGGAACACAAGGCCTCCTGACTGCCTGTCCTAGATTCCCGTTAAACAGTGCCTCTCACAGGATGCCCAGCTGCCTGTGGCTCCCCCTCCCCCCAGGTGCATGGCCTTCGGCTGCTGCTGCCGCTGCGCACCCTACCCCTTGGCAAGACCTGGCGACTGTTGCAGATTCAAATAGCAGGGTTTCCTCTTCCTCCCAGCACACTGCTGCAGCACATCTGGGAATCTGCTGTACATTCTGGTACAAACCAGACCGCGACACTGTAAAGTAGCGACAGCAGGAGGACCCGAGTTAGTCCCTTCGTATTCATTTCATGATCTTGGTAAACCGTTGCCGATTTTGTGCCCTCGTCCCTGTGGGTGGCACAAACCTGACGGTCAGCTCTGTTCAGACCACGGAGTTCGAGAGCGGAGTGTGTACTCACCCTCAGTTCCAGAGTTTGGGAGTGTGCCGCGCTGATGGAGATGGCAGTAGGCATGGGAGTTTCCAGCAGACTTACGGGACCCGCCGTCTGGACTTTACTCAGACTGATTCACAGACCGGTGTCGCTCTCCCTCATTGATGCCATCTTGGGAAACCAGCAAGACAAGCTGCTATTTGTTGCTGCAATCAGGAACTGCCCTAGCAGCAAAAACAGCTGATTCTCCAATTAAGGGGTGCTCCCTGATTGCAGTGGCAAATTTTTTTCAAGTTGGTGTCAGGCTTCTCAACTGCTGTCATAGACAGCATGCTGTGCTATTGGTGCCACAGAGCCAGCTGGAAAAAGCAGTGGTGCCATTGGCCACAGCAGAACTGCACCTCCAAAATCTGCTTCCCCACTCCAAGCTACCACAATATGTTGTCTGCGCTGCGCGCATAAGACAACATAAAAATGACAGCATCTTCCTCAAATAGTATAAGCTCTGTAGAGGAACAGATGTCTGACAGTGAATTAAAAAAAAAAAAACAGGAACCCAAGGTTTGACCCTTCTGGAACCCTATACAAAATCAGAAAAGACTCTGACTGAGATGGCTGTCCAGTGTGCCTTCCCTTTAGATAATTTGCAGACCAACATGGTACCTCCTTAGAAAAAAAAATGTAACCTACCCAGTGATTTAGTCAGCAGGTTGTGGTCTACAGAGTTGAATGCTCAGTGAGGTCCACAAACACTGAGGCTGCACATCGCCCCTTATCCAGTGCATTATGGGTATGGTTTGTGAACTGCAACAAGGCAGTCTCTGTAGTGTACTGCACTCTTAAATCCATGCTGCAGCTGAGTAAGGAGCCTGTACCTGTAGTTAAGTAATTTGTTTGATTGAAAAATATACTCTCAAATATGTATGTTTGTTTTTTTGGGGATTTTTTTTTGGGGGGGGGCAGGAGTGATCTAGGGTGATAATTGGAAATGATAATTCCAGAAATGTTGTTGTATTTATTCTGTTTGTTGTGTTTAATGTGCATATTACATTAGTGATTTGCCAGTTGTATATGGCTCTAGGCTAATGGGAAGTCACTGTATAAAAATAAAAACAAACCAAAAGGGGAGTGGAAACCAACAGGAAGAGGGGACAGAGAGGACAGGGGCCCCAGCCCAGTTGCAGACATTTGCACGGAGATCACAAAGGAGGGCTTTTAAAGTGATGCAGGAAGATGAGGATGGGGGGGTGTAGTTTTTGACTCGGGGAGATGGGAGGAGCAGGCAGACCACCTAACAAAGGTTTTACTGTGGGGGACATAGAAGGAGCAGGAGTCTGTGGAGCAAAGGAAGTAAGGATCCCTGCAGCCACGTGCCTTGGCACACACAACAGGTGTGCATATACATGCCAGTGAATGCACACACCCTGTCATGTTTTGCTGTTTTTTTTTTGTTTTGTTTTTGTTGACTGGGAAGGAGAAGTAAGCAATTTTGCATTTTTCAGCCTTGTCTGGAGGAAGGATGCAGATGGAAACCAACTTGCACTGAGCCAGATTAAGCTGTTGGTGGTATTTTTTTTTTTTTGTGTGTGAATGGGGGAAATTTGATCAGGGCACTGGGGAACTTCTGCTCTTTTTGAGACGTGCCGTGAGATTTTTAGTTTCCACCTGAACAGGCATACGGGACCTTGGTTTAACATCTCAGCCAAAAGATGGAACTTCAGAAGTGCAACACCCACCTCATGCTGCACTGCAGTGTCAGTATTGGGATTTAACTCAAGTTCCTGGTGTGGGGCTGGAACCCACAACCTTCCAAATCTTCTGGTCTCTGAGGTAAGTGTGCAACCTGCTGAGCTGCAGACACTGATTTAAATAACTTTGTATGCAGACTGGAAATGGTGTAGCATAGAGTACCCAAAATGATTCGGGGCCAGCAGGGCAGATCCTACGAGGATTGGTTTAGAGCATTGAACATGTGCTCGCTTGAGGCCAGACGAGAGAGGGGTGATATGATGGAGACCATCATGTTCCTGAAAGAAAGGGACAAGGTGAACTATGAGAAACTATTCAACAGGAGTGGTGAATCTAGAACACAAGGACATGAGTGGAAGCTGTCGAGGGGAGGTTCAGGAGGGATATGAGAAAGATTTATTTTACAGAGAGAGAGAGAGTGGCTGAGCCATGGAACCATCTGCCAGCAGAGGAGGTGGTGGGCGTCCAGACCGTTAATGGGTTTCAGTCATGGTTGGGAAAATGTCTTTAGTAGTTATTCAGTGGGGTGATAGCAAGACAGGGTGCAAGGGGATTGATAGTGTAGACAAAAGCCCCATATTAACAAAAGGTCTGGGGGGGGGGGTTACAGGCAGACTGAATGGACCATTGGTCTTTTCTGACATCATTGCCTATGTTGCTCTGTTTCAGTGTATCTCAAAGCACTGTACTAAGCTATAAATTTAATAATAGTGATGTGGCGACCCTATGCAAACTCACAGAGTTGTCCTATTGCACACAGCTGCATCTCGCACATAGTTGGTGACCGTTCTTTTTTTGTTCAGAGAGAGAAAGCATTCTCCAGAGCACCAGGGCAACTGCCTGTTCTTTCTGAGTTTGTGTCATGGGATCTCTCACTTCCCCTTGAGCAACCACAGGAGATAGCCAGACAGAACCTTGGCTGAATGCCTTATATGGCAGCGCAGACAGTTCAGCACCCTTCTAGTACTGCAGTGTCAGCACAAGGTAGGATCACAAGTGGGTTTTTTTTTTTTTGTAACTAAACAGTGTAGTTCCAGCAGACTGAAGGAGGGCAGATGTAGTCCCACTTCATAAAAGGAGGCTGGTAGTTATAGACCGATCAACTTCTCATCGGTGGTGGGAACGTTAATGGAATCACTGCTAAAGAGGAAGATATGGGGTATCTCGAATCTCATGAGTTACAAGACCTGAGATGGCATGGATTCATGGGTGGGAGGTTATGTCTAACGATTTTGATAGATTTCTTTGATTTGGTGACCAAGGAATTAGATCAGGTTGGAGCGGTGGATAAGGCCTACCTAGATTTCAGTAATGTATTCAACGTAGTTCTACACAGAATACTATTATGTAAGCCGAGTTGCTAAGGAGTGGGTCAGAAGGTGGTAAACTGGGTAAGAAATTGGTTGGGGATAGGTGGCAGAGGGTGGTGATAAATGGAGTTACTCTGAGGAGGGAGGAAGACTGATGGATTGCCTCAGGGATCACTGCTGAAACCAGTCCTCTTTAATGTCTTTATAGGTGACATTGCACAGGAGCTGGAGGGGAAGGGCTGCCTCTTTGCAGATGTCACCAAAATCTGCAAAAGAGTGCATACTGGAAATTGAAAGAATGAAAAGACCTGACAAAACATAATGTGTGGTCAGGAGTATGGCAGCTGGGTTTAAATGTGAAAAGGCAGGAGACACCTGGGGGTGATGATCTCTCATGACCTATAGATGGTCAGGCAGTGTGACAAAGCAGTTGGGAGGGCTAGTGGCATGCTGGGGTGCATAGGGAGAGGTGTCACAGCAGATGGAGACAGGTGGTGCTGCCTCTCTATAGATTTCTGGTAAGACCTCGCTTAGAATACTGTGTACAGTTCTGGAGGCCACATCTGCAGAAGGAAATAGACAGAGTGGAGGCTGTCCAGAGTAGGGCAACTAAAATGGTGCGGGGTCTGCATAAAAAGCCCTATGAGGAGAGATTAAAGGAGCTCCGTATGTACACCCTGGAAGAGAAGATGGAGGTGGGGATATGGTTAGAGACCTTTAAATACCACACGGGAGTAAAAAAAAAGGTACAGGAGGAAAGTATTTTTCAGAAATAAAAAGATGCACAAGAACAAGGGGGCATTCTATGAAGCTGGCGGGGTAGATGTAGGAGAGATGTGAGGAAGTACTTCTTCACAGAAGGGATGATGGATTTGTGGAACAGCCTTCCAGCTGAGTTGATGGGGTGACAATAGTGAATGGATTCAAAAATGCATGGGATAGGCATAAGGTTAACATTAGTGGACAGGAATGGGGGGAGGGAAAAAGAACTGGAGGTAAGCAGAATCTACAGTGATACTATGGGTAGGGAAAAATGGGTAGACTGGGTGGGCCAAGCTGTCCTTGTCTGCTGACAAATTCTTAGGTTGATGTGTAACTGGGTAAGGCCTCCTGGGCCACAAGGCCTGTTTGCAGGGGAACCTGGGAACACAGGGGCAGTTAAGTGTGCCTGTATTGTTGTTGTTGTTGTAAGCGGTGACTACCTGAGTGTAACATACAACACCCTGAATGCACTTTGAACTCGTATAGAAACATAGAAAAATAGAAGTTGACAGCAGATAAGGACCGCAAGACCCATCCAGTCTGCTCATTTATCTACCTAGTCTCCATACTATTATAATTGCTTGATGTATTCTTGCCCATACCTGTATCGTTTAACTTGTATTCTGCTATTTTCCTGTATGTAACATATTACCATCATGTTAAGCGTGTGAACTCGATATCTGTATTATTTGTATCTCCAACTCCCCTTCCCCCCAGGACGCATCTGGAAATGAGCAGGTCTGCTCAGTATGCCTTTCCTGGTGAAACTTTTAAATAACTGACTTGCTTGGAGTCGCACAGTACAAGTAGAGGTTGTGGGACTCAAACTCAAGTCTGCAGGATGTACCAAGCTTATTCACAGTTCATTACTCTAACCTCTAGGCCAATAGTTCTTAGACTTTGTCACAGTGAGCCTCCCCAAATCCATGGAAAAGATTTTGAGCCTCCCCCAAAAACTGAAATAATCTTGGGGCTCCCCAAAGAAAAATAATATACGGTACTTTGCGTAGTACACCATGAATAAATTGAAACCCCTTTGAGTACTTGGCTCACATTCAGTTCTTTGTCTTATATTGATGTGGAACCTTTGTAAAAAAGCTCCTGCGCTCAAAGATGTTATCTGAATAACAAATAAAATAAACAAATATTATGCAGCTTATTGCCCCCCCACACACACACACACAGGCCAGCCTACTTGCTCCACTATTTTCATTCTTGAACCATTGTTACCCCTTGTTGCAGTACCTTCATGGGTCAGACTACTTTCTCTGTTTCCTCTCCATACGGAATAACCTTCCTACATACTTTGCCTCTCCCCCTGCTTCCCTGTTCCTAAGCAACTTCTCTGGGATTACTTTGCTCCTTCCTGCTATTGCTCTGAGCACTTCTATGCTCAACCCTTGTATTTGGGCTGTTCTGCCATCAGTCTACAAATTGATCAATTACCACCACTCATTATTCGTTTATTGTTTGCATTTGTTTGCACTATTGTTCACTGTGTGTTTCTTGTTTGTTTTGCAGTTACCTTTTGAAATGTATTCACTACCTATCCTTCCCCGGGTATACCTGAAATGAGCCTTGGCTCATTCACTTTCCCTTGTTACCTATTAGTAAATAAATACATAAAATTCACCTAGTATTATCCTCTTTCAGTTTGCTTCATCTCTTCACACAAAATACATAAAACTCAAAATTTAAATACATTGCTTTTTCAGACTTGCTTGAGCCTCCCCTGGAAGAGATTGGGGCCTCCCTAGGGAGACTGGCCTCACCATTTGAGAACCCCTGCTCTAGGCTAAACTGTCAGCCCATTTGGTTTGGGCCTTGAGCCCATAGCCTTCTGTTCCAGAGGCCAATAGAAAATAACCAGTTCTTGAATGAAGTGTCCTTCTGTTGATCAAACCAGAAGGTGGGCATCTCCATTTCCTTCCCCCTTTACAGATAAGTGGCCTCTCTATTAGAGGGTGCCAATCCAAGACATGCATGAAGTCTAGCCTCCCACAAGATGAATTGTTTGTAAAACATGTTAGATTTATATTCAGGGAATGAGTAAAATATTTTATTTATTTAGAATCTGAGGATTGGGAGATAGGAGAGGCACACTGAGCCAAGGCTCATTTTCAGGAGTGACCACGGGGGAGGGTACAAGGTGGGAGGGAAGGTGCGATACAGTGCGCAGAGTAAATAACCGCTGCAAGGTTACATGCCATTTGAGGAGGCGCAATTGTATTTACAGGGTGACAGTAACTGGAGAACATGCAACTGTGCAGAGATCAAGAATTAAACATCCAAAGAGCACAAAGCTTGATCTGCTACCTCGACAAGCCAGGGAGGGTTGTGTGTGAGATATGATGGCAAGTAAGCCAAAGGAGGCTAAAGGCAGGAGCAGGCTGATGCAGAGGGAGCTCTGAGGGGTTGTTTAACAGAGAGGGTAGGAGGAAAAGCAGTAGGTAGATTGATCAACAGTGGTGTTACAATGAGGAACACTGAAGGAGCACAAGTACCAAGAATAGAGTGAACATAGCTGGCCCGTCGGTGCAGTGGCAGTGCTGCTGGTTGCATTCTGCTTCCAATCCGTGTTTGGGAATGAGCTCAGGGAGTTGGTGAGTTGGCAGATGGGGAGGAGTATTGAATGTCTGCTCCCCTCTTCCAGGGTGGGGGAAGATGCGAAGCTCAGCGTTTGACTGGCCACTAGTGGTGGCCGGGGCTACAGCTCACCAAAACCGCAAGAGTGGAGTGGATGAGCGGCAGAAACATGGTGTGCAGTACATGGGAGTTCATCCCTGATGAGAGGGCAAGAAACTGAGAAAAACATGTTTCCAGGTGGCTTGATGACTAGCACAAGGTTTGGGCTGCTTGGACCAGCGGTAGCATAAAGAAATTAACTGTGCAAAAAAAATAAAGAAAAAACAGAGTGAGAGTAGGTCAGTAATGTAGGAAGAGAGCGAAGCAAGCTAATATTTTGAAAGGAAAGTGGCACAATGAGTGAGGCGCCAAGAAGCAAGAGAGGAAATAGAGAGGTTCTAGTAGAGGGTGCAGTGAGGAGTATGCTAGGGTGATCAGTAGCAAAGCAGCAGAAAGAAGAGAAGAGGCAGTCCAGCTTGGCCTAGCTCATTCCATGCAGGTTCAAATGGTGGACTAGCCTATTACCACAAAAAAAGCCCCCACCCCCAAAAAAAAATATCAACCAGGTTCAAAGATTTTGAGTCTTGATATTAAGACTGGAAAAGACAGCATATGACTATAAAATCTGACTGCTTGGTACCCAAACCATGTTTTGCTGACATATTATTTTAGGTATTCTCTCTCCTAAGCTGGTCTCCGGGCTTCCATACAGATGGCCTGTACTGCCTGATGCAGATATGCAGGCAGGAACTAAGCTCTGCAGCTGGGGATATCCAGCCCTCCACTTCCTGTTCCCACCAGTTTATATCCTGCCTTCCAACTAGCAGGTACTCTGCAGCAGAACTCTGTCCCCATGTGGCAGGGTTGAAGACATCAGACTGCAAGTCACAAAATTTAATTGGATTTGCTGAAGAATCGCAGCACTTTAGAGCACTCCTGAGTGGGCTCCAGTCTCAGCCTTGCAGGCTGCACAGACTGGCCCCACTTTACTGCAGAGGTTTTTCCCATGATTCTGAGACCAACCCACTGTTCATTGTAGCCTTTGAGTTCGTCTACTGGTTGATTTCGTTGACAGATGCCGTTTTTACGGCGATTGGACAGTATTAGTACCTCAGTGCTCTGAGAGGATTCTCTCCTCATCAATGGCAGGGCCGTTTTTCTCCTGTCGACGGCTGGCTTCCTGACTTCTTCAGCTGCTCGTCGACAGTGGGCCTGCAGCTCTATTTCAGTCGCTCATCGACGTTCCAGTGCTCTCTCTCGTTGACGAGCACTGCATTTTACAAGGAGTGCTGCTCAAGAATAAACAGTTTCTCGCGCATACTACAGGCCTCTTTCTCCCTTCCCCCCCAGCACTAAGGGAGCACGAAAGCATTAATGGAGCAAGAAAATATGAACTAATCAACCAACAGTTTAAACAGCTCAACTGTTTGCCCTTAAAGGGCCAGCAGCAGTGTTCCTTCAGGGCTTCAGCATTCTTCCAGACAGCCCCCGGTATTATCAGGAATCCTCACAAGTGCAGCGGAATCAAAGGATTAGATCCATTTTCAGTCATGGCCTCAGACAAGCCTACGGGGGCAGAAAATGCCAGCACTGCAAATCCCCTCTTCTGATCACCTTTACAGGTTCGCTTTGCCTAAAATGTGAGAAGGCAGTGTCTGCAAATGGGGAGGACATAACTGAGGCCTCCCTTTCCTCGGCTCAGACAGACAGGTCTGAGCAAGCAGCAGCCATCAGGTCTGAGAGAGCAGCGGCCACCAGGGAGACCCAGCAGCCCGCAGCCCCCTCTGTATCCCCAGACTTCATAGACAAGCTAAATAGGGCCTTTGCTCTGGACCCTGCATGCTTCGACTGGTAACCTCTGGGATCAGCAGATGTGAGGCCTCACAAGAAGGCAAAAATAAAGAGGACCCGTTCTCATCCAAAGAGGGGCAGTTGTCCTCACATCACTATGATAAAAAGAAAAAAAATCCCGATACAGGAGCAGATCCTCAGACGACGAGGATCAGCATTCTTCACGCCACAAGAAAAAGAGAAGTACTCGTTCTCAGAGTAGATCTACGGGCACCCATAATGGGAAGCATCGTAGGGACCATTCCCCAAACTCCTCAGACTCCAGCTCCTCTTCTCTAGAAGAGGAGGAGCTAGGGGACTCATCCTCGGACTCTGATAACTCCTCGTCCAGAAACTTTGACCTGGAGGACCTAGACTTTTTCATCAAGAAGGTCATAGTTGAAATTCATCTCGATTCTTCCCCAGTGGCTTCAGCACAACCGAAACGTGTCTTTCGCCTGGCATCTGCCACCAAACCGGCCACAGCTTTCCCTGTTCCTTCAGCGATAGAGGATTTGCTAAAAGAGGAATGGCAATGTCCAGAATGCACCTGTTCAGTGCCCCGGTGGATCTCTAAGCTCCTCAAGTGTGACAAGAAACGATCTGAAAAGTGACTAGACTACCCCAGAATCGACCCTGTGATTTCGAACTTCACCATAAAGACGGTCATCCGAGCCGTGGGAGGAGCATCACTCAGGGACTCAGTGAACAGGAAAGTGGATGCTTCACTTAAGAAGGCCTTCCAAGCATCAGCAACGTGTCTCGAGGCGGCAACTGCCAATCTTTTCTCGGCCAGAGCCACCCTGTCCTGGGCCTCAGAATTAGCTTTTCAATTTGCTGAACACCCAGAGAAGAACAAGGATATTATTCATCAGCTGCAATTAATGGGTTTGGCATTGGCTTACGCAGCAGACATATCAGAGGAGGTGGTCAAGTGCGCCGCTTGGACCATATTTTATCAGACTTCAGCTTGCCGCAACCTCTGCCTTCAGGCCTGGCAAGCAGACGCCTCTTCAAAGCGCCATTTAGAAAACACCCCCTATGAACGTAATCTCCTGTTGGGCTCTGCTGTGAGGGAGGCGGTGAAGGAATCCAGGGGGACAGCTAAAGAGGCAGAGGCAAATCATGGTCCTCAGGCCCCAAATGCAATGAAGCTACCCAAGCTCATCCTCGAGTAGGGGGCAGACTTTCAAAATTTCTCAAATGGGTCCAGACCATGTCAGACAAATGGGTCCTAGACATCATCAGCATGGGTTACCTAAAAGAATTTGAATCCAAGCCCTCACTACCTCATGTGGTGCCCTCCCCTATCTCTGGCAACCCGTCCAAGAGACAGGCGATGTTACAGGCAATTACAGACCTTCTTCAGGCAGGGGCTATAGAGCAAGTTCCTCCCACAGAGATCAATCGGGGGGGGGGGTCTACTCCCTATTCTTCATCGTGCCAAAATGCACAGGGGAATTTTAGGCCAGTCCTAGACCTCAAATCCTGAATAATTTTGTCCGCAGCAGACCCTTCAAGATGGAAACCTTGTCATCAATCATCAGGGAGTTACAACAAGTGGATTTTCTGGCATCCATCGATCTGCAAGATGCCTATTTGTATATTCCCATTCAGGAACTACACAGGCAATATTTCCAGATCGAGGTGGTGGAGCAGCACTTCCCAATTCAAAACACTGCCATTTGGGTTTTCTTCAGCCCCAAGGACATTCTCCAAGGCGCTAGTAGCGGTCATAGCTCACCTTCGGAAATGAGGGATACAACTTTTCCCTTACTTGGATGATATTCTCATCATGGCCCCGCAGCTCGACCAAGCAGTACATGCAGTAGCGGAGGTAGTCCGGTGCCTGTCAGCCCACAGTTTAGTCATCAGCTGGGGAAGAAGTCTAACTCCAAGCCAGACCTTGAACCACCTGGGGGCAGACGTCATGACACAAGCCAACAAGGTTTTTCCCCTGGAAGCAAAATTCAGGGACCTGCTGAAGCTCTTCAAGAAGTTTCACACAGCTCCTCAGCTGCCAGCTTTCTTCTTCATGCAGCTAATTGGGACTCTAGTATCACTGGCGGATTCAGTCCTTTGGGCTCTAGTCCACATGAGGTCCATTCAAGCACGCTTGCTCAGGCTGTAGTCCCAGTCCAGACACAACCAGCACTAACTGATCTCAGTTTCTTAATGGATAAAAACTTCCCTCTAGTGGCTGACTCGGAGGACAAATGTCATGAGGTGTAGCAAGCTGGGCCATCCACACCAAATCCGAATCATGACCGATGCCAGCCCTCAGGGGCTGGGAGGGGGGCTCACCTGCATCAGCTATCAGCTCGGGGTAAGTGGTCATTGTTGGAAACAAGGTACAGCATAAAAGTCCTTGAGATGAGAGCAGTACACCTAGCCCTGATACACTTAGAACAGCAAGTTCTCAGTCAGGACGTTCTGATTATAACAGACAATTGGACAGTGGCATACATCAACCATCAGGGTGGAACAAGAAGCTCAAAAATGCTACGGGAGTCCCTGCTTCTCTTTCAATGGGCCGAGCACCATCTGGCAAGCATAAAGGCAGTGTACATTCCAGGCAGGAAAATGTCACAGCAGACTGGCTCAGTCGCAAAAATGTTCTACCAGGGGAATGGGAGCTGAAGGACAGCGCCTTCCACATCCTAACTGAACGGTGGGGCAGTCCTCCGGTAGAACTTTTCACCTGCCGGCAAAACTCTAAAGTAAAGCAATTCTGCTCCCTGGCCAAGGACGAACTAGCGGTGACTCAGGATGCCTTTTCCCTAGACTTGTCAGTTCGTTCTCCTGTATGCCTTTTCACTAATACCACTTCTATCCAGAGTCCTCCATAAAGTGGCTCTGGACTGAGCAGAACTGATTCTGGTCTGTCCCCGATGGCCTCGTCGCCCATGGTTCCTGCTTCTCATTCGTCTTTCAAGGTGACCACCTGTAACCTTCCAGATTAGCCCAGATCTTCTCCATCAGGGACCAGTACTGCACCCCAATCTGAGCAATCTCTCCCTCTCGACCTGGAGATTGAGTGGGAAACTTTCAAAGAGCTAGGCTACACAGTTCCTGTTATTGAAATGATGGTGAACTCATGTTGCCCCTCTTACTCTAAAGTATGTTACAGAATTTGGAGGAAATTCTTATTCTGGCTTCAATCCAAACACATACAGAACCAGCCAATATCATTGCGTGTACTACTGCATTTCCTTCAAGATGGATTTGACAAAGGTCTGCAGTCAGCCACCTTAAGGGTTCAGGTTTCCACGCTGGGGTGCTCTTGTTGGTGGATTCAGGTGAATCACTGGGTTCACATCCCCATGTCAGGAGGTTTCTAAGGGTAGCAACATTAAAATGCCCTCCAATCAAGCCAACGATACCACCTTGGAGGCATAATCTGCTTCTCAAAGCTTCGACCAAGGCTCCTTTTGAGCCTCTCAAAGAGACATCCCTCATGCATCTCACAATGAAGGTCACTTTTCTCAAAGCTATTACTTCAGCCAGGAGAATCGGCGAGCTAGGAGTCTTGTCCACCGAAGAGCCGGATAGTGTGTTTCATCAGGACTCTGTGGTGCTCAGAACAGATCCAGGTTTTTTATCAAAGGTTATGTCTCCTTTCCATTGCAACCAGGAGTTGATTTTGCCTTCCTTCTGCCCACACCCAAAAAATTAAAAGCAAAGGGAATTACACACACTAGATCCAAGACGAGTGGTGAAAATGTGTATCAAAAGAACGGTCTCTATTCGAAAAACTTCCAGTTTGTTCATTCTAACTGCAGGTCAAAATATGGGTAAAAAAGCTTCAAATGACTCTACAGACAGAAGGATCTGTTCTGTCATCACGACTGCTTATGATCAGGCTGGAGTAACCATGCCTGGCCCAGTGAGAGCCCATTCTACCCGGGCTATGGCCACCTCGTGGGCGGACTTCAGAGAAGCATCTCCAGCAGGGTGGCCACATGGTCATCCATTCACATGTTAACAAAATTTTACAAACTGGATGTGACGCCCTCGGCGGAGGCGTCCTTTGGCCGCCGAGTTCTTCAGGCGGTGGTGGACCCTCAAGGGCAATTACATTCTTCCCACCAGGGATATCTGGGGATGTATTGCTTTTGTATATCCCATTTGTATGGAAGCCTGGAGACCAGCTTAGGAGAGAGAAAACAAAATTTAAATACCTGTAAATTTTCTTTCTCCGACTGCTGGTCTCTGGGCTCCTGCTTTCCTCCCAGAATGTACAAAGTTGGCCAATCGGCCGTGTATGGCTTAATTTTCTTGTTTTTGTTTCCAAGTTCAGATAGTATTGCCACGTTTGGACTGCTTTCAGGAAAACTGGTGGAAACAGGAAGTGAAGGGCTGGATATCTCCAGCTGCAGAGCTTAGTTCCTGCGTGCATATCTGCATCAGGAGGTACAGCCCATCTGTATGGAAGCCCGGAGACCAGCCGTCGGAGAAAGAAAATCTACAGGTATTTAAATTTTGTTTTTTGTTTTACTTTAGAGTACCAGAGTCATGTTAAAAAAAAAAAAAATGCAAAAATTGGGATTTGAATTCTAAGTCTTGAAACAGTATGATTTATAAGTGACTTTTGGACCACACGAGGGGAAGGAGGTATGTCATCATTTATATTTGAAGGTGTTCAGTGGAGACTACCATTTAGTCACTCACCAGATGCTTTTTAGTGGGAAGAGGAATCTTAGTTAATGCAGTAAAGATTACAGTAAAATGTCTATGTGGTTAATTACAGCATGTCTGCATACAAATTATCTCACCATTAGGCAAGAGTTATGTCTCATCTAATGCCAGACGACACTTGCGTCATATATAGCAACTTTGGGGGGTGGGATGTATTGTTTCATCATCACTAGACTACACTGCCTATGTTTTTGGTTTCTGAAACAGCTGTGGTGTGATATAACATTATTAAAAGGAATATTTTTCTTCTTATTCAGCCTGCATATGGAGCAGAGGAAGAATTGTTTTTAATATGGGGGTGTGAACTGGAAAGCACAGTAAAGGCCAGACTAGTACAAATGAAAATGTTTTTCCCGATGTTCAGTAATTTTGACCATGATGCAGATTTCATTTTTTTATCTGTCGTTTATGCCAGAGAACTGTTGACCTCTTCCCTGTGTTCTATCAGACTGATACTTGTCCCAACACCACTGAATCCACAGTGATTGTAATTTAGCTACCACCCCTTTCTGTCGCTGTGACTCTTCCCTTGCAGCAGGGCCAATCCTTTCTCCGTAATTCAGCTGGGGAGAGGGAATGGAACATGGTGGAGTAGTTGGTGAGCCACTGGTGCATTGGCGGGTGGGGAGCATCATACTGCTGCACTCCTTTATTTTATTTTTCCATGTTGGCCCCTCGCGCATCCCTGCCATGACAACGCTTTCCCTACGCCTCACCTTTGGGGGCAGGGCAATCGGTGCACATGCCCTGAGTCATGGCTTCAGTTTTCAGTCAGTGAATTATACACGTGACAGCGCTCGTTTTTAAATGGGATCAGCTTTGCTGTTTACTGTTCACAGACTCCTGCCACACATGCTATTTTTAGTTTAGATGCCAGAAATATTTTCCAGCTTATTTATGAACAAGTGTACCCACAGCTTGGCTTCTCATTACATGGACTCTCAAGTGCGCCAGATGGCTAGCATTGATGACAGAACAATTAAAATGCAAATAACATCTAATAAAAAGAATATTTTTTCTTGCCTATTTATAATTCGTATGCAGTAGACTGTATTGTAGAAAAATTGTTTTGTAAGTGGATTATGGTATTTATTTACTGTATGTCTGGAAGTGTCCTATTGCTTATGTTGTAATGGCACCTCTGGGAAAGGGGGACAGATACAAATAAACTCTGCTAGTACTGATATTACTTTTATGGGACTTTAGTTTGCATTTTTGAAGTTTGCAGCCATGGGACAGCCAACAGGTCAGATAATTAAATATACATGTAATTTCACCAAAATATCTGAATTTACCCTACTTACTACTGCCTGCTCCAGCATGTTTTTATCAATATTCCCTGTATGCATTGAATTCCATGTGGCAACTTTTCACTAACCTGCTCCCTCAACAGACCCATCATCTTAGTTTCCTCTCTTGAGCTTGATGCTTACACACTCCCTCAGTGTAGAATTGCATATTGTGCACAGGCATGAACTTCGTTTCTTTCAAGGCAACATTTGTGAACACTCCTAACACATTTAAAGACATTTTGGCCCACATTAGAGGCACATCTTAATTTGGAACCCTCTCATGACCAAATAAGTGGTGGATTCAGGGGTGGATTGGAAAACCATGTCTTCCACAAGCACTAGGGAGCAGGTCATTCTGGACACGTTCCATGATGTATTCCTGTCACAAATGGTGGAGGAGCCGACAAGAGAGGGGAAAATTTTGGATCTTGTGCTGGCAGTCGGTGATCACATACAAGGAGTAGAGACTGACGACCCTCTAGCAGGCAGCTACCCCTGTATAGTGTGGTTCTCCTTGTATCCGAGTAGGGAGTGGATATCTACAAAAAACAGGATAGTGGACTTCAAAAGGGCTGATTTCGGCAACATGGCTGGCATCATTAGGGGGCATTTAGCTACCATCAGCCCAGACATGGATACCATCCAGAAATGGGCCTTCTTGAAGGCAGGTCTAGTAGAGGCCACAGTTGCCTGTAGAAAGAGCCACAGTAAGAAGGCAGGGACCAAAAAGCCAAGTTGGTGGTTCAAGAAGGTTCAGAAAAGAGTGAGGGGGAAAAAAGGCGGCCTTCAGAATGTGGAAGGGGTCCAGCAGGGAGGAGTACACACAGAAAAGCAGGGAGGTAAGCAGGGTTGTAAGGGTGGCCAAGGCTTCACGGGAGTTAAAGCTTGCACAGGGATAAAGAAGGGTCACAAGACCTTCTTCAAGTACATCAGGGAGAAAAGGAGCTGCAAGGAGCAAATTGCCAGGATAAAGAAGGATGGAGGGTGGGTAGAAAAGGGGGCTGAACAGGCAGAAACACTCAGTGAGTACTTCTGTTCAGTTTTTACCAGGAAGAGAGATGGTCTGATCCCACAGGGCCATGGCAAAACAGCTAAGGAAGGGGAAAGAATAGCATGGGGAGATCTCTGTGAACAGAGTGCTGGAGGGCCTTATGGCCTTGGAAGACTGACAAGGCACCAGGGCCAGATGGGCTACACCCTAGAGTCCTGAGGGAGCTAGCTGAGGTCCTGGCAGCACCACTAGCAGACTTGTTCAATACTTCTCTGCAGATTGGGTGCGTACCTCAAGACTGGAGGACTACGCACGTGGTACCCCTGCATAAGAGCGGCCCCAAGGACATGCTGGGTATCTATAGGCTGGTCAGTCAGTCTTGCATCCATTGTGGGTAAACTCATGGAGACCATCCTAAAGGAAAGGTTGGTGATCTTCCTGGAGGTGAACGGTCTTCTGGATGACAGGCAGCATGGGTTTGTCTCTCCAGAAGATCATGTCAAACTAACCTAGTTGACTTTTTTGACTGGGTAACAAAAGCACTCGATTGCGGTCGGGTGGTTGATGTCCTGTATTTGGACTTCAGCAAGGCCTTTGACTCTGTGCCCCATAGCAGATTAACTAGTAAATTGGGGAACCTGGAGCGAGGGACAAACTGGGTAAGTGGGTTAGTAACTGGTTGAGGGACAGACAGCAGATGGTGGTGGTGGGGGGGACTCTCAACTCCCTGTGAGGTCCCACAGGGATCGGTGCTGGGGCCAGTGCTGTTTAACATCTTCATAGCCAATATAGCGGATGAGGTTAAGAGCAAGATCACCTTATTCACTGACGACACCAAGATAGGTGCGGTGGTGGATAGTGTGGAGGGAGGAACAGATCTCCAGGAAGATTTGGTAAGGCTTGAACAGTGGCTGACACTTGGCAGCTGGGTTTCAGTGCTAAGAAGTGCAAGGTCATACACTTCGGAGCCAGGAATCCAGGGTACAGTTACCAGTTGTGAGGGATACAACTATCCGTTTCCGAGGAGGAAAAGGATCTGGGGGTAATGGTCACAAGGAATATGAATTACTCGTCTCAGTGTAGGAAAGCAGTGGCCAAAGCCAATAGAATGCTAGGATGCATCGTTAGAGGAATTGCCTCTAAAAGGGAGGAAGTAATTCTGCCATTGTACAGATCACTGGTGAGACGGCACTTGGAGTACTATGTGCAGTTCTGGAACTCCTACTTAAAGAAGGACATCAGGCTATTAGAGGGGGTCCAGTGAAGGGCGACAAAGATGATTAGAGGTATGGTGGGGAAATCTTATGAGGATAGGTTGTGTAAGCTTAACGTACTCACTGGTAGAGAGGAGAGAAAAGGGTTATATGATTGAAACCTTCAAGTATTTGAAAGGCATGTGAACCGGGTTAGTACAGAGAGCATGTTTCAATTAACAGGAGAGGGGATTACTAGGGGTACAGTCTGAAGTTGATGGGGTAGGTTCAAGAGAGAAATGAGGAGGTACTACTTCATGGAGAGAGTGGTAGCAGGATGGAACGTGCGCTGCCTGAAGTGGCGATCTATAAAAACAGTGGGGAGCTTTAAAAGGGGATGGAATAGGGTAAAGGACAAGATACTAGTCTGTGGGAAGCTGAGCAGGGTAGGGAAAGCAGCAGGGGGTAAGGAGAACAATGGTCAGACAGGGGAAGGGGGCAGCAGCAGTTGTCTTAAATGTGCTGTACAATCGAGCATACGTGACAGATCATTTGGCCTGTATCTGCTGCCATTTTCATATATTCGTATGCTCATAAGTGGTCAGTTGTAATTTCCACGAAAGTATGCTAAACATTCGGTGGGTATTTATGATGGACCAGTGTCGTGGTTTGGAGGGGGGGCTCCTAGCTCAGCTGTGACCCATCGATGGGCTAAAAATGTCTTAATGTTAATGGCATGAATGCCCAAACAGGGGTGTAGCCAGGAATTTCAAACTCGTACTTTGCAAGTGATGGCACTTTTGCTGCCCCCCCATTGTGTAAACACAAACCAAAATATGCAGTGCCACACCATATAAATAATAGGACCCCCCAATTTCAATCAAATATGCAGTAATCACAATAGGATTGCTATTTTATAGGTTTACATTTTGTTATCCTAACACTCAAACAAGTTGGCTGGCTTTTAGTTACAATGTTTAACCCTTTGAGAACTGAATATGTGTGAACGTATATAGATTCTGGACGTATGTATACGTCCACAGTCTTCTAAGGGAGCAACATTGTGATAGGCTTCTGTACCACATGAAGGCAGCCATGCCTGACAGAGGTTCATTCACACCAGCACTCATGCATACACACAAGTCGGGCCACTCTGGCCTGTAAAGCTCCCCCCCCCCCCCCCCACACACACACACACCTACCTGTCTGACAAGCACCAGTCAGTCCAAAAAGCAGTGCCCTCTCTTTACCCATCACCACAGGATTTTCCCTGAGGCTTCTGTCTCCATGAACATTCACATGTATATGATGACTAACACTGTACATTTTATCTCTGGAGCCTTGACCCCTGAGCTGAAATCTTCCTTGCAGCATGACTTAATAATGCTTACCATTGGTGTGGTGCTAACCAGCTGTCACTCGGTGCCCAAATAGCAATCTGCTTGACATTGTGATGCAAGAAGAGACTTGACAAACTTTGGAAAAACCTAGTCTTTATGTCTCTGGATGCCTCTTACCTACAAGAAATGGCAATCCCCAACTTCAAACACCTTGATGTGTGGTTGGATCAGAGTCTTGGCTTCTCCTCCAACATTGATGCCATACACGAAAAGCTGCTCCACAAACTTAGCAACCTTTGCTGTAACAGGTCCTGCCTCCAACTACTGATCTGAGAGATCTGTCTCAAAGTTTATCCTCTCACTGTTTTGCTATGCGTGCATTGTTTGCAGTGCTGCTCACCATGGTCAGACTGGGCCCCCTGTTTCACTTTTCTGCTGTTTTGCCCTCAACCATCTCCTGCATACTTTCTGTACCACTGCACCCTCTACTCTAAACTCTCCTTCCCCTATCTTGAGGGCAAGCATCTGTCCCACTGCTCATTTCTAATTACTGGCTCAGGTCTCCCTTTCTTTCTACTCTTCCCATGCTGCTGAAGCCCTGCCCCTGTCTATCACTCTTTCTTTCTTTCTCACACTTTAAAACATCCCATAGATGAACTGCCTTCTCCATCATCTCCCCTACCTCTGAATATTCACCTAACCCCCTCCTCCTTCCTTTTCTTTGTTTTCTTATCCAGTTTACTCTTTCTTTCTCCCATTGCCCTGCTCTCCAGCCATAAGGGTGCAAATCCAGGTTTCCTTCCTCCAAATACCCAACAGTGCTTTTCTTTGCCTGCTCAGCCTGCTGATATGCATTATATTAGAGCTGCGTGATTGTACAAAAGCTTGTGCGTATTTTATAACTGCATGTGCGTCTGTTTTATAATTTTGCACATTTACAGTATTGTATGTTTGAGCTTGAGATTTGTATTCGGACATGTTTTTGTACCCCCCCCCCACCAGCACCACTGTACCCCACCCCCACCCCAGGTTGCACCTGAAAACAAGTGTTGGCACAGTGTATCCCCTGGCCAAAAATTCACATGAATAACTACAAAGCAGCATTCAGAGATTCTGTGGCAGAATATGGATTACACATCTATATTGATCTGACTAGAAGCTTTCAAAAAGAAATATTAAGTTTCTTACCATAATGTTCAAAAAAGTTAGCCCTTTCTAAGGATAATTTCTTTGAAACCGGTTGATTCTGGCAACATTATGGTTGGGAACTTATTGCTTTTATTATATATATTTTTGGTCAACTCAGAATAAGACAGGCATCTCTAGAATTGGAAGTGTGCAGAGCAGAGTGACTAATATGATAACTGGATTACTTATGGTGAAGTGCTTTCTTGGGTCTTTAGAAACTAGAAATCAGAAGGATGAGAGGGACTTAATTCTGGTCTTCATGGCAACAAGGGACCTGTGATTAAAGGCATGTTTATGTCTTGACTATAGGAAACATAGTTTTAATAAATTGCAAAAAACATTGTTAATGCATCAGTTACGATTAAAGCGACAAAAGCAGGGAAACGTGGTGTTAGGGTTTCCAACCTTGAAACACCATTCTGCACCCTGCACAGACCCACAGGTGTGGGAGTGGGCTGTCTTGGAGGCCATGAACCCTAATGTTCACCACATTCTCCTATGCTGTAGCCATGTCACCTAATTTTGGAATGGAATGGGGTGAGCGTTAGGGTTCACGGCCCTCAAGACAGCATCCCTGCCTGTAGGTCTGTACAGGGTGGTGAATGGGGCGTTAGGGTTGGAAATAGTTTTAATACTAGAGAACATTCCTTTCAATTTAAAGGGGAACATTTAAAGATACAAAAAGGATAGCATAGTTTTAAACAAAAGGTAGTGATAGTTTGGAACAATATTCCAGAAGAAATAGTGGTAAGTGACTCACTAGAAAATTTTTAAAAAGAATATAGATAGCTTTATAAACAGTAGGGGCATCATTTGATTATTACCAGGTACTACCACTGAGAAAAGGCAGAGCAACTTGATAGTTTAATGCCTTCTTTTGTCTGTAACTCCTTTGTTCCTATCACTGAGAAAATGCAGGACAACTTGATAGTCTGAGGCCGCCTTTTCCTAGGTTTGCAGGACTGGGAGGGCAAGTAATCACAGTGTCAGAGGTGGTAAACATGGGATTTAAGGAATACAGTGAGAGCCTGTAGTCATCGAAGATAGACCCAGAGTGGGACCCAAATAGGTTCCTAGAGGAGGTGGGGCTGCTGATACTGTCAACAGAAGAATACAGTGAGAGCCTGTAGTCATCGAAGATAGACCCGGAGTGGGACCCAAATAGGTTCCTAGAGGAGGTGGGGCTGCTGATACTGTCAACAGAAGAGAGAGGCTCTGGAGGATCTTCTACAAGAGAAGGAGTTGAGGGAGGAAATAGGAATGATGTAGTAAGGAAAGGCACGGGGACCGATGAGTTCCCAGTAGAGTTCTGTCAGGCGATACACCAATTGGTGATCAGACAGCTCCTGAAGTGAAGAAGACTGTTTCACTAAGTCCCAGTCATAATGAGGAAAGCCAGTATCACAGTCCTCTTAAAGCTGGGGAAGCACCTTCTCCAGTGCCCCAGTTACTGCCCCATCTCCCTCCTAAATGTGGACCAGAAAAGTTTAGTGACATGCTTGCGGAAGGTTGGATTAGGTCTTCTTGAAATTTATATACCTAGGCCAGGTGTGATTTATGGCGGGCAGAGATGGTGCAAATCATCTTAGGAGACCGTTAAACCGGGGGCTAGCTGTGGGCTCCTTTTGGGAGCTTGTGGCAGCTGTGGCACTGGATTACAGATAAGGCATCTGACTCTGTCAGATGGCCTTACCTGCATATTGCTTGAAGGAAATTTCGGTTGATGAGTATTTCAGGGAATGGGTACAAGTAATATACTGTATTTGGTTCTCCAGGTAATGGTGGTCACTAATGGTCTGACCTCACAGCCCTTCAAAGAAGGTCAGGAGACAAGACAGTGGTTCCCTCTGTCCCTGCTATTTTTCCTACTGTCTATTTAGCCCTTGGCACAGCAGATAAGGGATAAAGCTGGGATCAAGGGTGTGGTAGGTGAAGGGCTATAATTTAAAGCTATGATATTTGTGGATGGCATTCTGCTCACGGTGGTGGACCCAGAGATGTCACTGCCCAAGGAAACTTATGATGTTTGCTCAGTATTCTGGTCTCCACAACAGCTAGGATAAATCAAAAGTAATGGCTCTGAATACTCCTTACACAGTTAAGAAAATAAAAAAAATTGGTCACCAGTGGGCACAAAAAGCCTTTTGCTGTTTGGGGATTCATGTGATCCTGAAATGGACGGGAATAGTACTGACCCATAGAACTTCCTTGATTGCCAGTATATGATAGGATTTTGCATGGTGGAAGACTCTTGGTCTGTTCTCATGGGGAAAAATACAATTAGTTAAAACACTGGTGTCAGAAAATAGATGTATCTATAGTGTTATTAATTTGCTCTGGTTCCAGAAAAAAATGTTCAAGGGCTACAGTTACTTTGCAAGAGCTTCTGATGGGAGAACAAGAGACCACTGTTTGCAGCGCAGAGACCTCTGGTACCTTGGGAATAAGGGAAGGTTCCAAGCCAATATGCCCAAGGGCTTTTATATAGCTACAGGTCCTTGGCAGATATGAATAATTACTAGGGGTCAGGAGTTGGAATGCGGGATAAGGTGGCTACGGCTTCAAAGAAACTAATAGTGCCACAGTCAAACTTAGCATGACTAAGGGTGAAACTGACAGGGATGATAAAAAGATCCCTGGGGATTCTAAACACCAGGGATGTGTGGTGGGAAGCTCAGAGAATCCTGGATGCGAGACTTGCTCTGTGGTGTGATTTCCATGGTGTGATTTACCCTATTATGGAATAACCTACAGCTGTTGATTGGGGGACACCTTGTATGTGGCCACTGAGGAAGAGTGGAGGCCTCAAGGTAGTGAGGGATCTACAAGTGTCAGTGACTCAGTAGGTAAAGATCCAAAGGTGATGGTCTCGAGCCCCAAACAAGATACTTGGGGCAGTACCCATCGATACCCAACACTGTAGTGCAGTATTAGGGGAAGGGGGTACTGCACCATTGAGGTTTCATCCTTTGGATGAAATGTTAAACCAAGGTCCATTCTGTCCACCTCTGGTCACTGTCCAGGTGGAAGTTAAAGCTGCCATTTCACTTACAGAAGAAGAGGAATGTATAGTGAAAGATTTTGCAGTACAGAGTGCAGTGTATACAGTGAATATCAGACTTCACAAAGTACACCCCTACATCAAACACAGTAAAATGGAACTCAAACCAAGGAAATTAAGTATAAATTAAGGAACAGCACAAAAACATCAGTAGCCATGTAAATAGAAAGTCATCAAAATAAGTAGAATGTTTTACAGAATCGAAGTGAAAACCGTTAGGCTGTCGCCCAAAATTCATGAGCCCACCCAAGTAAAATGAGACCACAATATACACAGCTGTGTTGCGGAAGGTCTAGAGGTCTTACCGAAATAGATCCTCTTCATACATTTTGTAATGCTACCTACTACTTGCAAAGCTGATATCTGATTTTTCTTCAATGTGTAAGTATGTCTTGCTTGCCAGATGTAATATTTACACCTTGCAGAAATAATCCTCAAAGTGCTTTTATCCCCTGCCAAATGGGTGAATATATTCCCAGCACCACCTCGTTATAGGTTATTTTTTGAAACCTGGAATCCTTCCATACTCTGGCCAGGTTCAACCCTTCAGTGGATTGCAAGGTGGGGTGGAGGCACAGTGGATAAAAATAAGGGAGGGTATAAAGCAACTAACCTCTGTGTAAAGGAATGGTTCTCTAAGGAAGTGGTATAGGTGGTGAAGGAAAAGGGGGAGAGGCATTCAAGAGGTATAAGGAATCAGAGGGAGCAGGGCATGGAGGTATACCTAGTAAAGCATGGGGAAGCAGACAAGACAGTGGGGGAAGCAAAGGTGCACACAAAGGGAAAAATTGCCAAAGGGGTCACTAAGGGGTATAAGTTTTTATTTCTATACGTAAGAAAAGGAAAATAAGGGGAGGGCTAGTGAGGAGGAGTAAGTAGAAGGGTAGAGGATGGGAGACTACGCAGAATAGGACCAAGGAAAAGCAGACGGCCTGAACAGGTATTTTCTTTTTTTCCTGCTTATATGTTCACCACAAACTGTACCTGATCTCTGGCTAAAAAGTTCAAAATAAGACATTAGAAAAAAGGCAGGGAGGAGGAAGGGTTTCCAGAGACCAGTTAGTGTCTGCAGAGACAGATTAGGCAGGGAACATCTGGGGAGACTGGGTGGGCCAAGCAGTCCTTTCCTGCAGATAGATTCTGTTTCTCTGTTACCACTTACAAGAGACAAGTACTCCTAGAGCAGTACCTTTCCTTTAGGCTCTGGCTCTTATGTTCAAAAGTGCCCTCCACGCCTGATGTCCTGTGGCTGCAGCACCATACTGTGTTTGTTATATTGGAAAGAATTGCAAGATTAGGGGTATTTCTTTTTTATTATTATTTAATCACAAAACCAGTGTATACTGTACAATGCAAAGTACATTACATTAGAACATAAATCAGAAAATGGAAAACCTCCACTGGCCCACCTCTAAAAAACCTGTACACCAGCACACAAAACTGTTTGCTCAGTACCAAATACACCCAAGTGACACCCCCCAAAGATCCCCCATCTTTGATCTGTTAAACGTCAGTACTTTCTGATGGTGTATGGTTGTCAGCACTTTTTCCAGTAACCCCCGTAAATACATATTTTTCAATTCAAAATGTTTTTGCCCTGGTTTCCAGTTCTGCCCTTCTCAGCCTCCAACCAGCCTCCACTCCCATGTCACCCCTGGCTGGCACTGCAGTACTCAGTCCTATCTTCTAACTAGTTACAAATTAATGTATTTCAGTGGGGCTTTACCCGATAACCACAAGTACGCACACCGCTGCCACACCATTCAGCTCTGTCCCCGTCCAGTAGTCCACAACACTCACAACGCAGAACACACCACCGGCAGCGGATGAACTAGCCACGCTATACACATGCCCCGGCACCCTATCTAAAAATTAAACTGGCATGGCGCGCACACTTGTAATAAAATGCATATTCCACAGGTATGATATATTTAACTGTATGTTATGTCACAAATGCGAGTGTATGATTATATTGAACTGTATATCGTGTTACAAATGTAATTGAATGTTTAATTTCTCAGATATGTTAAATTGTATGTCTAATTCTTCATCCAGTTGTACCCCCCCCCCCCGTCGCACCAGGAGACGCGCAAATTGTTGTTCAGTGTGCCTTCCTGGCGAAACATTTCAATAAATAAAGTATGTTGCTGTGAATAACATAGCAAAAGGTCAGAGTCAGACCTAGAAAGAGTGGGAACAAAAAAACAAAACGGGAAGAATCGGTACTGCAGGGGCGGAGTTCCTGACTGTGGGCATACATGAATGAGCAGCTGCAACCCCCCAGTTGCGTTCCTAACTCGGGAGGGCACCAGGCATGTGGACATTTTGTCTTGTTGGGGCAAGGTATAACAGAAAAACTGCTTTGCTCTGTTTGTTGCCCCTGCTGCAACCTGATTTCTAGTATATATATATATATAGTCCCTTTACACAAGAAAGGGTCCTGAAGGAACTGGAAGTAATAAGAGTTGATAAAGCAATGGGGCCAGACGGGGTGCACCCCAGGGTCCTTAAAGAACTAAGAGAGGTGGTGGCTGAACCTCTGGCTATCCTGTTTAGCCGATCACTGGAAACAGGGGAGGTACCCAAAGACTGGAGGACAGCAGATGTAGTCCCCTTATACAAAAGTGGGAACAAAGAGGAAGCAGGGAACTACAGACCAGTCAGCCTCCCACCTCGGTAGTGGGAAAGATCATGGAAGCACTACTGAAGGAGAGATTGGTGGAACATCTGGTTGTCAGTGGACTACAGGACCCAAGGCAGCATGGTTTCACCAGGGGGAGGTCATGTCAGACCAGCCTCGTTTAATTTTTTGACTGGGTGACTAGGGAGGTGGATCAGGGGAGGGCAGTGGACATGGCCTATCTGGACTTCAGCAAGGCATTTGACACTGTGCCACATAGAAGACTATTACACAAACTGGGGAATATGGGTGTGGGCAGGACAGTAGTGTGGTGGGTAGGTAACTGGCTGGGTGGCAGGACACAGAGGGTGGTGATAAATGGCTGTCACTCCACAGAGGGAAGAGTGACCAGTGGGGTACCACAGGGATCAGTGCTGAGACCGGTCCTATTCAACATCTTCATCAGTGACATTGCACAGGATCTAGAAGGCAGAATTTCACTGTTCGGCTGATGACAAAGCTCTGTAACAGAGTAGACACACCAGAGGGTGTAGACAGAATGAGAAGCGACCTGCAGAAACTTGAAGAATGGTCAGGGTTTGGCAGTTGAAATTCAATGCAAAGAAGTGCAGGATAATGCATATGGGGCACAAAACTCTGGCACAATATATCAGTTGGGGGTGAGGATATAGCATGCACCAAGCAGGAAAGGGATCTTGGGGTTGTCCTCTCTGATGACCTCAAGGTAGGAAACAGTGTGACAAGGCAGCAGGTAAAGCAAATAGGATGCTGGGATGTATAGGCAGGGGCATCACCAGCAGGAAAAGGGAGGTCATAATCGCTATACAAGACACTAGTGAGGGCCCCACCTGGAGTACAGTGTACAGTTCTGGAGACCATACCACGTAAGGACATAGACAGGTAGAGAAGGTTCAGAGGAGGGCAACAAAGATGGTGCATGGATTGCATCACAAGTCCTATGAAGACAGGTTGAAGGAACTGAACATGTACTCCCTGGAGGAGAGGAGGGAGAGAGGGGATGTGATAGAGACATACAAGTATCTTACAGGGAGGAACAGGGTGCAGGAAAACACTATTTTTAAGCGAAAAAGATGTTCCAGGACTAGAGGGCATGGGATGAAGTTGGAGGGAGGACGATTCAGAGGAAACATGAGAAAGAATTTCTTCACAGAACGGGTGGTGGACAAGTGGAACACCCTGCCAGAGGAAGTGGTGGGGGCTGAAACAATCACGGGATTTAAGAATGCATGGGATAGACATAAAGGAATTCTAGAGGTCAGGGGGTAAGGGGCAACAGACTTCTAGGAAAACAAACTGAACTTACAAGCTCAAATGGGCAGACTGGGTGGGCCATAGGCCCTTATCTGCCGACACTGTCTATGTATATGCTGCAAACCACGCTGCATATGCCTGCTGACTCGATGCCCATATTTTTCTGTTGGAGGAGAGAAGTTCATACGCATGCACAGTTTCTAGGACGTTTTTGCCAAAAAAGAAAGTCCAAAAGTGCATATTGGGTATAGGCATGGACTTAGTTTCTTTCTCAATGCAGATTTTTTTGGGCACTTATAACTTTAACATTTTAAGGCATTGTTTTGTCCCAAACTTTGCCCATACCGTATTTAGGGCACCCTACCCTCCCCCAATCACCACCACATGACCACATAAGTGGCCAGTTGTAAATTCTACCCCGTAAATGCTTTTTTGTGTGTGTCTTTCTCTCTGCAGAGGTCTGGGGCAGTGTGTTCTGATTCATCTGCTTTGAAAGTGGGTGCGCAGGGCCACTCGCAAAGTCAGCTGCAGGTCTGGTACAGTGTGTGTGATGATACAGCCAAAATGCATCATGCACAGTGTACTGTATGTGATCATGCAGCTGCTTTGTGAGTGACCTGTAAGCTACAGGTTCTGAGCTATACTGGACAGTGCAAAAATCCAAACATCGTATTTCCTTACTTTTGTGGCTTTAATAATAAACCCTGACTTGTGCATTAATGTGTTGTTGTTTTTTTGCTATGAATTATACAGAGAACATAAGATGTCACTAGAGAGGCATTAAGGTAATTTTTTTGCAATGAATCATAAAATGAACTTAAGATGTCACTAGGGAGGCAGTGTATCTTGGGTGCATATCATGAAATAAGAGAACCTCTTTCCAAATAAAAGGCTGTTGGCCTCCTGTGAAGTAACATGTTCATGGGTAATTATTTTGTGCATGCCATTTAGCCCTGGTTCTAAAAGCTCACACTGTGATATTATTTTTTGAAGATCAAGTTTGCAAGATTAAATTGCATTTGGTAGTATATTTGAAAACATTTCTTTCTGAAAATAGCATTTGAATAACTCTATTTCTTGAACCACTGCCTAACTCAACATGTTGAGACCATCAAACTGTTTATAGCCTGACAGGCACGATTCAAAATAGTCTCTAAGGGAAATGATTATATTACATTTTAAAGATTGAAGCCTATATATCTCATTCCTTCTGTGGGTACATGTCTTGATAGCTTTTCTTTTATTTAAATGTTTAGTACGAATGTGCTCCTTGGGAGCCTCACTCTGTCATGTAAGCTGATAGGTAAAGCAACATGTCAAGAGCTTGTGCAATGTTCTGCTCCAAGCTGCTAGTGCGCATGCACGGGAGTTCAGCTGCATTTTTCAGTTGTGTTTTTTAGTTGTATTACTGCTTGTTTTTTGTTACGAGAGGCACAGTTCAATTTAGGCTGTAGAAATACACCACCTAAGCACTTCATTTATAGGGCATGCTAAAAATTGCACATCATGACTGCGCTCTGTTACAGACGCTTGTTCTGGGGATGGATGTGTTTCCGGATGTTGGCTGACTTGCGTTCGGACTGCTTGGACAGAAAATAATGGAAAACAGAGGTAAACAGGTACAAAATATAATTTTGGCACATGCAGGGGCATTTTACTCAGTAGTTTGTTTAATAAGTACCTCGGGGAACACTGATCAGATATTAGTAAAAATGTTGGGACAAAGCTGACAGTGTCCCTTTAACTCAAACACTCGTCCTTCATGTGCTCCAAGAATGCAGTTTACAACTACAGAGCAATAGTAATATTGTCCTGTGCTGATTCTAATGAAAATCTTACCGAGGAAATTGTTTGCCGACAAATTACAATAATGTATGTCCTTTGTAATAACTTCAGATGGTATGAGTAATTGCAGGGGTCAAAATTTAGTTTTGCAGCTACTAGCCAGTAGTGCTAGTGACTGGAAAAATCCACTAGCCCACAGACTTTTCCACTGGCTGAGCTGGTATACTGTACTTATTGAAATGATGCCTTTTCTAGTAGAAGCCCACAGGACAAGTTAAAGGAAAATCTCAGCCTGATAAAAAAAAAAAAAAAAATCTACTAGCATTTGGCTAGTGGGCGGGTACCAATTTTGACCCTTAGTAACTGCTTGTAGTTTGGCATTTTTTTCTTCAAGCCATAATTGAGGTTCTAAATGTGGGTGGCAAGGTGCTGTCAGCATAGCAGGTAGAATACTTATCACATGCCATTCCTGTCCTATACACCATATAGTATGTATGTATTCAAGTTTATTGTTCAGCAACATGCCATTACAGATAATATACACCAAATAGGCTTCCAGTAATTAAAAACAAATTTTCCCTTTGTCGCTGTTTCGTGAACTGCTTAGTATATTGAGTCATGGATGAAATGTTAGGGTTCTAAATAATCACTTGCCTGGGACAATAAAAGATAAGATGAAGCAAACAAAACCTGTCATTACTAGCTCCACGCACTTACTATAGAACAATATTTATCAGTATGTCTTCTGCATGTCTTTTTCGTAGTGTTGTGTGGCAGGCAAAGCTATTTCAGGAACAAGTGATAATGTTTTGGTGTCTTATTTCTGGGTGCAGTGCTGAGGTCTCTTATTTATTTCTTACCTTATTTGCACTGCCCCTTTTACAGCAGTGCTCTGATGCCAACCAAGCTGCACACCAATTCAGTGATGTTTTGCTGTGCATGATTTATCAGATTTATGACTCCTTCCACGCTCTTCCCACCCTTTCCCATGGGTGACATTTCCATGAGTTATTACAAGACATCAGCCATGACACCTCGGCAGCATCCATTCAACAACAATATTTTGTCTAACGTGCAACTGGCGTAAAACAACACCACCACCCACCGCAGTGGGATGGTAAACATGTTAGAAGGTGGTTGTGTGGTAAATGAGGCTACCTTGTAGTCATAGCTGCCGTGTTAGAGCAAACATCTTTTAGGCCAGACCAGTATTAGGCCAAAATTCATAGGCAAAACGCCGCAAGGCTACATGTCTTTCCTCCAAATGTCATGCTGTGATGGCTGACATATAAGGACTTGCCACATTTCTTCTTTTTTTTTTTTATCTAAATAATATAAACACCAGAGGCTCCAATACAGAGGGTTGTCCCACTAGTCCTATAAAGAAACTACACTATTCAAGGCATGAATTATTTGGGAACTAATTTATTTTACTTCAATTTATAAACTAATATTGGAAACAAATATGACTTCAGGTCACATCTGTAAACGAGACTGCTGATCTCTATATGGTTTATCTGGTAAAATATTTTCAAATAAATAAAACGTGAATAGGAGTCTTTGCTAATCTATGGAATTCTGATCATCAGCTAGCCAGGTTTGAGGAGAAATTTCACTATATGCTTATTTTTATCTAAAAGATACTGTCCAGAAGAGTGTGATTGCGGGGAAAGAGCTTCAGATTGTGAGAAAAATGACAGCAGTTTTGCACTTTTTACTACTGTTGGGGAGGGGTGTTACTGCATTTTGGGAAATTTATACTGCAGTGTGACAAATCAGTTGACTAGCAATGTCTGCTGAGCATGGCTGCACTTGATTAGCAAATTGAATTTTTGTGTAGCAAAATGTGATGTGAATTTACTTATGGTTTATGCCTTGCTATTGTGTACTTTATTCATGTTTGCATCATATTTTCTTTAGATTGTATTCTGTATACACATAGAAGGTAAAGATGGATTTTAATGAGGGGGCTCTGATCACCCTTAGAAAAAATCCCAGTTTCTAGTTGTAGATTCCAATTACAAAGCAATCCAAAATAAAGCTGTACTTTGTCATTCTTTTTTTATTTAATAAGGATACGTGTGAGTCGAAGTCCTTGCATTCCAAGGGCGATCCTATGTCATCCTGTGCAACAGCGTATATTCACCCATGCTGCCAAGCCTTACTCTGCCAGGCCACCACTAGCAGATGCTCGAGGAGTGGTGCCTGGGCAACATAGGCACAAACCCAGGATGTCAGTGTGCCAAGCTATGCCACAGCGCTTTGCACCACACTGGCCCCCAGTATCAACATATACTCTCTTCATAAATTTTGCATTAATGTGAAGTCTCTCCTTTTAACTCAACTGATTTTCTGTCCTTACTCACTTTAATTTCAGATCTCAAAATCATTCCTTCTTGGACTGGGTCCTCTTCACCCACCCCATTATATTGTGAATGCTAACATCCTCCCAGATGCTGTCAGTGACCACCCCCTACTGTGTGCGCAAAATTCACTGTCCCAAAGTTCCTCCCAAATTCATTCAGATCCAGTCATTCTGTTCGCTGGAACTGTCCAGTCTTCATGGTGACCTGGTAGCCACTGATTGGTCCTCTATTTCTTCGGCTGGTAATGTGCAAAATGCCCTCAAATTCTTTACCTCTAAATGTCTGTCTGGGATCATCACACTTCACTTAGAAGAACCAGGGTCAGAGGTTCCCACCTTCCATGGATCTCACCTGAGTTACTAGCTTGTTACTATGTACGTGACCTTGCCTGGAGGACCTATAAATCCTTTGGCTCCACCTCTGACCTTATTCATTACTGGTTCCGTTGCAATGTTTGTGCCAAAGCTACTAGACTTGTGAAGTCTGAGTACTTCTCATCCTCACTCCAGAACAACCTTGATCACTTCTCTAAGTTCTGGAAGGTTATTCATTCTCTTTTCTGCCCTCTGACCCAGTCCCCCTCTACCTGTTCTCAAGATGGACAATACTCCTGTCTCTGATCTCCTCTCCCTCTTCTTTTCTTCCCTCTCACTCTATCCCTCAACCTCTACCTCTGCCCCCCTTACTCCCTTTTTTCTTTTTCACCCATTACCTCTGCTACTGTTCTTAAGGATCTTTTGTCTGTAAATCCTCACAAATGTAGGAATCCTGATGGTCTCGACCCTAGACTCCCATTTCTCTCTGCTCATGCCACTGTCCTCCCTGTTATCTTCCTCCTTAACCTCTCTTTCCCCTATCCTGTGTCTCTAACTCTTGGAAGTTGGCCACTGTCATTTCTCTTCCTAAAGGGGTGATCTCTCTTCTCCCAGTAACGTCTGACCTATTTCTCTCCTTCCCACTCTAGCTAAGCTCCAGGAACATCTTGTTCTATCCCAGCACTCCCCTTTTCTAGACTTTACCTCAGTCTTCACTTCTTTCCAGTCTAGTTTTAGAAGGTCTCATTCAACTTCCACCTCTCTCATTTGGCGTAGTGATGCTGCCCTCTGTGGCATGGATCAGGGCCTTGTCACCTCAGCTATTTTTGTCAGCTTAGCCAAAGCATTCGACACTGTGGTTCATCCCATTCTCCTGGACAAACTTAAGACAGCTGGACTTCCAGTATCTTCAGGTGAGTGGTTCCACTCCCTATCTTGAGATAAGGTCACAAGCTGTCCATATTGGAGACTTCCTTTCCTCTCCCTATAAGCTCAAGTGTTCCCAATGGTCTGTTTTGGGTCCAATTCTTTTCTCCATTTTTCTAAATGACCTCCCTAAGGCCTGTTCCTCTGTCACTGCATGTGTATGCAGATGATACTGCTCTCTTTACCGCTGGGTCCTCTGCCCCATACCTCACAAACCAACTCCAACTGGATTTTAACAATATCCAGCATTGGTTCCATGGTAATCCATTATCCCTCAATGCCAAGAAAACAGTCTCCATAACTTTTGGCACTAGACAGAGACTTGGTTGTGTCCTCCCCTTCCTTCCTTTCATATCTTTGATAGTGCAACTATTAAAGGTGTCTCCTCCTGAGCAAGTAAGAAGGAGACTACTGAGGAATACAGGAACTTCCTATCTCAGAACAGGAAGGGCAGGAACTGTGAGGGCACGGAGGCAGTAGGAAGGCAGGGAGAAAAAAAAAGGTAGACAGAGAGAGGAAAGAGTAAGCATACAAAACAGTTGAGGAGCCACATATAAGACATGATGGGAGTGGTGCAGTGTAGTGGCTGTGGAGCGGCAGTCTTCTGGGAGACGTTCTGGAGGATGCGGTGTTGTCCCAGCTGCAGGCACCTCTCTGGGCTGAGGGAAGAGGTTGCTCGTCTCCAGGTTGAGTTGGACTGGCTTCTGCAGACCTCCTCTCCCACCCAGGGACCACCAGGGCCACTGCCACTGCCTCAGAAGTTGCCAAGAAAGAGGACTGGTTGGACCACAGTGGGCTCAGTGAAGATGACCATGGTAGAACGGAGGTGCATCCCTCCAGTTGTACCCCTCCACAATTTGTATGCCATTCTGGCAAAGTGTGGTTCCTCTGTGGAGGCACCCACAGTGGAGACCAAGGAGGATGCTGGGAACCACCACAGAGGAGACCCACAGAAAGTTGGCATGGGACCCCACAGGGGAAGGAGACAACTCCTGGTGGGGGACTCAATTGTTAGGTGGGTAGAACTGATGGGGGGAAGGGAGGTAAGGTGCCTGCCTGGCACCATGGATTGGAGGGACAGGGAGCGAATCCTCAGGATCGCGGGAGCAGCTGCACGGGGGAGGGAGCTGGATGTCATTGTCCACCTAGGGACAAATGACCTGGCTGGGAAAGGGATCAGAGCAGTACAGGAGGAGTTTATGGAGTTGGGGAGGGGCCTTGGACAAGTAGCATGCACGGTAACCTTCTTGGAGGCGATGCCTGTCTATGGCATGGGTGAGGCCAGGGTGCGCCGCACCATGGGATGCAGTCAGTGGTTGAAAAACTGGTGTAGAGCTCAGGGTTTTGGCTTCTTTGGGGTCTGGGGGTCCGCCTGGAGGGATATAGGCCTATACTGGCGCAATGGTCTGCATCTGTCCAGAAGGGGAACCAGTATCCTAGATGATAGGTTTAAATGCTTCATTGGCAAACATTTAAACTAGTCAAGCGGGGAGGCACTGAAAAGGAGCAGGGAATTCCTAGTGCACCCCAAAATCAGGGTAGTTAAGTGAGGGTAAACACGAGGATATAGAAGTCGATAGGGAGAAGGGCAGGGGTAAAAAGAAAAAAAGCAAAGGCAGTAAGGACAGGGATGGGGCTAAAAGAGGTAAGGCCATCAAAAAATGGAGGGCAATGAGTACCACTGCCCATAGTCGGGGTAACAAGCTCTTTGAACTGGGGGCCTTGATGGAAGAGGAACGCCTGGATATTGTGGCAGTCACAGAACCATGACTGGGATGTCAACATACCAGGGTACACAATCTACAGGAGGGAAAGGGAGAGTAGAAGAGGAGGAGGAGGAATAGCTCTCTACGTAAGGGAAGAGATCAAAGCAACGGAACTAAAGGGTAAACAGGGAGGGGAGGAGGCACTGTGGGTCACCCTGGAGACCGGAAACTGCACCACAATCTGCATGGGGGTTGTATACAGACACCCCCCCCAATCTCAGGGGAGAAAATGGACAAGGAAATGACAGAAGGCATCCTTAGGATGGCAGAAAAAGGGGAGATATTGTTGATAGGAGCCTGAATATGCCAGATGTTAACTGTAGCACCTTTGCTGCAGCCACATCCAAGAGCAGGGTAATTCTCTATGCCCTTCGGGGGCATGCCTCAGACAGCTAGTGTTGGAACCCACTCGGGAGGGAGCAATCTTAGACCTGGTACTCTCGAACGGGGATGGAGAGAGGATCTCAGATCTAGAAGTGGGTAGCCATCTGGGAACAAGCGACCACCAAACAGTGTGGTTCACGATAAACACAGCCACAGAGTCAAGCCATACAAAAGTGAGGGTACTGGACTTTGGGAGGGCTGACTTTGTCAAAATAGGAGAGTGCCTCAGAAAAGCACTAGCAAACAGGCAAGAAAGAGGGTGGAGGAACAATAGGGAAACATCAAACTGCCATCACAGAGGCAACAAGCCTTTGTGTGAAGCAAATAAATCAAAACGAAAGAAAAAAACACTATGGTTCTCAAAAGAGGTGGCGGGGAAGGTTAGGGAGAAAAAGATGGCATTCAAGAAGTATGAGGAAACACAGAAGGAGCAGGACAGAGAACTGTACCAGTTAATGCAGAAGGAAGTGAGGAAAGCAGTCAGAATAGCAAAGGCCCAAACCGAGGAAAAGATATCCAACTCTGTTAAGAAGGGGGATAAAACCTTTTATAGGTACATTAGGGAGTGAAGAAAGACCAAGGGAGGGATAGTGCGGCTTAATAAAGGGAGGGAGGGTGGGTGGGTGGAGAGTGACAGTGAAAAGCAGGATACTGAACAAATACTTCTGCTCAGTATTCACAAAAGAAGAGGAAGGAGAGGTACCTAATCCAATCAATAGAAGCACTCTGGATAGTGGCATTGATACCAATCTTTTCACAGAAGAAAGGGTTCTGAAAGAACTTCTAAACCTGAAGGTGGACAAAGGAATGGGCCTGACAGGATTCACCCCAGAATTCTAAAAGAACTAAGGGGAGAACTAGTGACACCACTGATGCGCTTTTTAACAAATCATGGGAGGATGGTGTGGCACCTAAGGACTGGAGGAAGGCGGATGTGATTCCCCTTCACAAAAGTGGGAGTAAAGCAGAGGCAGGAAACTACAGACCTGATAGCTTGACCTCAGTGGTAGGGAAAATTATGGAATCACTTCTGAAAGAAAGAATTGTTGAGTACCTAGAGGCCAGCAGGGCACAGGAACCAAGGCAGCATGGATTTACAGTGGAAAGGTCATGTGAGACGAATCTAATAGTTTTCTTTGACTGAGTGACCAAAGTAGTAGACCAGGGAGGGGCTGTGGACATGGCCTACCTAGACTTTAGCAAGGCATTTGACACAGTACCTTACAAAAGACTTAAGCCAGCCTGGGAGTGGGTACCAGGGTGGTGGCCTGGGTAAAATATTGGCTGCACAGCAGGACACAGAATTTAATAGTAAACTGAGTTCACTCCAAAGAAAGGGGGGTTACTAGCGGGGTACCACAGGGTTCAGTACTGGGTCCGGTCTTTTTTAATGTCTTTATAAGTGATATTGCGGAGAGACTGGAAGGAAAAGTATGCTTCTTTGCAGATGACACAAAAGATCTGCAACAGGGTTGATGCACAAGAGGGGGTGGAAAGCATGAGAAGGGACTTGGCAAGGTTGGAGGTGTGGTCAAAAGTATGGTAGCTTAGATTCAGTGCAAAGTAATGCACCTGGGAAACAAAAACCCAGGGGAAGAGTACACATTTTTTTTGGGGGGGTGGTATTAACAACAACAAAAATAGAAAGGGACCTGGGGATAGTCATATCAGATGACCTAAAGGTAAGCAAGCAATGTGAGAAGGCAGTAAGGAGGGCTGGGGGATACTGGGATGTATAGGGAGAGGCATCACTAGTAAAAAAAACAGGAAGTTGTTATCCCTCTGTACAGACAGTTGGTGAGACCCCATCTGAAGTACTGCGTGCAGTTCTGGAGACCCCATCTCCGCAAGGACATAGACAGGATGGAGGCAGTCCAGAGGAGGGCAGCTAAAATGGTGCAGAGTCTGCAAAAGAAGCCATATGAAGAGAGACTAAGGAGCATAGTATGTACCCTTGAGGAAAGCAGGGAGAGGGGACATTGTAGAAACTTTCAAGCACCTCAAGGGAATCAACAAAGTCAAAGAGGGTAGCATCTTTCAGAAAAAGAGATGTGCAAGAACAAGGGGGGGGGGATGACTCGGGCAACGTGAGGAAGTATTTTTTCCACAGAGAGGGTGGTGGACACATGGAACGGCCTTCCTGAGGAGGTCGTGAGGTCAGAAACAGTGGGAAAATTAAAGAATGCATGGGACAAACATAAGGCAGTTCTGGTGGGAAGGGTCAGAAGAAGTAGGCTGTTGGTTAACTAGGATCTGCAGCTTATCCAGTAGATAGGGAGACAGGCAGACTGGGTGGGTCAAGCGGTCCTTATCTCCCGTCAAAGTCTATGTTTCTCCTTCAAGTACCTTGTGGTCTGGCTTGATCGCCATCAAGATTTTCCTGTTCTCAAGACGCTCCACCCCAAGCTTGGGGTGTCATACAGAAATAAGAGAAGCATTCCGCTTCACAAAGATGATTCTTCCTATTTTTGACTACGGAGACATTGTTTATAGTGCTGCTCCAAAGTTCACTTTAGCTGGACTGGACCCTTTCTTTCACTCCTTCTGTCGCTTGGCCTTAAACCCTTGGTACACATTGTACCCTATATTCTCCCCACCCGATGCCAGGTGCCTTACCCACTGTGTTTCTATATCTCCAAATTTTGGTTTGGCTCTTTCCACTCATGTCTTGGCCATCTCCTCTCCTTTCCCGCTTCATCCTCATACTCTCTTTGCAATGCTTGCTCTCGCTGTTTTGCTCTCCCTTGTATGAAATCTATTGGTGGTCAGGCTGCCTTCTCATTCAGTTTCCCTAAACTTTGTGGGTCTCTTCCCCTCTTCTGTTCACTCTGCTCCCTTCCTTCCTGCTCTTTAAGCTCTCCTCCGAGATTTCACTTCTCACGCCAGCAGTTGTTTCTGATATTGGTTTGGACCCCTTCAGCTTTAAAACAACAGTACTAGTTAACCAGAAAGTATTCATCGTTTCACAGATTTTTGCACTGCCTGGTAGTTTAAAATTTCAGATTTAACATTTGTTGTTTACTACTACTATTTTCTGATAATTGGTTTCCTTGATTTTTAATACATTTATAATTTTGTGTGGATCCACTGGAAATAAGACTGCACCCATGCCATTTCCTGTTTTCTCATCCTTTGTTTACATTACTTGTCCTATAAACATTCGTCAAGCAAAGGAAGGGGTGGTGCATTCCAGTTACATCAGACAAAACGACCAATGAGAGAATGGTTCCCTCAGAATCCAGTATATTACTCCTGGCAAGGGTCTGTGCTAAACTGTCAGAAAACATAAAGAATGTAAAGAAAAAAAAAAATATAAAAGCAAAAGATTCAGGTTTTGTCAATTGTGGGGCTTGTTTGACATAACTATTGTAAAGACTACATTTTTATGAACTAGTACTGCTGCTTTAATGCCCATCATTGATTCTTAGCACTTCCCATTTCCTTAGCATTTTTCATTCCCATTCTTCCTTATTTTTATATGTTGTTTAATATTTAATTGCTGTTTTGTCAGTTGCACAATTTACTGTATGTAACTTACTGTTTGGCAATTTTTTTTTCTTGGGCATTATATTGTGGTGTTCATTTTGATATATTTATTTCCAATCTGTGTATTTTATATTCTGTATTTTGTATCTGTTCTCTCCTTCTCCTCCTCTCTCTGCAAGGATGCATCTGGAAATGAGCTGATACCAGCTGAGTATGTCTTTCCTGGTAAAACCTTTGAAATAAATAAACAAACAATGTTAACATTTCTAAATAAACCAGTTACCGCAGTGAGAGCTGGAACAGTTGCTTGATATGAGTGGGGAGGAGAATAAAGGGAGTGCAGTGTTTAAAGCCTGCAATGCAGTGAGACTGGGCAAAAAATTGACCATTAAAAAAAGATTTTAGACATCTTCCAGTTTTATTTGGTGATAAAGTATTCTAGTTCCACCAGAATTTAAATATTTTACAAATACTTCAATCTAGTTTCTTCTCAAGAAAAAAAGATGTTCACCAGATTTGGCTTAGAAATAGCATTTTAGACCTAGAAAGGGTTAGGAATGAGAAAATGAAAAGAAAAAAACAACTCATGTGCTGCATGGGGGGTACCTAGAAATGTAGATTGGATAGGTATGCTTGTATTTTTACTAACTGTAGATGGAACTAGATTTTTAGAAAACACATTTTTCATTGCAGTGCTGGTCTAATACATTCTTGATAATGCACAGTTCAATAAATGAAAGTTTTTGTGAATTAAGATCTTGAAAGTCTATAATCCAATTATGAAGCAGTCAAGGATCAATTAGTTTCAAAGAATCGGCACATTATGCCTTGGAAAATGAAGCCTTCAAACTGCAAATCTGGAAGTGGGTCTGATGAACCTTTGCACCCACTTGCAGAGAAGAAACACTGCTGAAAATCTGTATTTGCTCCACATAATTCAGCTAAGCAATACCCAACGGTGTGGTACATCATGGAATATTGTTATGCCTCGGGTGCGAGGTGAGGCATGAGGCTGCAGGCCACTGTCTCATGCACCTGAAAAGTGACGATATCCTATGACGTGCCACACCATGGAGTGTATTATTGCTATTATGAACTGGATCCACATGTTAAGTAATTAAAAAAAAAAAAAAAAAAAAGTTCAAACGTGAAAGGTTGCCATTATTATTTTCCTTTTAGTGGAGATGTACATTTTTTTTAAAAAAAGTTCCTTTAATTTTAGTTATTACCAGTAGGTGATGGTGTGTGTGTGTGTTTGTGTGTGTGTGTTCGCGCGCGTGTGTGTATGTCTGGGTGGTTGGTGATAGAGGTAGCCACAACTTAGGGTTGGTGCAAGCGGGATGGATTCACACTCTTATGCTGAATTCCACCTTCTGCCAGTGGTGGAGAATCTGCTTTGCAGCAGCAGCAGTGTGTCTTTAGCAGCAAGAGAAGCAGGAATGGTGAAGTTGTAGTTTCTTTCTACTAGCAGGCAGATGTTTGCTTGAGAGGGGCCGTTGTGGTAGCAGGGGATGTTTGCTCGTGAGCAGCTGTTGCTGTCTTTTGATCGGCATGGCATTGTTCCAGCACTTGTGTGTGGAGAGCGGATGCTTTTGTGTATTTTTTTTCCCCAACAGCGGCTGTCTCAAGGTCTGACGTGCTCTGCACTGCGGCAGGCGTTGTGGTGGGGACGGGTTGTGTGCAGCGGAGGGACATGGGGAACGCTGTGGTCGGATGGATTTGTTGCAAGTGAGGAGGCTGGTGGCTGAAGGCTTTTTGAAGTTGTGGGACTTAATCACGGCTTCAGATATCTCTCAGCCAATCAGTTTCTTACATTTCTTTTATCCAGTTCATAATGAATATTGCATTGTGTCTACCCATGAAAGAAAAATCTAAAGTCTAGTTCAGGAGTCTTTGATTTCATGCATTCAAACTGAATTGACAGGTCATCTCTAACCGCTGAGACCTAACCCTCCCAACAAAACTCTACTACTGAAATGAATCAAGATCCACTAATTAATATGGAGATGCACAGTTTCATTGGTGTAACAGGAAACTGCTAAATAAATTCTGTAAGTACCAGAGCATTCTGCAAATGCAGTCTTGCCGCACTCTACTTTTAAAAGTAGATATACAATCTGTCAACAGTGAATACAAATATACCTGGATTTATATAGCCACATTAAATAAACTGTATCACAGAATGTTGTATAGCCCAATGAAGACTGAGTAGCAGGACTGCAGTGAAATGCTTAAAAAAAAAAAAAAGGACCACGTCAAAGCTGCTTTTACGCATTATACATACATGTAAAACAAATGGGCAGTAAGACTGTTCTCTGTTAACTTACCTGAACTATAGTGTAGTATTTAGATTTTAGAGTGCTTAATATTTGGACAGTCTGCCCACTTTCCAACTTTTATATGGGAAAGTGGGTGCACTATCCCCCACACACCACTGCGCAAGTCATACTTGGTCTCGGTAGGTCATTGAGATTACAGACAGTAAAATGATGCTGTAAAGAGCTCTGATAATAGTAGCTGCGCCTGCTAGTTGAATCTCCCATATTTGATCCATGACAATTATGTCAGCTGTGGGAGGTTCTGGGATGCACACATGGTTGCCCACAAGTTAACATTTCAGGCGGGAGGGACAGCAGGATCACCTAAATAAATCCAAAGACAAGAGTAAATTATTAAGGAAAATGTTTTGTGCACTAAAAATGTTGTTCGGGGCAACCACACACTGAGCAGCTAAGGTACAAGTCATTTATTGATGGACCTTGGACCTTCTCTTCTTTAAAGATGCAGGGTCACAGTTTGGGCCCTTAATCTGCTTTAATGTGAGTGTTTTTTGTATTTGTTGAGGCAGCCATTTTTTATGGAGGAATCTAAATATCTGGCCTCATTTGAGAGAGAAAAAAAAGCTGTTAAATGTCTACTTGCGGAAGAAAACCTGCCCAGGCTTCAGAGGGCAGGGCAGTAATCCACTGATGATGATGATGATGATGATTGAGATTGCACTGCCAAATGAAACATGAAATGGGCCAGAAATACCTAAACTGTGAAATGTAAAAATGCCTTTGTGCAAGTTTTATTTACCAGCCTTTTAAATTCAAGGCAACATTTTTTTGGATTAAATAGACTTTGTCACTGAAGCCAAAGACCACCCTCTCAGGGGGGGAGGGGGGCAGGAAGTTGAGCACCCACTAGGTGGCTGGCTACCAAGCAGACATGACAGACCATTAGGCCTATTTTGCTGGCTTTTAGTATGTTAGTATCCCTTCCCCCAGGTGCACATGCTGGTCATTCAAACTAAGGTTTATAAAGGGGAGTTGAAAGTGACTTCTACATATCAGTTAGTTCCATGGTAAAGTGCTCTAAATTTTTTTTTTAATGGGTACTTCTTGCAGTAGTACTGCAGCATGATACTGGCAATATTTTCTTGCCAGAAGTGTACTCTGTACCACAACAGTATGACACTCAGTGTAGACCTCATTGAGAGATTACAAAATACAGATTCTTTGTGTAAGGCAAATCTTCCCTGCCCCCATTTAGTTTAAAACGGAAATCTGCCCCCTTGGTGGGGTGGGGTTGAAAATTCCCTTTTTTAATATTTAGTCATTACAATATTTCGAGACGTTCTATAAATCTGACTGGTTATATTTCAGTGGAAGTTGATGTACGTTGTGCATGACCATCCCGTTACTTGTCGGGAACTGCTGCAGTACAGTACATTGTTAGAATTGTTCCTGCTGCTGTAAGAGCAAGCCGAAGGCCTCGCACAATAATAAATTGCCAAAAATGTTAAGAATTCCAAATGAAACTGAGGAATGAAAAGTTTAAAGGGAGTGCTGCTGAACAATACAACCCTATGTGAAGTCTGGTACGAGTGCAGGCCCTGCCCTTTCAAGGTTTTCTCATGCTGTTGTTACTCCCCTGTTTTTGATACTATAGCTTCCAATGAAACAAAACATGATTCTAAATTACTTTTCGTGGTGGAAGGTTAATTACTAAATTTGAGGTAGCACCATCCTAATATGTTTGGGCATACCATTCCTGGTGGTGCAGCAGTTGTGGCCATATCCTTTTCTGTTTCCTGTGCAAGTAAACGTTTCTTAGGGACTGTTGGCTAAGTAAATAGAAACCCTGACTGCCCACACTGTGCTCTTTAACCTCTACCCCGACAGACACAACAGGCCAAAGGTGAAATTACATCAGAGAGTAACTGTTTAGTTTCATGGTTTGAGAGAGGGCTGCTGAAAGAAATATCTGTCTTCTTTTTCTAGATGTCTAGAAGTTAGTGAATGATCCCTCTGTTTCATCCTGTGGCAGCAAGTCGGAAAATTAGTTCCAGATCTCACTGCTGGGTAGCTGGTCATGCACAACGCTGTTAGTGCTTTGTCCAGTTTTCTCATAGGATAAGATAGTTAACAACCTCTTACATCCTATCCTGGCTTCAGATGCACTTTTGCAGGACGCTTGCAATTCAGGTGCACATTTCATCTGTTCACCTAGGCCAAGACAAGTAGATATATTGATCCTCGAACTTTTTTTTAAACTTATATTTTATTGTTTTCATCATAAAAACAATTGCATACAAGTAACTCATGCCAGATATCACATAGCATTACATCAGATACATTCAATGTGTAACCCCCCTGCAAATGGGGGTTCCCAAAAGACTTCCAGGAGCTTGCTTGAATGCTCCAAGCCTGAATGGTGTTTGGCATTTAAGCCATTTATCAGTGAGTGTTTTTAGAGCCTCTGGTACTGTCTCTTTAAGAGCTGTCTGCTTGCAGACATAATTAGTTTGTATGGGGGGACTGTGTGCTTCTCTGAGTACCACTCGAGCTGCTGCCAATTCACTTAATTTTTGCAGTCACTAGGAGTGCAAAGGAACCTATCTGAAAGATGTAACTGTTTACCAGAAATTATTTAGAGTAATAATGAAATTACAGTTTGTCTAACCTGCTTTCTTTGCAGTCAGAACTGTGTCTGCTAGTTCCCATTCTAGTTTTGAACTGCTGAACTGGACCAATCAGTGTGGGTAAGCTAGCTCTAAAATGGTGCCTTGGACGAATCAGAACTTGGACTCATAATCTGGAGCCAGCCACAAGAGGATTGTATGGGCAGTGACTCTGGGAGATGTAGTTTAGACTTCAGTGCCTTTTTGGACCAACAGCAGCAGTCTTGTGGTGACAGCCAATCCAGTCAAGAACTGGGAGGAACTCAAAGGAAGTGCCGGTTTTGTCGGTTGGAGTTCTGTTGAGCTTTGGCAGTGAAGAAGGAAGGAGCCCTGTACTTTTCAGTGTGCAGTTTTAGTCAAAAACGTGTGTAAGGCCCAGAGTTCCGGTCTGCAGCTTGTTAGGACTGAATCATCCTGTGAAAAGAATCAAAGGATCTCTGAAGAGTATAAACCAGGCTCACCCTGTAGAAGACTGGAGGAATGCTGAAAATTACACTCGGTCTGTCAGGAACTGAATCTGCTGTGTGTTCTCCTGGGTATTGTGCAGTAATTGCGATCGGGATACAGATGCAGCCTGCCTGGTATAGTGCTTTCTTTTATATGGATGTGAAGAGGTTTGTGTACCTCAAGTGAGCCCTGCTGACATTGAAGGACCCTATCTTATTTGGAGGTCGTGAGTACTAATTCTGGGTCGCTCCTGTTGAATTGCCACATTAAATCCAAATGGAATTACTGTACTGCTGACTGTTTAATTCTCCTTTTCTCTGTGTGAAAGGCCCCTACCAACTGCCCGGTTTGGACCTAGCCACTAGGGCTTGGGTACCCAGGGACAGTAACTGATAGGGATAGGCCTGTGCACAGAGCCATAGGTAGATTATTAGAGTGATAAGCTAATTAACCTGATTTCCCCTGTCCTTGTTATATCCCCTAAATAAATCAGAGCTGCTTGTTTCAGCAAAGTTATACTGCCTGAGGTATTTGTCTATGTTAAAGTACTGTACTGTGATTGTTGCACTGTATCTCGTTTCACAGGAGGTCCCAGTGCGGAACCAGACCTGGGGTAAGTGTATACTGTGAAGGTTATTCTGACATATTTTGTGGGCCACTAGTGGGAAGAAAGGGGTTGCAGTGTCCCAGAGGCTGTGACCAAGTTAGTTTAACTATTGCAAACCCTGACCTCTGGGTGGAGGCACCCGCCATTGGATCCAGGCCCTCAACCTGTTGTGCAAATCAGGCAGGGGTAGTAGCCCCTGGGATAGCGCCATCTAGGGGTTACATCTTGGAGGCTCACCGCTGGGATTGTGTGTCCTCTAGTGGCCATATTCTGAACCACTGTTAAGAAAAAATGGGTACCCGACAGAAGTGGCTGTGCACCGGCTGGTGGAGTGGTGTACTGGGAGGAGATCGACCCCCAAAATGCTATGCTTATCCTGGACATCCCCAGATATCAATATGGACACTGTGCAGGGAGTACTTTCCAAGGTGGAAGGTTTACAAAACCCTGTGGTGGTGGGTCGCATGCTAATCTGCTCACCCACACTTTCCTGGCCCTAGTAGAGTTTAAGGATCCCATAGATAGCTCCAAAGTGCCACAGACCATTACCCCAGAGAGCCCTCACTGCTTGGAGAGTGATAACTAAGGACAGTAAAGACCGGGGAATCAGCCCCACCACTATCTGAAACCTTTGAGGAGAAATTTGCTGAATGGTTGCTGGGAGAGGAAAACTGTGGAGGACTTGAAGAAACTATTCTTGCCACCTGGGGTGTTCCTCCCCAACACCCTCTCCTGCTCCAGTGCCCGTAATGGTGGCTGAACCAATGCAGACTCCTATTTCTGCACCTGCCATTAGTCACGACTCTTACCAGAGGTTGAGGATCTTCTCTGGCACCCTCCCACCCCCAAGGGAGGATGACTGGGAGACCTGGATGAACTATGTTGCCCCCAAGTGCTAGAATGGCAATGCTCGGAAGGGAAAGCGAAGAGGGTTAGTGAGAGCCTCCGAGGTCCTGCCCTGGCTACCATCCGTGCTAAGCGGCCAGTAACCCTGAAGCGACTGCACAGGCCTATCTTGAGGCCTTGGAGAATGTGTATGGGAGCCCAGATTCTGATGAAGACCTATGGTGGAGAGTAAGAAATGCACAACAGTACCAAGGGAGTTGTTGTCTGTGTATGTCTCTCGGCTGGAAAAATTGTTGCAAGAATGCCTCAGAAGGTGAGTTTGCCAGCGATTGAACTGGACCGAACCAGACTGGACAGAATCCTTAAGTCTGCCCCTTCTCAGAACTGCTGTTGCTTCAATTCACGCCTGGCAAATCGACTGGAATCCCCACCCTCCTATGATGGGTTAATGAGAGAAATTCGAGGAGTTGAGAAAAGGCGACCTCGGAGGTACCTGCACCAACAGCTGTGGCTACGACCCGAAAGGACTGAGGGTGACCCATCAAGTGAAGTTCAGGGCAGAGGTTGACAGTCAATGAGTGCTCTGACAAGGAAAAGATATGCCACAATGGGGCGAACTGTTGAGAGAGATCCGGGAATTCAAAACAGTCCCTTTATGAAGGCCACTGCAAATGCAGAGCCCTGAGCTATATCCGACTGCATCTGCTATAGGGTGGGGTACCCACCCATGTATCTCCTGCTGATAACAGCTCCAAACTCAATTCCTTGACCATGGAAGTGGAGAAACTGACGAGATGTCTCCAAATGCTTATCACGCGCAGACAGAGATGGCACCCAGGTTTCCAGTTAGTAATACCCCGCCCTGGCTCCCAGTGTGGCGCCTCGGCCAGCTCAAACTCCAGAAAGTATGTTTTCTATAATTGTGGGAAAGATGGGCACATGAAAAGGGAATGCCAGTCCCCAAAAGACACTGACAAAGTTGCATATAGGCTACAAGGAGAGCTTCGGAGAAGAAATCAGTGGTTAAGAGGTGCACGACATGATCCCAGTGAGGGCACAAAAAATGCTAATTCACGTCCTTTTGTGGCAAGGTCAGTTGCCCAGGCCCCCACTACCGCCTCTCCAGACTGGTCCAGAATAGTGGGTCCTCCATGGAGACCACTGTAAAGGTGAATGGAGTGTCTACAAGAGCTGTATTAGACAGTGGCTCCCAAGTGACAATTATGTTCCAGGTTGGTATCAGAAGCATTTGTCAGGCGTACCCTTACAACCATTAGAAGGACTGCATGTATGGGGTTAAGTGAGAAGGCCTACCCTATTCCGGGTATATCCGAATTTGGCTGTCTTTCCCCACCTCCGTGGCTGGGTGGCCGAACAAGTAGAGACCCTAGCCTTAGTGTGTCCCCCACTGGACTGTATGATGGTGTCCCTTTGTTGATTGGAACAAATGCTCATATGTTCGGAAGGCTGGCACAGTTGTGTTATGAAAAACAGGGGTCAAAGACTAGTAGAGCTTTAAGAGTTCGGCTTTAATTAAGAAGGCCTATGAGGCACAGAGAGATGCTGAAAAACAGAACCAGAGGAACCGGTCGGAATTGTATGGAAGAAGGATCCTGAGTCTCTGATCCTGGCGCCAAATGCCCAGTGTACCTTACAGGGAGAGGTCCATTATCAGAAAGGATGTTAAGAATAAAATATTAATGTTGGATGCACCAGGCGATGGAAAATTGCCAGAGGGACTGCTGGTCAATCCTAGTATTTTGCCGCTAGAGCCCATGCTTATGCCAGAAGGGTAATGGTCCAAGTTCATAATGTGTCTGAAAGAGACATCTCGAGTAAACAGAGGTTGCATCCTGGCTAATGTGCATTGTGCAGACACTGCAGTGCTACCCAGCAGCAAGAGTTCAAGGAAGAATGACAGAGTAACGCCTGACTTGTTTGATTTGCGACTCCCGCTGCCAGCTGAATGGAAAGTGAGGATCAGTGAGAAGCTTGCCCAGAGAGACCAGGTGTTTTCTTTAAAGGAATGGGATGTAGGATGCGTGCAAGGACTGAGCACAATATCCGGCTGCATGATCGAAAGACCATTTCGTGAGAGGTCTCGACGCCTGGCACCTGCTGACATAGATGATGTGAGACGCATCTGCAAGAGATGTTAGCTGTAATACAAGAATCCAGAAGCCCTTATGCTTCCCCCATTGTGGTAGTGGAGGAAAAAGAATGGAACAGTAAGGATGTGTGGGATTATCGCACCTTAAACCGCCGGACTATCCTGATCAGTACACAATGCCCGCATTCAGGATGCTTTGGACTGCCTAAGCGGGAGCAAGTGGTTCTCTGTGCTGGATCTCGCAGTGGGTACTACCAGATCCCGATGGCCCCAGAGGACTCGTGAGAAGACGGCCTTTATCTGTCCGGCTTGGCTTCTATGAATTCATGAGGATGCCTCTAAGGGATTTTCAGGTGCCCCAGCCACTTTTCAACGATTGATGGAGCGTGCAGTGGGGGACATGAACTTACTAGAGTGCCTGGTATACCTAGATGATGTTATTGTGTTTGGCAGCTCACTGGAGGAACATGAGAGCAGATTATTTAAGGTATTGGACCGACTGGAGGACTTTGGCCTTAAACTGTCCATTGATAAGTGTCAATTCTTTCAAACATCAGTAAAGTATGTGGGACACATAGTATCCACCGAGGGAATAGAGACCGACCCAAGTAAAGTTGAGGCCTTGACCACCTGGCCACAGCCCAAAAATCTAAAAGAACTGCAAAGATTCCTGGGATTCTGTGGTTATTATCGGCGCTTCATCAAGGACTATTCAAGAGTGATCGCCCTTTACTTAACCTTACTCAAGGGTATCCCCAACCCACAAAAATACCAAAGTCAGCGTCCCTCAAGACTGAAAGAGTGTATTTTCATCCGAGTGAAGTATTTGGGGCCGCTGGACTCCTGATTGAGACTGCTTTTCATGAGATCATATATCAACTTACCCATGCTCCAGTGCTGGCCTATGCCGATCCAAGAAAACCTTACGTCCTGCACACTGATGCTAGCTTGCAAGGGTTGGGGCTGTGTTGTACCAAGAGCACGAGAATGGCCTGAGACCAGTGGCCTTTGCCAGTAGAAGCCTGACCCCATCCGAAAAGAACTATCCTGTACATAAGTTAGAGTTCCTAGCTTTGAAGTGGGCTATTGTTGACCAATTCCATGAGTACTTGTATGGGGCTAAAATACTAGTAAAACTGACAATAATCCTTTGACCTATGTGCAGACCTCAGCTAAGTTGGATGCCACTGGCCATAGGTGGCTTCTGCATTATCTACATATGACTATGCTCTCGAATACCGAGCAGGTCTGAACCACATAGATGCTGATGCTCTCTCCGGAGGCCTGTTCCCCAGAATGATTGGGTCCGATTGGCAGAACCTGACATTCGGCACTCTGCCGAAGTTTGACAGGGAGGAACAAATGTCCACGGACGAGTGGACTGCATGGTGGATTGCTTGGGAGCCTCTGAGAATTGCATACCTGCTGCTTATTGCCACTTTTCTGCAATAGACATTGGTGCACTGCCTCAGCTGGACAATGACAGTATTCGGCGGGCTCAATCCCGCGATTCCATGATCAAAGCAGCTTTAGAAGCCCTCTATGCAGGAAAAGATGTGTCCAAATTACGCTCCACTGATTTGAGAACTGCACTGTTATACAAAGAAGGTCCTAAGTTGAAACTGATCAATAAACTGTTATACAGAGAAACAGTAGACAGAGGGGACAAGTAGACAAACAACAACTAGTGCTGCCCACTGCCTTGAGACTCAGTACTGAGGTCCTTGCACACAACCATAGGGGCACCTTGGTATAGACAGAACACTTGACTTGGTGAGATCCAGATTCTATTGGCCTAAGATGGGGCTGATGTGGAGCAACACATTCGAACTTGTAGTCGCTGCTTACAGAGGAAAGCTTTGCTCCAGAGGGCTGCCCCTGTTAACATCACCACCAGTGCACCCATGGAGCTGGTCTGTATTGATTTTCTGAGTTTGGAGTCAGATCAAAGAAATATCAGTAATGTGCTGGTGGTCACTGACCATTTCACGAGATATGCCCAAGCTTTCCCCACGAAAGACCAGAAAGCATCCACTGTGGCCAAAGTACTTGTAGAAAACTTTTTTGTTCACTATGGGGCTCCACAAAGAATCCATTCTGATCAAGGGAGAGACTTTGAGAGTCGTCTGATCAAAGAGATGCTTCTCTGTGGGGAGTCGAAAGTCCAGAACCACTCCTTACCACCCCAGGGACCCACAGCCTGAACGTTTCAACCGCGACTTTGCTAGATATGCTAGGCACCCTGCACCCAAAGGACAAGCCTAGATGGAGCCAACAAATTAGCACCCTGGTACATGCTTATAACTGCACCAAAAGTGATGCCACTGGATTCTCCCCCTACCGCCTGATGTTTGGAAGAAAGCTCGACTACCAGTAGATGTGTGTTTTGGGGTCTCTCCTGATGGGGTTCAAGCTGACAACTATTTACAGTATGTACAAAGTTAGGCCCAGCTAACTCATGCGTACTAACTGGCTCAAACCATGGCTGCCAAAAGAAATCTGGCCAACAAAGAAAGGCATGATAAAAGGTGAAAGCACAGGAACTCCAGGAGGGAGATCGGTATTGCTAAGAAATGTGGGACTGCATGGCAAGCACAAGATTGCTGACCGATGGCACCATCTCCCTCACATTGTAGTGGGCAAACTAGATGATCTGCCAGTGTACAAAGTAAGGCCTGAGAATAATTCAAAAGATGTAAAAACAATACATAGAAATCATTTACTGCCCATTGGACAAATCTTAATTGAGTCTGAGCCCTAGAAGATGCCCCTCTGGACCAGTGACTAGAGCTGCTGCTAAGAAAAGATCAAGAAAGTCTGCACCTACAGAAGCAAAGTTAAAGTGTCCCCTCCACAAGTCCCAGTTGAGCATGACTGTCGGTCCATATCGGAAGAAAGTGAGAGTGACTTTGAATACTATCCTTCTACGAACTGAGTCAATTGTTTCGAGGCAATCCCTAGTCAATACTGGAGACAAAGCTGGGCCTTCTGGACTGTCTAAGCCCCAGCTTCATCCCTGGAGCCAATGCTCCCAGAAAGTGAAGTGCAAAGCATCAGATCAGATGAAATGGAATCATTGTGCATGGTTGAACTGTTTGAGCTTTCAGGAGGAAAATGATAGATTGGGCAGACTGGTGATGCACCGAACAAGAAGAAGTATTTTGAGTGCCCTGACAGTCCACTGCCAGTGTCCAAAGCTCTCCATGCGAGCCAAATGTTGTGGACTCAGAAACTGTAACTCCTGGAGCTGAAAGTGCCCCAAGTTCTAGCCTCTCTACCCCCATGGAGACTCCCTGACAAGTGAGGACAATGCTGAAAATGAGGCTCAGAGTGCAGAGACTATAACAGTTCCCCTAGAAGACTGGTCGAGCTGTAAAGCCTGTGGTGCACCTCAGTTATGATTCACTTGGGGGCCTGTGGACTTGCCTCTCAATGTTGTCCATAAAGGAGTGTATGTGTCCCAGAGCTCACTGCCCAAACTGAGCATCAGTGCTAACTCCAAGTTACTTGTGTTGCCCTCTAAGTATGGTGCCTTGCCCCATCCAGCTCCAAGGTAACTGATAGGAAGGGCCCCTCCTCAGGTTTCATGTACAAGAGGTAATAACTTGAGTTATGGTACAATGTGTATGTAATACTGTGTAAAGAGTGACGTACTGCAATGTTTCAGAAATGTGTTCTTGGTAAAATGATATATTGACTGATGATTACATATGCGAGCCTAATGCAAATGTATATGGTTGCAGTTGAAACTTATGGTGTACTTGCCGCTGGACGTCCAAGCTTTCCCAGGCCAGGAAGGGTGTAACCCCCTGCAAATGGGGTTCCCAAAAGACTTCCAGGAGCTTGCTTGAATGCTCCAAGCCTGAATGGTGTTTGGCATTTAAGCCATTTATCAGTGAGTGTTTTAGAGCCTCTGGTACTGTCTCTTTAAGAGCTGTCTGCTTGCAGACATAATTAGTTTGTATGGGGGACTGTGTGCTTCTCTGAGTACCACTCGAGCTGCTGCCAATTCACTTAATTTTTGCAGTCACTAGAGTGCAAAGGGAACCTATCTGAAAGATGTAACTGTTTACCAGAAATTATTTAGAGTAATAATGAAATTACAGTTTGTCTAACCTGCTTTCTTTGCAGTCAGAACTGTGTCTGCTAGTTCCCCATTCTAGTTTTGAACTGCTTGAACTGGACCAATCAGTGTGGGGTAAGCTAGCTCTAAAATGGTGCCTTGACAATCAGAACTTGGACTCATAATCTGAGCCAGCCACAAGAGGATTGTATGGGCAGTGACTCTGGGAGATGTAGTTTAGACTTCAGTGCCTTTTGGACCAACAGCAGCAGTCTATTGTGAGTGACAGCCAATCCAGTCAAGAACTGGGAGGAACTCAAAGGAAGTGCCAGTTTTTGTCGGTTGGAGTTCTGTTGAGCTTTGGCAGTGAAGAAGGAAGGAGCCCTGTACTTTTCAGTGTGCAGTTTTAGTCAAAAACGTGTAAGGCCCAGAGTTCCGGTCTGCAGCTTGTTAGGACTGAATCCGTCCTGTGAAAAGAATCAAAGGATCTCTGAAGAGTAGAAACCAGGCTCACCTGTAGAAGACTGGAGGAATTGCTGAAAATTACACTCGGTCTGTCAGGACTGAATCTGCTGTGTGTTCTCCTGGGTATTGTGTGCAGTAATGCGATCGGGATACAGATGCAGCCTGCCTGGTATAGTGCTTTCTTTTATGGATGTGTGAAGAGGTTTGTGTACCTCAAGTGAGCCCTGCTGACATTGAAGGACCCTATCTTATTTGGAGGTCGTGAGTACTAATTCTGGGTGCTCCTGTTGAATTGCCACATTAAATCCAAATGGAATTACTGTACTGCTGACTGTTTAATTCTCCTTTTCTCTGTGTGAAAGGGCCCCTACCAGCTGCCACGGTTTGGACTAGCCACTAGGGCTTGGGTACCCAGGGACAGTAACTGATAGGGATAGGCCTGTGCAAGAGCCATAGGTAGATTATTAGAGTGATAAGCTAATTAACCTGATTTCCCCCTGTCCTTGTTATATCCCCCTAAATAAATCAGAGCTGCTTGTTTCAGCAAAGTTATACTGCCTGAGGTATTTGTCTATGTTAAAGTACTGTACTGTGATTGTTGCACTGTATCTCGTTTCACAGGAGGTCCCAGTGCCGTAACCAGACCTGGGGGTAAGTGTATACTGTGAAGGTTATTCTGACATATTGTGTGGGCCACTAGTGGGAAGAAAGGGGGGTTGCAGTGTCCCAGAGGGCTGTGACCAAGTTAGTTTAACTATTGCAAACCCTGACCTCTGGGTGGAGGCACCCGCCATTGGATCCAGGCCCCTCAACCTGTTAGTGGCAAATCAGGCAGGGGTAGTAGCCCCTGGGATAGCGCCATCTAGGGGTTACAAATGTAATAGAGCAAAGTAATCTAAGCATTCTTGCTTTCGGATGTGGGGGTAGTCCTACATTTAAAAGTTTCTACGTTGGTCCATGAATAAGCTGCACCCCACAAGACTTTTGAGTGGTCACACCTAAAAAAACAGATTACCAAACATCAGTAATACAACAAGCATGTTGTTATGACCCTCCTCCAAACATGTAGTCCCTACAAATGGTAGCAAGCAGTGAGAACCTCTACCTAACCAACTTTTAATGTATATAAATGTAAGTACATTTATGCCATTTTAAAAGCAAAGTAAATCAGACCCAGCTTTAATCTAGCAGTCGGCAGTCTCCTATTTACAGTGCCCAGCATTCTATCTACAAGAATATTGACTCTTAATTTCAATACTTATCCGGCGACAACAGTTACATTCAATTAACTTATACTAGGACTTCATTTTTACAGTGAAAAATTCTCCCAGCATTTGAACTTCAATTCCCCCAAAACTTTATAAAATAACATTTATGGGAAATATAAACTCCCCTATAGTCCTATTATATCAACATACTAACATACTAAAAATGCCAGCAGAGTAGGCCTTATGGTCTTTCGTGTCTGCTCAATAGTCAGCACCCATACTGGGCACTGATTCTGCTGTTTCCCCCCGCCTCCCACCCCCTTGGGTTTCTCTATTCCCAGTCCAAGATATTCCCCTTGTACTGGATTTCCTTAGCTTCATCCTGTCTCTCTACCGGTTCTAGCTCCTCTTGAAACCCCATTACAGTATCTGCCTCCACCAGTCCTTTGGGCAGCGCATTCCGTGGTTCCATCACCCTTTCAGTGAAGTAACACCTCCCCCCCCAGCTTCCATCTGTGCCCTCTAGTTGCCCCCCACTCTTTCCTTTGGAACACCCTGACTGAGCCTCCCTTATTGATCCCCTTTATGTACCTGAAGACGTCTATCATGTCTCCCCTGTCCCTCCTCTCCTCCAGAGTATACATGTTGAGCTCCTCGAGCCTCTTCCCATAGGTCACTTCCCCCAAGCCCCAGATCATCTTTGATGCCCTCCTCTGGACTCTCTCTCTCTCCAGGAGTGCAGTGTCTCTTTTTAAGTGCAGTCTCCAAAACTGCACACAGTACTCGAGGTGCGGCCTAACCAGGCAGTTTTACAAAGGGAGTATCACTTCCCTCCTTCTGGAGGTAATCCCCCTAGTGATGCATCCCAACATCCTATTGGCCTTGGCTGCTGCCCTCCTGCAAGTCTCAGAGTTGTTCATTTTGACATCCACCACTCCCAGATCCCTCTCGCCTTTCGAGACTTGTAGTGTGTCTTGCCCCATGGTGTAGACTTGGCCCAGGTTTCTGGCCCCCAGGTGCAGAACCCTGCATTTCCTTGCATTGAACTTCAGTTTCCACTTCCTCAACCACCTCTCCAGAGCCTCCAGGTCCTCTTGTGGGGCCACTCTCCCCTCTTCCCCCATCCACCACCGCTCCTAGCTTTAAGTCATCCGCAAAGAGACTCATTTCACTCCTGATACCTTTCCTTATATCCTTATTAATGAGAGTTCAGAACGGAACCTAAAAATGTTCATATCTCACTCTCCGAATCAGAATCGGACCCCATCCAGCCATCTTGCCCGCTCAAATTCTCAGGAGAGAGCCTATGCTTTTTTACCAGTTTCATTAGGATCGGTATACTGGTAAACGTGGTCTCCATACTGGATCCGTAGTTGGGCTGGCATCAGGAGTGAATGAGTCACTCCCAAATTGCACAGTTTGGCCCAAACACCGTTGAACTTTGTCCTTCTCGCCCTCGTGGCAAACGAAACATCTGGAAACAAATGTACTGTAGATCCGTGGAAATTAAGCCGATCAGCTCAGCATTCCTTGCTGTGTATAGAATAGTTTCCAGAATTGCAGGATTCATCATCGCCACAAGAATGGTTCTGGGCAGATCATTTGTAATTGCAGCAGTAAGATTTCCTGGATCAGGTAGGGTTATAAGCTGTAAGGCTCCCGGCATCCATTCTCTGAGAAAATAAAGTAGTTTGTCTCCTTCAGTGTTTTCGGGCAACCCTACAATTCGAACGTTCGAGGCCCTCTGAAAGTTTTCTAGGGCCTCAAGCCTGTATTTAAGTTGGGCATTTTCTTGGAGAATCTTGCCAGTTGATGCCAAGGCTTTCATCACCATAGATTCAGCCGATGTGGCCGTTTTGGTAGCTGCATTTATTTTGATGTCCTGTTCCTCGAATTTAGTAAGAATGGATTCAGTCTTGGCGTCGATAGCCTGCATAGACTTCTGCAGTGCCTTCCATGGTGGTTCAGGCTCCGACGAGGAGTTCAAAGTGGCCTCTCCCGACACTGTCTGCACTGGTTGATTTTTCAAGCTGGGTCCAGGCCCTTTGTTGGTTCCGCCCATGGTCGAAAAAGGTATCAATCTGTGCTGTGTGCCCTGGAGGATCTGATTTTTATCAAAAAAACGCCCTTTTTCCAAAGCTTATTGCCTTTTTGGCAATTAATGTAAGTGTATTGGAGGTGCTCTCACTGCACATGTCCAGTCGGTAGGTGTGCTTCACAGCACCCTCGATCCTCAAACTTTTGTGAGCATTTTCCCAAAGCAGGGAGCCTTTCATTTGTTGAAGAACTACTGACATGTTGTTTTTTTTTGTTTTTTTTTTAACTGACTGCTGTTTGTGACCAGGACAGCGCCGCTATCAGCCCAGCTGTCCACACGCCCACTGTCCAGGGTGACACCGAGGTCTACACAACCATGTATTCCACTTGGCTTACCCCCAGGGTGGGGCTTCCGGTGCCGAGCAAGCATCTCTGGGCCAGATACTTGGTGGCACGAGGTGGGTGGCATTAAGCTTGTCCAGCTGAGTTTTTACGGAACTTATGGGGAGGCGTGGCATGCACTGATGCTGCAACATGAACATGCCAGGTGCCTGGCATGGTTTCCAAATGCTAAAGCTAGCTGGGTCCCTGGTGACAGGACGTCCTGTGGTCACCCAGGATTCCTGCACCAGGGACTCAGCCCCCCTCCCCCTGTGAGGTGGAGCGCGTGCAAGGGCCACTGAATCCACCTCCCCCAGGCTGGCCCTCTAGCAACCCTGGTCCATTCTGGATCCCAGGTCGCTAGTGTCACGTCACAAGCAGTAGTCCTACCGCTATGCTGGCGGACTAGCAACTGACATGTTTGACAGGCAAAACACTCCAGGCTGCTGCCTGGCCCAGGGTCTAAGAAAAGGACAACAGTAATTGTTGGGGGTCAATAAGTATTTCATTTTTATTTTTGTATGAAAAACGTTTCTTGGAAGGCAAGTGCTGCTCCAAGTCCCTAGCTGTGGCCACACCCATAAAAAGATTTTGTATGCCATGTAGTGTAGAAATAGGAGTGCAGCGGTTTTTATTGGGTGAATGGCATGACAGTTGGTGGGGGGTGCTGTTTACACTGTTTATGTAACTCAGCAGTAGAGGTAGTGTTTTAATATTCTGTTACTTTATTTGCTATAATAAGGGGGGCAGAGAAGAGTTTTAACTCCATTCTGTTATAATCTGGCAAGGACAAAAATAAATAAAATTCCCCTTTATGTTAGTTACAGAATGTTTATGTGTATTCCTAGTTCTCAAATTAAATGTTTTTGTTTTCTAAAATTAGGACTTTGTGGGGCCATCTGACTTGGTTTGGAAAATGATTTGGGGAGCTGATTCAGGGTACCTTGGGTGCTGCTGGGCACAAAAACATATCATATTTGCCAGTGTCTGAGCTTCTGAAAGTGGGGAATGGGGCCTCAGTCACTGCATGGTCCCTGTAGACAAAAGTTATATTGTTGTTGTTGTCTCTCTGAATCTTATCCAGTTGGAAATTGATTCTGTTGAGTATGGCAGTGATGAACACCTTCTGCAGAAGTGAAAAAAGTGTTACTCCTCTTCCGTTGTTGCACTGAGCCATTTTCCCTCTTATTTACAAACATTGCTAGTGCTTATATTTGGGTCACAGTGTTGTTTGTCCCTTGCTAGGAACTTGGGCCCCTTAGCCAGTCCCTCCCTCCCTCTGTCAGCACTCTGGGACATAACACACAGACAGTGTGCAGTTCTGAAACTGCAGTGAAGCACTGCTAGGAGGAGTACAGTATTGCTGAAGATGATATGCTTACGATAAGCAGCTTCTGTCCATCTCTGATGTTTATTCCAAGTTGAACATAAAATAGCCCTCGACTTTTTTCACAGTAGTAGTGAATATCCCTATCTGCAACT